>CAJHNH020002505.1:0-65000 GCA_905116865.2 Candidula unifasciata | reverse complement strand
CTAAAACTACGCAGGCAGCAGTTAATTATTGTTTGCAGCTTAGCAGTAAATGTTTTTGCTATTCCTCAAGTTCTGCACAGTTCCTCGGTGCAGATTTGGGCTAGAGGATAATGACGAATCTCTGATGCTAACAAGATTGCATGACATGGGAGTTAAGCATGGTTATGCACCTCTATGCTGTCTTCGAGGTTGAGATAGGAGACATTATAACTAACCTCTCATGGGAGAAATTAGTAGAAGTTCCTTGCAGTGTTGCTGCATCGGAGAACTGAGCACTCCAGTGTAAACAAGGAACAACTGAACATTTTATTGCTTGAAATCACTTTCTTGTCATTGTCCAGTTCTGCGCAATTTCATTTCTCTTCAGTTACCTACGGCTGGCATCCGTGGCTTAGGCGTTGCGAGTCCGACTCGTAATTCCAACATACCGTGATCGTATTCCAGTGCTGGCTGCGTGGATTTTTATCGTGGTATGGGGCGTCGCAGGTCGACCCAGCCTAAAATGGGTACCAGGATGTATGTCATGGGGAAGTAAAGATGGCCGGCGTAATGCTGACGACATTACCCACCTAGTGCTGATTGGTCTGTTGCACAAAGCGGAAGATGTGCGGAAGACCAAATCAGGCTGTGCCGAAAGCCACCTTCTACAAACGATGATAGCGCCATGATTTTGCAGATGAGAAAAAAACGACAACTGTACAATTTGATATTTAATTTTCTGGTTTGCATTTTTATTTCTTTCATCTTCTAAATAGATTATCGACAGACGATGGCGACCATGATCCGGGAAACCGTACATGTTCACTATTGTGGGTGACGGTGCCAAGCCAGATTCTGTCCGTTTTGATATTACAAGATCAGAGCAACAGTTGAGACATCTGAAGACAGAAGCAAATGGAATACCAGTTTTACGTCTTCATCTTCGCCGCCTTGGAAGGCACTTTCATTCTTGAAACGACTGGTGGGTAAACAAACTGTATTTATATCTATATCTTCGATTAATAACTTTTCGATTGCGAGCCGTACATTTTAGATTGAGGTGTCATCTACAATATCTATACTGAAAATTAAAAATGGGATTTTAGGTCTTTTGTAGGAAGTAATAGCTTCATGATGTTTAGCAGATTGTTATAGACCTGTTCAGCTTACAATAATACACCGGTTGCGAAACCTGGGAGTAAAGCACATCTATTCCGTCTTCGAGGAGCAGATAGGACTTCTTATCGGAATCATTAATAGATGTACTCTGGAGTGGCTGCTGCATCACATGGGATGCCCAGTGTGTAGAGACCTTGATTGTCACCAAATGTCAGCAATGTAAATATGTATGCTATATAACAGCTGGAGACAATGAAGAGGAGGACAAAATGAAGAGGGGGAGGAAGAAGAAGAAGAAGAAGACAAAGAAGAAGAGGACGGTCAAGAGGGGAGGCGGAGCAGGAGGAGAAAGAAAAAAAAGGAGAGAAGGAAGAGTAGGATAATATGAGAATAAAAAGGAGGAATAAAACAATTACGACAACGATCATGATGATGTTGACGATAATGATCACTATTGTGAAAGTGGCTATCCTTTTTTTCATCCATCCATCGATCCATCCACCAAGCCATCCATCCATTCACTTATCTATCCATTCATCCATCCAACCCCCCCCCCTCCATCCATCCACCCATCCATTCATTCATGCACCCACCCACCCACTTATCTATCTATATATCTAATCTATCTATCTATCTATCTATCTATCTATCTATCTATCTATCTATCTATCTATCTATCTATCTATCTATCTATCTATCTATCTATCTATCTATCTATCTATCTATCTATCTATCTATCTATCTATCTATCTATCTATCTATCTATCTATCTATCTATCTATCTATCTATCTATCTATCTATCTATCTATCTATCTATCTATCTATCTATCTATCTATCTATCTATCTATCTATCTATCTATCTATCTATCTATCTATCTATCTATCTATCTATCTATCTATCTATCCATCCATCCATCCATCCATTCATCCATCCCTCTCTATCTATCTATCTATCTATCTATCTATCTATCTATCTATCTATCTATCTATCTATCTATCTATCTATCTATCTATCTATCTATCTATCTATCTATCTATCTATCTATCTATCTATCTATCTATCTATCTATCTATCTATCTATCTATCTATCTATCTATCTATCTATCTATCTATCTATCTATCTATCTATCTATCTATCTATCTATCTATCTATCTATCTATCTATCTATCTATCTATCTATCTACCTACTTTCCTACCTACCTACTCACCTATCCATCTATCTACCTACCTACTCACCTATCTATCTATCTATCTATCTATCTATCTATCTATCTATCTATCTATCTATCTATCTATCTATCTATCTATCTATCTATCTATCTATCTATCTATCTATCTATCTATCTATCTATCTATCTATCTATCTATCTATCTATCTATCTATCTATCTATCTATCTATCTATCTATCTATCTATCTATCTATCTATCTATCTATCTATCTATCTATCTATCTATCTATCTATCTGTCCGTCCGTCCGTCCGTCCGTCCGTCCGTCCGTCTGTCTGTCTGTGTGTCTGTCTGTCTGTGTGTCTGTCTGTCTGTCTGTCTGTCTGTCTGTCTGTCTGTCTACAAAGATACACCTCCAGTCAGGCACACTGCACATATATCCACACGATTATAGGCTGACACAAACATGTGAAAACATAAATACATACACCTCCAATCAGACAAACATGCACACATATCTACATGACTATAGGCAGACATAGATACAGACAGACAGACAGACAGACAGACAGACACAGACAGACAGACAGACAGACAGACAGACAGACAGACAGACAGACAGACAGACAGACAGACAGACAGACAGACAGACAGACAGACAGACAGACAGACAGACAGACAGACAGACAGACAGACAGACAGACAGACAGACAGACAGACAGACAGACAGACAGACAGACAGACAGACACTTCTAGTCAGACAGACAGACAGACAGACACTTCTAGTCAGACAGACAGACAGACAGACAGACAGACAGACAGACAGACAGACAGACAGACAGACAGACAGACAGACAGACAGACAGACAGACAGACAGACAGACAGACAGACAGACAGACAGACAGACAGATGGACGGACGGACAGACAGACAGACACCTCTAGTCAGACAGACAGACACTTTAAGTCAGACAGACATGTCTACAGTAAACCATGCAAACATTTGCAGAAGCCAGACAGATGTGTTGGTCCTGCCAGTACGTGTTAAGAGGAGCGGGCAAGGAGGAGTGTTCGGCGGCCCCAGGCAACTGGACGGGAGGCGAGTCTAGGATCCGGTGTCCGACCAAGTGCATTATTACCGCAGAGTTCGATTCTGGTAGGCTGGCTGTTTCAACTGTTATAGTCTGGCTCTTGATAAGTGTCGGATATAGGTATACATTCAATAAGTTAGAAGGTTATTTAGAAGCTGCGGAGATGTGGTTTTGTAGATGAATGATGAGAAGACCCTGGACATATTAAAAAGAGTAATGAGGACGTCTTGAAAGAAACCACCTTGTGGGTTCCGGGTCCTGTTATAGGGAAAACAAGAATAGACCCACAGTCTACTAAAAAGCATGTCGTAAGAGTCGACTAATTACGAGCTTCCATTTAAGTCGGAGTGCATCTGCCTTAGAGTCAAGGATGACTGCAGTAGTCTGCATACAAATGAGTCAGATCTGTAAACGGATGCACACGCAACACTCAGGTTCTGGAACAGGACTGCAGTCCAGAGGAGGACGAACTACCAGAACTTTGACAGCTAATGAAGGTGAAGAAGTAGAAAGAAACTGAATCACGAAGAGAACTGATTGCCCACATCAGAAAGAGACAATCTACATTCTTTGGTCATGTGATGAGAAGGAGAAAACTGGATTACATCGTGACAGTAGGAAGGCTGGAGGGAAGGAGAGGCAGAGGAAGACCGAGAGAACAAATGCTGGACGGTTTGACATCATGGCATGGAGGATCATCCGCTGTGGTGTAGCGGCTAGATGCTTGCCAGCGGGTCCGAAGAGGGTGGGTTCAGAAATTTAAAAAAAAAAGGACTTTTGCTGCCAGGTCGACTCAGCCTTAGATGGGTACCAAGTAAAATCCTGGGAAGTAAAGGCGGCCAGCGTGATGTTGACCGCGTCACCCACTGAATGCCTATTGGTTTAAAATATAGATCTAGCCCTATATGCCCAACACGTCTGAAGGCGTAGGAAATAGTCCTTTATTTTAATTTACTTTTTTTTTACGGCTTCACAATCTGCTTGGGCCGTCAACATGTCCCTTTCCCCAATCCGATTATCTTTTAATATATTTTAAATGCAGTTTTCTTCTTTTAATATATTTTACGTGCAATTTTCTGTTAATATATTTTACACGCATTTTGCTTTCAGTTTATTTTACATGCAATTTTCCTTTAATATTTGTACATGCAGTTTTCTTTTAATGCATTTTACGTGCAATTTTCTGTTAATTTATTTTGCATGCAATTTTAATATACTTTACATGCAATTTTCTGATAATATTTGTTTCTACATGCAATTTTCCTTTGATATATTTCAAATACAATTTTCTTTTAATATATTTTACATGCAATTTTCTTGTTATATATTTTACGTGCAATTTTCTGTTAATATATTTTACATGCAATTTTAATATATTTTATGTGCAGTTTTCTGTTTATACATTTTACATGCAATTTTCTCTTAATATATTTTAAACTCCCCCTCCCTTTTCCTCTCCTATAATTGTTCTAATCTTTATATTAATAAAAATCTTAATTTTCCGGTGATGAAAGCTACAAACTAGGAAACTACTGAACCGATTGCTTTCAAAATTTGCACACAACGTTGCCTTTGACTCCAAGTGTGATTTTTTTGTCAGAAAATCGCAAAAACCACGAACGACGTAGCTCCATCAACGGTCAAATCATAATTTATTTCGTTGCCGGCCGGATTCGTTTTTATGTAATCGGCCATATTTGACTGCTGAGCTCTTTTTGAACTTTACATCATTATATAATTTAATTTCCAGTATTTGTTTGAGTGTTTGGTAGCGTAGTTGTTAACTATTCTGGCTATCATATAGTTTACCCGCGTTCGATTCCCCGCCAGGTGATATAAGTTTTTTTTAGCCCTAAACTGGGCGGCTGGCACGTTGTGTTGTGGTTTATGGCTAAGCTGCGATATCTACGCCTTTTTCGGTTTTGGGGTTTACAGCTAGCCTGCGACAGCGGCAACGTGATGCTCAATGGTCATGTCACGGGTAATCTTCATTTACCCTCGAGAGGGCCGTTGGCACGTTGTGTTGTGGTTTACAGCTAGGCTGCGATACCTGACCTAAACTCTTCAGTCGTCGGTAGTAAAGTTGTAAGTATGTCATCCTTCACTCGGGTGACCGGTGTTCGATTCCCTGCTGGGTGATAATTGTTCTTTTCCACCTAAAAGAGTGGTTGCCACGTTGTGTTGTGGTTTACAGCTAGGCTGCGATATCTGCGCCTTTTGCCCACAGATATCCGATTTCAGTTAAGTCCTTATTAGCCTCCCGGCGACGCTTCTCGATCAAAAACTATTCGGCGATGATTGAAACTGTTAACTAAGACGGCTTACAGTCCAGTTTAGTTTGGGTGGACACGGATGCCAAGGTCAGTTAGAAATCGTTCCTTCGGAGAGGGAGAGATGACGGATGCGGGGTATTTTTCTCCCCTATTCGTGAGTATAGTGTACTTTTCACTGTGGGTTCCATCACTGGTTACGTGATAAAGTTTGTTTCCCTATGTCCGGGGCAAAATCAAACTAAATAGCCAGTGGCGACAGCATGGGGCGCTAACTCCTGTTTTCTACACCGACCTACACAGACTGTAGTGACAGTTGTTGTTGTTTTTGTTGTGATGGTGGTGGTGATTGTGGTTGCAGTAGTACTGGTACTGGATGGGTGATGTGGTAGCTGTTACACAGGCTACATTTACTTCTCTGTACAAGTTAATGCTACCTATTTAAGTCTGGGTTGACACGGATGCAAAACTCAATTTAGTTATAAAATTTCGTTACACGGTGACTTTCCCATCCTTTGGAGAAGATTATATGATTGGTGGGGGGGTTGCCAAACACATTTAGCTAAGAGAGCTTAAAATATTATTTTAAAGTTCTTATTTCTTAACTATTTCTATTTTAATAATTTCGCCATGGATGATTTTTCAATCCTTCGGAGAGGGAGATATGACTGCGTCGAGGGAAGAGGAGGGGGGTATGACAGACACTGTTAGCTGAGAGCTATTTTCTTTCCACTCCATTTCACCAATCTGGGCTACAGCAACGCGTGGCTGGGTACAGCTAGTTTTATTATTATTATCTCAGGCTCCTATTTATTCTAACTTGTTATAAAATATTTCAATGGAATAAAATAATCAGCTTGGTATACGTCAACTTCCACCTTTTAATAACTTTCATCACCTCAGTCATTTTGATTTTAACTAAAAAATTAAATAACAATATATGTTCATTTTCCATATACTGAAAGGCGAGTGATTTAGATCAGTATGAAGGATAAGCCGGTTTACTGGTTTTAGTCGTGGCAAGTTTTTCCTTCTGACAAAAGTTAGCTGTTGCACTTTCCTCCATAGGTAGACTGAAAGTATATAGTTTCGTTGCCCCACTACTGAGCTGAGGGCACGGCGCGACACTGTGAACTGCTGATCTTATTTTAGAATGTTTTTCAACTGCGAACAACATGGTTTGCATTGTGAACTGTAGATTTATAAAATGGCGAGTGACCTGCTGCGGCAGAACTAACTCGTCGTGCCTTATGTGATTAATTTCGTGTGCAACTACTGATCTGTTGGAACTGCTGCTTCCATCGATGATGACTTGTATCTCTAGTGTTGTACTTTTTGTGTTAGCCCATCTGATGGCTTCCTCGTGCATCTAATTCCTGTGCATATTTTTGGATATACCGACACTGTAATCTGTATAAATATTTCCACGAGGGACGGTGACAGACATTCTGTGTGCTTTTTGTTGACACAGACACGGAGCAACTATGGGTGACCTGTTTGAAATAAAGTTCCAGCTGTGATTGATGATCACCTTATTTATATTGTAGCTGTTGTTGCTGCTCTGTTGATATTCCCGTTGTTGTTTGTTGAATTTTGCATTCCGCCCCCCCCCCTTTCCCCCCCCCCCCCCCCCATAAATAAAGATAGAGTACTCACCACAAAGTGTCCAAAAAGGTGCCTCTCCACACTACCACAAGGAAACCGCTCCCAATACTACCAATGTTGCCACTGCTCCAACAGCAACAGTAATGACATGGGCTACTACTGCAACCTCATACTGCAGTCACTACCATCAACCACTTTTTTTTTTACCGGGTCGGTCTCCCCAAATGCCAAGCCCCGCATCCCGACTACCAGGAGGATATTACGTCAGTAATCCGGACTGAACGGGAAAACTGCCCAGCAACGGTTTGTTTAAGATTAGCTTTACCGATTGGGTTTTACCCGTGTCTTGGTTTGTGACCGATCCCCGTCCTTCTGGCCAGACCAGTGCAGCAGAGCTACACTTTGATCTTAGCCAAAAGGCCGAGAAGAGACCATCAACCACTGTTACTGCTCAGCGCGCACACCACACACAGTGTTGAGAGACAGACGAAGTGCACTTGGGTTCATCGCAAAAGTGAATGGACGTCGCTTAGTGCAACAAAGCATGGCATATGATATCATAACGTCTTGTTTGAGAATGGAGGTGGAGGCAGTCACTGCAGCCTCACGGTGGCTTGAGAATCAGCAGTATACAAATGTTGTACAGTATAACCTAGCTTAATAAGCACCTCTCATAACGAGTAATTCGCATAACGAGCAAAACTAATTGTAAAAGAATGACTCGCTTAACCAGCGACGTTTCACATAACGAGTGGCGAGGAGAGGGAAAGTCCTGGATTTTGCGCATGTTACATCAGTCTGTGTTTAGCACTCGTTCCATAACATCGTAGTGTCGCTTGTTGTGATCGCACATTTTCTCAAACTTGTGTTATATTGTGATATGTTCATGAATCGTCCAGGCCTACAAGATGACCTCCCTGAAGAATTTAAGTTCATCAAGATCCAGTTTCTGCCTCCCAACACCACTCCGTTACTCCAGCCCATGGACCAGCAAGTTATTTCTAACTTTAAGAAGCTCTACACTAAAGCACTCTTTTAGCATTGTTTTCATGTGACTGAAGGGACCAACCTCACTCTCGAAGTGTTTTGAAAAAATCACTTCCACATCGTTGCCTGCCTCAAGATGACCGACAAGGCGGGGAAGGGTTTACCAAGAGAACCGGCCGGAGAGTGTTGTCGATTTGTGATTTGAGGGGTTCGAGACAGTACCTGTGGAACCTTTAGTCAACGAGATTGTGTCTTTGGCCACTATCATGGATAGTAGGTGGATAACAGTGATATCGAAGAGCTTGTGGAAGAGCACAGCCAAGACCTGACCACCGAAGAGCCTATGGAGTTGCATTGTGTTTCACAGCAAGAAGTTTTGGAGGAAAGTTTGTCAAAGGAGGAGAAGGTAACAGAAAAGCAACAATCTTCTGGCGAAATAAGAAAAATGCTGAAAGCATGGGAAACTGTTGCTTCTCACATTGAGAAGCATCACCCTAATAAGAAAGTGGCTATACGCGCTACAAATTTAATGATAATGCTGTGTAGCATTTTCGCCAAATTTTGAAGCGTCGACAAAATCAAATGTCTCTGGACATCTTTCTAGTAAAAAAATAATTAGCTGTGTATCATAATTATTTCGACTTTTTTAAATTCAAATCGAATTCACATTCCAGGTGGGTTCGTTCCGCGCTTGTAGAAAAGATATTCACTCTCCTTAAATATGTATATAATTTTCGTTTAATAAATGTTATAGTATAACTTATACATATCATTTTGTGAGTATTTTTTTTTTTTTTTTTGACATGGAACGCATTATCGTATTTTACATTAATTTATATGAGAAAAATTGCTTCGCATAACGAGTGTTTCGCTTAACGAGTATGATTCTGGAACGAATTATGCTCGTTAAGCGAGGTTCCATTATAATTGTAACTGTTTCACAGAGTATGTTGACAAAAGTGGAAACATACTCTATGCAGAGTGACAAGCATCGCTTCAGAGGTCCCGGCTAGTTAGCATCCTTTAGATATTTTCTCCAGGTCGGGCCGGTGTGTTGGGAAACGAACAGATAGATAGACTAGCTGGTTCTGCCCCACTTGGTGGTCGACTGGTATATGATAGGCTGGATGTTATAATTGCCTTTGGGAGCGAGTAAACAGTAAAAGTAAAGTTAAAGTTAAGGACCCTTTCCACGCCTTTAGGCGTATAGGGCATATAGAGCTTGACCTATATTCTTATTGACCAACGGCACAAGATGGGTGATGTGGTCAGCATCACGCCGGCCGCCTCTACTTCCCGGGATTGCACCCGGTACCCACTCAAGGCTGGGTCGACCTGGGAGCCAAGGTCATTTTTGAAGAAAAGTCCGTCTCCACCAGGGAGCGAACCCACGACCTTCCGATCCGCGGCGCGCGTGAGTGAACAGTGCATAGGTACAAATAGATCATTACGGTCTGAGGAGATTGGCTTTGTGAGGAGTTACCAGGGAGTCTAACCGACGCTCAACATCCACGGAAAAGGCGAGACGGATATACGGTCAAGCAGTTAATGGTGACACTGGAATTTGAACTCTTTATTTACTGCTGAAGATGGGAACGGAGCATTTATGGGAATGTTCCAAGTAAATTTATGTCGATTCTTAATTCAACAATCAGCACCACACACATACATAGGCAAAACACACAAAGTATAACTTTTTATACCGAACCTTTCAAGTTTGAAGTGATCTATACTTTTGGGTTTGCTCTTTCTATTTTTATTTTCAGTGACAGGAGAACCAACCTTCATACACAGAGGCTGTGGTATGTTTCAGCAGCCGGACGGGTGCTTGGACAATGGCGCTAGACACAGCTGTTTCTACTCATGCCAAGGCAAGAACTACTGCAACAATAAGAAATTAAGTAAATCGCCGAAATGTGCAGACTCCGTTGGAACCGGAAACATGGTGGACTCCATGACGTTTATTGTACATACGTGTTTATCATTGTTTGTCTGTTATGTTATATCACTCTGCATGCTGAAACCTACTTAAGAAAACATTTAGTTTTGTTGGAATATATCATACGACATTACAAACCAGATAGTATGTGATACATCCCTGTATTGCATACAATGATGTTTGAATAAACAAGAAACGGCCATATTCTCCCCTTCCAGCACAATATTATACCTTAACTATTAAGGATTACTTGCTTCTCAACATTCTCTCACTCTTCTTTTTCTTTGCCTGCTTCATCTACTACTACTATTATTAATACTACTACTACTACTACTACTACTACTACTACTACTACTACTACTACTACTACTACTACTACTACTACTACTACTACTACTACTACTACTACTACTACTACTACTACCACTACTACTACTACTACTACTACTATTACTACCACCAACACCACTACCACCACCACCCCTACCACAACCACTATTACTACTTTGATATTATTTGACTGACAATACTACTACTACTAAGTTTAGTATTATAAATAATATTATTACTAAAAAATACTACCACTACTATTACTGCTTCTTTTTCTCTTCCTCGTCCATGCCCCCACCCCTTTTCTCTTCTTTTTCTTTTTCTTATCCTGCTTTTCCTCTACTTTCTCCTCCTCTACTTACTTTCAACCTCCTGGTTTCCCTCAGACCTTGGCAACCATCTTCCATCTTGCTCTCTCTATCTGTGCATTCTTCTTGGTGGTTAACCATGCTGGCACACATGTTGACTTCACTTGCAACCAACCTCTGAGTGTTCGCAAAAATTCAAAGTTAAATTTCCACTATTTCAAGAACCATATATTTCAATCGAAACCCATACCACCATGTTCTTTAAACTGACTCAGCTTTTATGATTTTAGTTATATATATTTTTTCTAATTGATTATTTTCAAAACTGACCTTGGCTCATCCACCTAATGCCGATTGGTTATTAAAAAAAAATATGTCTACCATTATGTGTCTTCTTATTATGTCCACCTGCTTATGTTGTCAAACGTTCCAAAAAGGAGTTATATGTAACCTTCTGTCTTTTGTGCAACTGCTTATGTCGTCAAACGTCCCAGAGAGGAGTTATATGTAACCTTCTGTCTTTTTTCCAATTGCTTATGTCGTCAAACATCCCAGAGAGGAGTTATATGTAATCTTCTGTCTTTTTTCCGAATGCTTATGTTGTCAAACGTCCCAGAGAGGAGTTATATGTAACCTTCTGTCTTTTGTCCAATTGCTTATGTTGTCAAACATCCCAGAGAGGAGTTATATGTAACCTTCTGTCATTTGTCCAATTGCTTATGTCGTTAAATTTCCCAGAGAGGAGTTATGTGTAACCTTCTGTCTTTTGTCCAATTGCTTATGTCGTCAAACATCCCAGAGAGGAGTTATATGTAACCTTCTGTCTTTTGTCCAATTGCTTATGTCGTCAAATTTCCCAGAGAGGAGTTATATGTAGCTTCCTTTCTTTTGTCCAATATGCTTATGTCGTCAAACATCCCAGAGAGAAGTTATTTGTAACCTTTTGTCTGTTGTCCAATTGCTTATGTCATCAAACGTCCCAGAGAGGATATAATGGGTAAAAAGAATTCAAAAAATCGCACTTAATCCCCCTCACCTGATCATGCTGGCGTAAAAGCTAACGAGTGAGCGGACCTGCTGGCAAGCAGTGTGCGAAGAGGCACGGACATCGCGGATATCATCAACCTGCACGGACTGGGCTGGTGGATATTGCGAATCTCTGACAATAACACGACTGCGTGACATGAAAGTAAATCAAGGTGACGCACGGCTATCGCCTTCGAGGCCCAGACAGGAGACATTATAACTAACCTCTCATGGGAAAAAATAGAAGCACCTTGGAGCGATTGATGCATTGAAGGACTGCCCATGCATGGGAATACCTAATGTGCAGTGGTGTTGACTGTGATAACCACTACCTCATCCAGTTTTTTTTTTTTTTTTTAAGTTGGAGGAGGTCGTGGGGATAACATAACATTACAAGAGAGGAGTCAGATGCAGTTTCCTGTCTTGTGTCCTACTGCTTGCGTCCGTCTTGTACTTCTCGGATGGCTTGGATGATGTATTTGTTCACCTTTTTTGTTTTTTAGGTTTCTGTTACACCAATTATCCACATCTTTCTTGGTCTTCCTCTCGCCTTCCTCCCAGATGTTCTGCTGTAAAAAGTCTCCTATGCAGTTTGGGCTGGCTGCATTCTCAGTAGATGGCTGAACCATTGCATTCTTTGTCTGTCAATATAATCCAGACATAGTCTTATTCCAACTTTATCTCTAATGCTGGTATTCGTAACCTTGTCTCTTCTAGTGTTGTTAGTGATATTATAACATTCCGGTGTATGGTAACTATGCAATGGATACCCTTCCACTGGGGAGTTCCTGGAAATGAAAGAGCTGATAAACTAGGTAAGAAAGGTACAACCTGACGTTCAAGTCTGTTATCAGCAAAAGAAGAGAATAATCAAATCAATCAGAAAGACACCAAAACTGGCACAAGACGATTACCATTTGATGGACAGACCAGAGCAAGTTATTATTCTACGCCTTAGAACAGGACACAATTGACTTCGCAGCCACATGTACAGAAAATTTAAAATCGGCGAATCAGCTATGTGCACCTGTGGACTGGCACCTGAAATAACAGATCATGTCCTCCCAGACCATCCTAAATACAACAAACATATCAAGGCAAAACTTTTGGTCAAGAGAAACATCGGTTCAAGTCAAACTTTACAGGTCGCTGAGTGAATTACAAAAGACAGTGAAGTTTATACTAAAGACAACATTGCAGATATAGATAATCCATTTCGAGCGAACGAAAGAAGAAGAAGAAGAAATAACATTCTTTAAATGCTGATCTGAATTTATATTTTTAATTTGATTATACATCAAATAAAACAAGGACGAATGTGTGTAAACAGGCTCAGTTTGTTGTTGTTAGTAGTAGTAGTTTTGTTTGTATAGTATGTTCATATTTTTCACATTCATTACTTTTACATAAAGGTAAACAACGACCCATTCGATGTAACGCCCAGAAGTTAACGATGCGGATACTTGAGGTAAAAGATGTAGGCAAGTAAGCAAGAGGCAGATAAGGAAATAAATGGGAGGGCAACAACAAGAGATGGACATCAGCCGTGTCAGAGAATGTCTTTTTGTGTCACCACAAGCGAAGATCATTTAGCACGCTATGGTAGTAATGATCAATGAATGTGTCGAATTCTTCTTCTTCTTCTTTTGCTGAGCGGACACGTGGTTGTTGCAATGCGTGCACATCCGTTTTACAGATGTGACTTATTTGTATGCACATTTTTGATCACGCCTCTTAAGCATCTGCACTCCGACTTCGAAGAAAACCCCCTTAATAAAAAAAAGAGGTGGGATGTGCCACATGATTTATTTTCTATATACAACGTATTTTGTTTACCAGTGCAGCCTTTATGCCTGGCAGGCTGATGCACCATGCTTGATGACTGAACACCATCCACACCTGCCGAGTGCAAAGCTCCCCATGTTTCCGTCCTAATGCCGAAAGATGTCAGAGTATTTTAAGAGTGTTCTCAAAGCGTCCTTTTCTGTCCAGGTGGGAATCTTTCTCTATGCCAGAGTTCGCCGTAAATGTACCTTAAAGGTGAGAGACAGGGAACGTTGCAGATCCATTGCAAATTATTTAACACAAGCCTTGACGATCGAACTCGAAGGAAAATATATGCACTGGAAACGAAATCCTTTCTCAAGATCCTTGGTATATCGTAAAAAAAGATCACAGTGAAAGAGAGCAGAATACAAAGGCGTATACGTCTATGAAGATATTTCGACCTTTTTAAAAACCAGATTTCAGGGCTCAGCACAAGGAAGGACATCCCGGTCAAGAAAGATATAGATAAACAGTTTGCCAACACATATATCAGTCACTGTCTTTTTCGAGAAGTCAGATGGCCATTTGGAGGCGATAGGTTCAATTCAATGCACGGTAACTATAGCTTTAAATTTGTATGTTGTCTAGACTAGTATGTCCTTTTATCTTTCTACCTCTCTCTATGAGTGTCGATCAATAAATTGTCTCTCAGACAGTGATAAAATGATTCTGCATTTTCCCGCATCCAGTCCAAGATTAGGAAGGACCCGGGCGACTGACGCAACTTCCGTCTATTTATGCGCAATTTGCCTGCGCACAGAGAGCACCTAAATCGGAAGGATGCGTGTCTATCGCCTACCTCATCCTTCGTTCCTGGACTCACACATCAACCTGCCCAACAAACTCACCTTCTTTCACAGAATCACATGGGATACTTTCCACGCAACAACCTAAACTGCCACCCAGGTGAGCTTTCCTTCATAGAACATCGCGATAACGGGTCTGGGTCACACGAAGGGACGGGGTTGAGACACCGCCATGTCGTCTGTAGGTGGTGTTTGGTGGGTTGTAAGGAAATCAGTTGGACTGAACTGCAATAAATGTAAACACTGTGGAGTTATTCCTCTGATATGGAATGTTACCAGAAAGATAATTATCAAAGTATTATGTTGCGATTTGTACAGTGGTTGCTTCTGTCTTGTGTAGGAAAGGATGAACTGATATATTGTTAAAGCGGGGAGGGGCAGGTCGGGGGGAAGTGTGTCAGAGCCTCGATATGGCCGAGACAACCTTGCCTGGGATGTGAGGATCCTGCACCCATCAGGAGCCAGGCTTCGATGTTTGGCCACCCGGTCACTCGCCCTGGTGTGTTTAATTGGAATTAGGTTGAGTTAAGTGAGGCCCAACATCTGAGTACTCGGGTCATACCACAAGCGCTTCTTCCCCATCTTCAGCAGTCTACGCAAAGTCATAGTTCAGATAGTACCCAGTGTAAGAAAGATTTCGGTGGCTGTGTGTTGAGTGTCTTGTCTGACAGATTCCCCTGGCTGGTCACTTAGGAAGGGAAATTATGTAATCATGTGTAATTACAGTGGAAGAGATACTTAGTATTGGAAGTGCTGATAGTTGGGGGGAATGGAATGTTTCTAATTTGACTCAATGATAAATGAACCTGTTCTGTATTATAGGATTATTCCCTAAGAAATTAGGACTCACATTTTATGAAGTTTTTTTTTTCTGTCTTTCCAGATCCCATTCTTTTTAATAAGCATTTTTGATTATAATTTATAAAAATCAGAATAGAAGAATGACATAATTTCTTAAACATATCATATGATTGCATCTTCCTTGACACTGGAAGTGGTTAGAAAAAGGAAGCCATGAATAATCACAAGGCATTAAAACAGGTGGAAGCTCTATTATGATCCCTATTTTCAAAATGTTGACCCTGAAAAAAAAAAATTTGTTAAATAGCCCTGCTGATGATGTTGCTGTAGGTTGTATTTCCTGAAATGAAAATGGTTCAATACAGAGATTCTGAAGGGAAAGCGAGTTGCTGAAATAAATTTAAAAAATAGACAACTCTCTTGAAAACCTTGCTGGAGACAGAAGTTAGGTAGACACCAATAAGTGGGTGGACAACATCAAGAAGTGGGTGAACAGCAGGCTGAGAGAGTGTGCTACCAAGCCAAGTCACAGAGCGTTTTGGAAGATCCATTGCATCCAGCCCTCATGGACACAGCGCTTAATTTGTATGATCAAATGTAATCAACTGCCTGTGTGGGTTCTGGGACCCCATTGTACGGGAAACAAGAATAGACCCACTGCCTGTCCAACAAGCGTGTCGTAGGGGTCAACTAATTGGGGGTTTCTTCGAAGGCGGAGTGCATCTGCCTGAGAGGCAAGGAACCAACAGTCTGCATACAAAAAAGTCAGATCTGTAAAACGGATGTACTCGCAACACTCAGGTTCTGGAACAATCTAAAGTCCAGAAGTGGATGAACAACCAGAACTTTCCGCCTGAGTTTACAGCTGGTGAATGTGAAGAATAAGAAGATATGTAATAACATTTGAACATATACTGTTGGTATTGGAGCTTGGGACTGTGTGTTTGTGGGAATGTTCCCAGTGGTACCATGTCAGTTATCAACTGTTTTAATTTTCATCGTTACAAAATTTGCAAAAAATAATTTACAAATCTTGCTCCACTCTGTAACTTTGTGGTGTTTACCCATTACACTTTAATCTTGCTCTACTCTGTTACTTTGCAGTGTTTACCCATTACCCTTTAATCTTGCTCCACACTGTTACTTTGTGGTGTTTACCTTTACCCTTTAATCTTGCTCTACTTTGTTACTTTGTGGTGTTTACCTATTACCCTTTCACCCTGGAATGCCCAAGTCTGGTAACTTCTGATAGAGTACAGTTTCATATTAATGCCAGTTAACTGTGTTTGTTCTTGTACATCATTTAGGAGGTCAGGATATGAACATGTGCACTAAAAATATCATTTATGGGGATTTTTGTATGAACCAAATGGTTTTAAAAAAATGTTTTAAATTTGGTTACCATGGTAAGTCAGTGATTATCTTGAACTTCGGATGATTGGACGAACAGTTTATCGAGAGAGACCATGTGATGTGTTTGTCAGTAACATTAATTCAATTTTTCTGTTTCATTATTTGTTAATGTAACTCTGTAGTAATTAGCCTTAGTTGAGGTTTCAACTTCACTGCAGTTGGGTTTCCCCATACTTGTTCCGTTTCTGTTCCAGTGAAAATCAGATGAAATGCCCCTCACTGTCCCTTTAAAAAACAATTGGTGAACTAACAATTAGTCCCAGTATAATGCAGAAATATGCGCACACAGTAAATGCTTATGGCAGTTGCTAGAGGCATCAAAGCCAAAGCCAAAGGTTGCCACCAGAAACAGTTTGTCGTTGATGGAAGTGGTCTGGCACGCTAAGTATGCTATACACCTAACAGTTTGTCGTTGATGAAAGCAGTCTGCCATACAAGTTTGCTATACACATAACAGTTTGTCGTTGATGGAAGCAGTCTGCCATACAAGTATGCTATACACATAACAGTTTGTCGTTGATGGAAGCAGTCTGCCATACAAGTTTGCTATACACCTAACAGTTTGTCGTTGATGAAAGCAGTCTGCCATACAAGTTTGCTATACACATAACAGTTTGTCGTTGATGGAAGCAGTCTGCCATACAAGTATGCTATACACATAACAGTTTGTCGTTGATAGAAGCAGTCTGCCATACAAGTTTGCTATACACATAACAGTTTGTCGTTGATAGAAGCAGTCTGCCATTCAAGTTTGCTATACACATAACAGTTTGTCCTTGATGGAAGCAGTCTGCCATACAAGTTTGCTATACACATAACAGTTTGTCGTTGATGAAAGCAGTCTGCCATACAAGTTTGCTATACACATAACAGTTTGTCGTTGATAGAAGCAGTCTGCCATTCAAGTTTGCTATACACATAACAGTTTGTCGTTGATGGAAGCAGTCTGCCATACAAGTTTGCTATACACATAACAGTTTGTCGTTGATGAAAGCAGTCTGCCATACAAGTTTGCTATACACATCTGGTAATTTTAATTTCAGCTTCATAGCAAACGGGTCACCCCATCTTTGCTCCGCTCCTGTGCCAACGAAAAACACACAGAATGTTTATCACAGTCCATTGTGGAAAGACTGACAAACTGCTGTCTCAGCAAATCTAGCATACACTCGCATTAAAAGCATATGGTATCCATAGGAAGTGCTAACACAAACAGTCTGACGTTAGAAATGCAGTTCATCATTGATGGTAGCAGAAGTCACCAAAAGATCAGCAGTTGCTCACGTGATCAATTTTAATAAAATAATGGCCCCCACCAATATTGCGACAACCGGCATCGCACCATTTTCTGAATCTACAAATCACACCACCCCGTTGGTCAGTCGAAAAACATTCGAAATGAAATCCGCAGCTCACAGTGTCACGCAATGCACTCAACTCAGAAGCTGGGTAACGAAACTATATACTTCCAGTCTACAAATGGAGCAAAAAAAGCAACGGCCACAGTCTGGCAGAAGCAAAAAAAATTTTGCCCCGGCTCAAAACAGTGGCAGTGCCTAGTGTTCATTTGGACCTGAAGCATTATGTAAGGGTTAATAAACTGTCACCCCAGCAGTACCCCACTATTAGCTGGGGAAGTGATTTAGGACATTACATCCACCAGCAAGCGTCGCCCCAACAACAACCTGACTGCCTTCGTTAACGACTGTTCACCCAACAGCCATGCAGTTCTTTGGCATGAAGAAGACACCTTGAACTTGGGTTTCGGACTGCCGACTCCCTACACGAAGATATATGTGTGCTACTGGTGTCCCATAGCCAAAATACTATCTCACTGTATTACTAAAATTCAGCACGCATACTCAAACGCGCAGTAGTTAACACACACACACACACACACATACATACACTCATTACCTGCCACCCGCTTGCTTGCTGGTGCAGCACACATGACTACATATTTATATAAGTATATATATATATATATATATCGGGAGAGAGTGAGACAAGGGAAGAATCATGACCGAATGATATGTAAGACACTGACACAGGGAATTCCCTATGCACACAAGGTTGGCATTACTGGCTCCAAGAAGGGGACAGTAAATTCAAATGGCTCAGTCAGATCAGATACAGTCCCTGCTGTGACAGCAAGTTGGCTGTAATAAAGGACTGCCATAGAAAGGTGCACCCAAGGCACGGTTTCTGAAAGAGATGCATACTTTTTTTGGTAGGGTAACATTGCTTGAAGAATGTATTCTGCAAGCCCCAGGGGTTGCATTCACATTTTCTAGGTTCTAACAATAGTAATACACTAGCAATGACAAATAATAATTATTAACAGCTCAGCAAATACATGCATAAATCGGCGTAGACAGAAAGAGAGAGATGGAGACAGAGATCACTGCGTAGCTAATTGTTGATGGAAGTAGTCTGCCACACAAGTTTGCTATACACATAACAGTTTGTCGTTGATGGAAGCAGTCTGCCATACAAGTATGCTATACACATAACAGTTTGTCGTTGATGGAAGCAGTCTGCCATACAAGTTTGCTATACACATAACAGTTTGTCGTTGATGGAAGCAGTCTGCCATTCAAGTTTGCTATACACATAACAGTTTGTCGTTGATGGAAGCAGTCTGCCATACAAGTATGCTATACACATAACAGTTTGTCATTGATGGAAGCAGTCTGCCATACAAGTATGCTATACACATAACAGTTTGTCGTTGATGGAAGCAGTCTGCCATACAAGTTTGCTATACACCTAACAGTTTGTCGTTGATGAAAGCAGTCTGCCATACAAGTTTGCTATACACATAACAGTTTGTCGTTGATGGAAGCAGTCTGCCATACAAGTATGCTATACACATAACAGTTTGTCGTTGATAGAAGCAGTCTGCCATACAAGTTTGCTATACACATAACAGTTTGTCGTTGATAGAAGCAGTCTGCCATTCAAGTTTGCTATACACATAACAGTTTGTCCTTGATGGAAGCAGTCTGCCATACAAGTTTGCTATACACATAACAGTTTTTGTCGTTGATGAAAGCAGTCTGCCATACAAGTTTGCTATACACATAACAGTTTGTCGTTGATAGAAGCAGTCTGCCATTCAAGTTTGCTATACACATAACAGTTTTTGTCGTTGATGGAAGCAGTCTGCCATACAAGTTTGCTATACACATAACAGTTTGTCGTTGATGAAAGCAGTCTGCCATACAAGTTTGCTATACACATCTGGTAATTTTAATTTCAGCTTCATAGCAAACGGGTCACCCCATCTTTGCTCCGCTCCTGTGCCAACGAAAAACACACAGAATGTTTATCACAGTCCATTGTGGAAAGACTGACAAACTGCTGTCTCAGCAAATCTAGCATACACTCGCATTAAAAGCATATGGTATCCATAGGAAGTGCTAACACAAACAGTCTGACGTTAGAAATGCAGTTCATCATTGATGGTAGCAGAAGTCACCAAAAGATCAGCAGTTGCTCACGTGATCAATTTTAATAAAATAATGGCCCCCACCAATATTGCGACAACCGGCATCGCACCATTTTCTGAATCTACAAATCACACCACCCCGTTGGTCAGTCGAAAAACATTCGAAATGAAATCCGCAGCTCACAGTGTCACGCAATGCACTCAACTCAGAAGCTGGGTAACGAAACTATATACTTCCAGTCTACAAATGGAGCAAAAAAAGCAACGGCCACAGTCTGGCAGAAGCAAAAAAAATTTTGCCCCGGCTCAAAACAGTGGCAGTGCCTAGTGTTCATTTGGACCTGAAGCATTATGTAAGGGTTAATAAACTGTCACCCCAGCAGTACCCCACTATTAGCTGGGGAAGTGATTTAGGACATTACATCCACCAGCAAGCGTCGCCCCAACAACAACCTGACTGCCTTCGTTAACGACTGTTCACCCAACAGCCATGCAGTTCTTTGGCATGAAGAAGACACCTTGAACTTGGGTTTCGGACTGCCGACTCCCTACACGAAGATATATGTGTGCTACTGGTGTCCCATAGCCAAAATACTATCTCACTGTATTACTAAAATTCAGCACGCATACTCAAACGCGCAGTAGTTAACACACACACACACACACATACATACACTCATTACCTGCCACCCGCTTGCTTGCTGGTGCAGCACACATGACTACATATTTATATAAGTATATATATATATATATATATCGGTAGAGGGAGAGAGTGAGACAAGGGAAGAATCATGACCGAATGATATGTAAGACACTGACACAGGGAATTCCCTATGCACACAAGGTTGGCATTACTGGCTCCAAGAAGGGGACAGTAAATTCAAATGGCTCAGTCAGATCAGATACAGTCCCTGCTGTGACAGCAAGTTGGCTGTAATAAAGGACTGCCATAGAAAGGTGCACCCAAGGCACGGTTTCTGAAAGAGATGCATACTTTTTGGTAGGGTAACATTGCTTGAAGAATGTATTCTGCAAGCCCCAGGGGTTGCATTCACATTTTCTAGGTTCTAACAATAGTAATACACTAGCAATGACAAATAATAATTATTAACAGCTCAGCAAATACATGCATAAATCGGCGTAGACAGAAAGAGAGAGATGGAGACAGAGATCACTGCGTAGCTAATTGTTGATGGAAGTAGTCTGCCACACAAGTTTGCTATACACATAACAGTTTGTCGTTGATGGAAGCAGTCTGCCATACAAGTATGCTATACACATAACAGTTTGTCGTTGATGGAAGCAGTCTGCCATACAAGTTTGCTATACACATAACAGTTTGTCGTTGATGGAAGCAGTCTGCCATTCAAGTTTGCTATACACATAACAGTTTGTCGTTGATGGAAGCAGTCTGCCATACAAGTATGCTATACACATAACAGTTTGTCATTGATGGAAGCAGTCTGCCATACAAGTTTGCTATACACATAACAGTTTGTCGTTGATAGAAGCAGTCTGCCATTCAAGTTTGCTATACACATAACAGTTTGTCGTTGATGGAAGCAGTCTGCCATACAAGTATGCTATACACATAACAGTTTGTCGTTGATGGAAGCAGTCTGCCATACAAGTTTGCTATACACATAACAGTTTGTTGTTGATGGAAGCAGTCTGCCATACAAGTTTGCTATACACATAACAGTTTGTCGTTGATGGAAGCAGTCTGCCATACAAGTATGCTATACACATAACAGTTTGTCGTTGATGGAAGCAGTCTGCCATACAAGTTTGCTATACACATAACAGTTTGTCGTTGATGGAAGCAGTCTGCCATAGAAGTATGCTATACACATAACAGTTTGTCGTTGATGGAAGCAGTCTGCCATACAAGTTTGCTATACACATAACAGTTTGTCGTTGATGGAAGCAGTCTGCCATACAAGTATGCTGTACACATAACAGTTTGTCGTTGATGGAAGCAGTCTGCCATACAAGTATGCTATACACACACAGAATTATTATATAAGGTATTTCACCAGCTCATACGTAAACTGGCTAGCGGCCATGTTGAAAATCATGACACAACCGCTGCACACATGAAAGACATCCCACATCTCACAGGGCTGCAGCAAGCACTAAACTCAATAGCTCAGGCAGCAAAACTGTAGACTACCATCTATATGTGGAAACTGCATTAGCAAAGCGCTGTCATAAGCAACTTCTAACAACCTTCTACCATGCCTAATCCTCCAATTTAGACCAGAAATGTGATAGTAATGTTATGTTATCACAATCACCGTCTTTACACATTGCGAATCCCCATGCATGCTCAGTCCTCTGATGCAGCAGCCACTCCAAGAAACCTCTACTGATTGTTCCTATGGGGGTATCTCCTGTCTTTACCTCGTAGACGACCTAGACGTGCTTCACCAAGCTTAACTCCTCGGTCACGCAGTCATGTTAGTATCAAAGATTTGCCATTATCCCCCAGCCTAGTCCGTACAGCGTTGGTAATATCAGCCCGGTCCATGTTTCTTCCCATTTGCATTGGTGCATTACTTGCAAGCTGGTCAGCTCTTTCATTACCATTTACTCCTACATGCCCAGATGATGGAGGTTAACTGCGACTTTCAAATGCTTTCTACCCATTTGAAGCGTAGACTCCCTGTAGCAATTTTATGATGCACATTCATAGTCTGAAACAATTATCACATGTGTGGTGACTTTTCTTCTACCCATGTGAGTGCTCTGGAAGCAGCAGTTATATCCCTGATCATGCTTGACCTAGTTCTCTGTTAAGCACCGCTGTCCTCTTTTTCTCCATCCTTTGTGCCGCGTATGTTCGTGCCAATCTTGATTGTGCTTCACCGACCCATCTGTGTAAATGATTTCATGCAGTACCTCCCTAGCGTTATGACAACCTTAGACAAGTCATGCATGTCTACTGGTGTATCCATCCATTCTTTTGTCAGTTTATTGTTTTTATCCACATTATTTAAGTTTACTACAGAAAACGATTGGTTTGAGTATAATTTTAATTTTGTAATTTTCAGGTTGTTGAACACTGGATAAGCCATACACAGAGAAGACATCTGCATTAACCTACCTTTCAACACGGTGTTCCCATCACTGTAAACCTGACAATTGATGTCTGTGAGAACAACTGTGAAGAATCATTATGTGGGGATGTTAGTCTATAATATGTGAGATTTATATCATATGAGGTTATAATATGTGACATTTGGGACAAACTAGCATTGCATAAACATGTCAAGAAAACCGAGCAAGTCGCGGGAAAACCCTGCAGCAGCCGAAAGGCTAGCTGATTGGAAAGGCGGAGAAACCTGTGTCGGGCAGTCTCCTTTGTCGATTGCAGATGACTCACCAGAGTATGACAGAGGAGCTTTTGGTCAGGAGGATGATGATTTGGAGGCTGGTATTGAGACGCTAGGCTTCAAAGATGGAGACCGAGATAAGGTGAGACATTTAATAGTTTTAAGGCCAGGGTGGGAAACATTAGACCCAGAGGACCTGCCAGATCATTTGGTCTGGCCCTAGCTGACTGACACCTTTTTCTCTTTCTAGACTTGAGTGTTGTATAGTGCTATCAGGAGGCATGGAAATCACAGCCCGCCGGTGATGGCGAGTGTGACTAGCAGGACCCTCTGGCATCACTGTTAGAGCATGAAGATGAACTTCTTCTCCATAGCACAGATCCTAGCAGTATGTTAGAGACCATGTGCTGCCCATGCAGTGTGATTTTTTTCTCTGCCTGCCTTGTTTACTCCAAAGGAAAAGTAAACCTAGAACGTTTGGCTGCAGAAGCTCTCTGATCAAAGGAGCAGTACTATCTACCTACCTGTGGTAGCTTCCCTCCTACCCGGGCAAAATTTGGAGTTAAAAATCCACCCAAAGTATTTCAGGATCCTTGCTGGTGCTACAGAGCGTGTGCACTATGCTAAACTTCTTCAAACTCAGACTTGAGTTGGAAGAAGAACGGAGCACTTATGGGTTACTACCCGTATGCCAGGATGTTGATCTTTTCAAACCTCAAACCTGTTCTGTGCTGCTCTCTAGCCATCGGAAGGGCTTTCTCACAATGAATTCACAAGTTTAATTTTGTAATTTTTTTGCGGTTGAAAAATCACGTTGTCAGCTGGTTTCTGTTTGTATAAGTTGCAGGACAAGAAAAGTATAAAAATCACATTGTCAGCTGGTTTCTGTTTGTATAAGTTGCAGGACAAGAAAAGTATAAAAATCACGTTGTCAGTTGGTTTCTGTTTGTATAAGTTGCAGGACAAGAAAAGTATAGAAATCACGTTGTCAGCTGGTTTCTGTTTGTGTAAGCTGCAGGACAAGAAAAGTATAAAAATTACGTTGTCAGCTGGTTTCTGTTTGTATAAGTTGCAGGACAAGAAAAGTATAGAAATCACGTTGTCAGCTGGTTTCTGTTTGTTTAAGTTGCAGAACAAGAAAAGTATAAAAATTACATTGTCAGCTGGTTTCTGTTTGTATAAGTTGCAGGACAAGAAAAGTATAGAAATCACGTTGTCAGCTGGTTTCTGTTTTAATAAGTTGCAGGACAAGAAAAGTATAGAAATCACGTTGTCAGTTGGTTTCTATTTGTATAAGTTGCAGGACAAGAAAAGTAGCATGTCCTCGCTGGCGATCGACCCCATCTCGGGGAAAAAACAGGTGTCTGTTACCATGCCTGGACAGAGCAAGGCCAAGCCATGTGTCCCACAGAGGCCATCTGTCAAGGCAGATTTGGTAAGTGTTTTTTTTTAAACAGGTGTCTTCTTTATACCTCTTCCGTCTCCATCCTCCTGTCCTTTGTGCACTCCAATATGCAACCTCTTCATCAGTCGCTCGTCCTGCATAAAATTTAAAAATCTAGACCACATCTCCTTTCTTCTTCTTCTTCTTCTTCTTCTTCTTCTCCTTTTTCTTCCTCCTCCTCCTCCTCCTCTTCTCCTTCTTCTGCATTCCAAGCCCTGAAACTCATTGCTGTAGATATTACCTGCCTCCATTCATCTCTTTACCTTTGGCGACTTGAGGTGATTGTAGGTCAGCATAGATATTCACTCTCCACTTTCTTGGTCTGTCTCAGGGTCTACTATCATTCAGTTCTTTTTGTTTTGGGTCTGTTGTATCTTCAGTTCTCTCTGTATGTCGCAAACACTGCCGTCTGTTAGCCTTCATGGTGCCAGTTATTAATGGTGATTTAAATATAGTATGAATGTCATTGTTGCGCATCAGTCTAAGGGAGTCGCTGTGGTGTAGCAGCAAGACGCTTGCATGTGCAACAGAAGGTCCTGGGTTAGGGTCCTGTCAGAACCGGGGTTTCTTCAGAATTGACTTTAACTTCCAGGTAGACCCAGCCTTGAGTGGGTCCTGGGAAGTAAAGGTGACCGGCATGATGTTGACCACATTATTCAGCAGGTGCCAATTTTTCTAAAAATATAGGTCTAGCCCTATGTGCCCAATACACCTGAAGGTGTTGGAAAAGGGTCCTTTACTTTTACTTACATCGGTCGAGATTAAAAACCACATCCCTATTTAAGCATACAACAACATTGTGCACTTTGCCCTGGCAAGTTGTTACAACACCTTGTTGCCTGGCACTGCCAGCGACACGACTCGTGCAGGGACCACTTACGAGGTTGTGATCTAGGAAATGAACTCTTGATTCTGTGCTTACCAGGGCGCTGTGCGAGTATTTGTGACACAAACAGATGATTTAATCACTTGTAGCAGAACATGCATAACAGTGAGTGTTTGTCACACAAACAGATGATTTAATCACTTGTAGCAGAGCATGCATAACTGAGAGTGTTTGGAGTTAGACATAAACTAGACTTTTTGTAGAGTAAATGTCTCCAGAAATTTCTGCCAATATTTTGCTGAAACAAGATCATGAAAGGAGACAGAAATGTTCATGATTGGCATTATCTTAAAAAATGCAGATGGCTTGGACATGTTCACAGAATTCTTTGTGATACTTTGGCAAGAACAGGTTTCCACCGGATGGCAGATGGATAAAAGGAAACGTGGATGACCTAAAGAAACCTGGAGGAGGATGGTAGAAAGGCAAATGGAGTGTCAAATGACAAGGGGTACTATGGGTAAAAAACAGCAGACTGGCAACAATAGAGATCACTTATGAAGGCCTTATGAGTCATGAGCAACAGGAAGAGGGTATAGACAGCAGAGCTGGCAGATGTCCACATTGGTGGCCAAGATCCTAAAGAACAGAAGTTACTTAATTTGGGAGAAAAGGACCATTCTGTCTAATATAAGGGAACAGAATAAGGTCAGTAATGAGTACCACTTACTTCACCAGCATGGACTGATCATCATCCCTGTGTGGGTTTCTGGACCCCATTGTGTGTGGGGGGGGGGAGAGGGAGGAGGACAGAATAGACCAAATGCCCCCCCCCCCTTCCAACAGGCGTGTGGTGAGAGTACTGATTAGGGATGTTTAAATCAAAGTCCTGTATCTGCCTGAGAGGCCAGAAACCAACAGCTGACAGCCACGAAGAAGATTCTTCACCTCAAAGACTGGGTTGTGTATCTGCCTGAGAGGCCAGAAATCAACAGCCGATAGCCATGAAGAAGATTTTTCACCTCAAAGACTGGGTTGTGTATCTACCTGAGAGGCCAGAAACCAACAGCCGATACCACGAAGAAGATTCTTCACCTCAAAGACTGGGTTGTGTATCTGCCTGAGAGGCCAGAAACCAACAGCCGATACCACGAAGAAGATTCTTCACCTCAAAGACTGGGTTGTGTATCTGCCTGAGAGGCCAGAAACCAACAGACGATACCACGAAGAAGATTCTTCACCTCAAAGACTGGGTTGTGTATCTGCCTGAGAGGCCAGAAATCAACAGCCGATAGCCATGAAGAAGAAGATTCTTCACCTCAAAGACTGCGTATAACAAACTTAAGAATAAGTACAGGTTCCATTTGAGTAGTTCCTGACTGTGTCCTTGTGGGCTGACCTCCCAGAATATCCATTGAACAGACCATTAAAAAGGGAGTACTGGCATAGTGAGCACCATACTCAAAGCTGTATGGAACTAGAGAGGAACTCCCAGCTCCACCCAAGCACATAACAGACCCACTGCCCCTTTCCCTCAAATAGCATAACATAAAAGCCAACTAATTAGGGATGTTTCGTTCAGAGTCAGAGTGCATCTTTCTGAGAAGCAAGTAACCAACAGTCTGCACACAGATAGCTGGAACAAGACCAAAGTTCAGAAGTGGATGAAAAACCAGAGCTTTCCACCGGAGTTTACAACCAGTGAACACAAAGAAGAGAAAGTAGTTGTACATGTTTAAGGTTTCAGCGACGGATCAACATCATGACACAAGGCTAGTAGCCATTAATGCTCCGTTCTACTTCTAACTCAAGCCTGAGTCTAAAGAATCTTAGCGCAGTTCACAAACTCTGCAGCACCGTTAGGCTACTCTTTTCAATTTACAGCTGCCAGGGGATTTTTTTCTTTCTAGTGTAACAGTACATACAGGCGTTGAATCTTACTACCCAGAGACCAGGGGAAATTAGTGGAAGGCCACATGAAAAAAATCCCAGCCTTCACCAGGGCTTGAACCCGGGACATGTAGCACTTGAGGCGGGTGCCATGCCTGGAGACCACACACAGGAAATTAGAATGATCAAAGGACATAATGAGAGATATTGTCAGTGTTCTAGTGTCAGTTCTGAGCCCTTTTTTTAGGGGATTGGGGGGGGGGGGGGGTAGAGAATAGGCCCACCGCCCCTTAGCAAGCTGTCTTAAAAGGCGACTAATTAGGTGTTTGTTGATTAGATGTTTTGAGTTGAAAGGTCTAGCTGTAACCAAACCACAACACGGCCTACCAACCTCCTTTTTTAAGAAGGAATGTAACAGAAGAAAAAGAATATTGTCATTGAATTTTGAGTTGAAAGGTCTAGCTGTAACCAAACCACAACACAACCTACCAATCTCTTTTTTTTTAAGAAGGAATGTAACAGAAGAAAAAGAATATTGTTATTGAATGTCATACATTTTGCACAAACAGTTTGGAAGACATAAAAGTCGGGTTGTTTCTTCTGGAATTCCCCTGGTAACTAAGACTGAAGGTGTCCGTAAGTACAGCCAGGAGCTCTGTAATAAACCTGTCTGACCACGACTAATTGTGCTGATGCTGTGTTGATTAATGATCATCTAATTGCTCTTTCCTGATTATGTCAATCTTCAATGCAGACATTTTAATTTTGTTAATAACTCCTGATGTCATCTTGTAGTGAGTTACCTTGCATTGATTCGTCAAGTCTATATGTCTTTTTCTGTGAGGGGTGGTAGGTACATTTGTGTTGCAGTATACAGCTAGGCTGAGATATCGCCACCTTTTAACCTAACACATTTGGTTTCAGCGAAACACATGGTGCCCTGAACCAGATGGGGAAGTGTCAGTACATGTGAATTTAAAAAAAAATGACCATTTGAAATATGCCACTATTTAAAAAAATTTTTGGTTTTGTTTTTGTTTAGAAATGTATCAATATATATATATCTTTCAACTTAAAAAAAAAAGTTTATATATGACTGGAAATTATCAGCAAACATGAGCAAAGCGGAGAGTTTGACTGACAACATTTCCTTGGTGGGCCTAAACAAGTGTATGTGGCATTTGGCAGAATCACCTTCATTTGTTCCCCCAGGGTATGTTGGTGTGAAAGGCAGTGAGGGAGCAGACACCCTGGGACGCAGTGTGACTATCAGGAATGGGCTCTCAGTGGACTGGAGAGTCATCATCAATGCCATATGAGAGACTAAACGCTGTGAAGCTTTCAGTTTCCTGGAAAATGACCTTTCACTGAATAGACTGCATACCCTGGGTGTACCAGTTGAAGCCGCGAGACAGGAAAACTATGCGGGAGCCACCTGTGATGACATCAACCAGAACAGAATGGGAGACATACTCAGGAGGAGATCAGAGCACTTATTGTCATGTCCAGTGTACGGTGAATGAACAGTAACCTCTGTAGCATGGCAGTGGCTAGAGCAAACCATGAGAATCATTTTTTAAATGCTATTTTTTTCCCCACTCTGGCCTTCCATGCTTTATGTTAGAAAAATAATCATATCTGGCCCCTTCTAACCACTGCACAGGTGCAAACAGAACCAGTACCATTAACTAGGCCAAGTCAGCAGTGTTGATTTAAGGCTTTCTGTGGGGGGGGGGGGGGGGTTTACTATCTGTATCTTGGGGGCAAAATGGTTAACATTTAAAACAAGGCTGTTGTATGGAAGAAAATAAAAATATAGGCTGTATATGTTTATTATGAGATGAGAAAGTAAATACCCTATGCCCGTAAAGTGATGATGTACATTCCTATGTGGTGGTGCACCGTGACTTTACGGACACAGTGTATCAATTTTCCTGTTTGTGATGGAAACTAAATATTGATTTTCCTATTTTTATTAATCAGGATGTTGCAAAAGAATTCAAGAAATGTAAAGAAGAAGGTGCAACACGATTGGATCTCAGTAAATCCCAGGTGAAATATGCATCATCATCATCAAGTGCTTTGCCAGCTGGCTGGCACTTCATGCGTCTCCACAGATCTCGGTCTTTGGTGTTGTGGATCGGTTCCACTGAGGATATTCCTCCATTCACTGTCTTCAGCCATCCAGCACCATTTCTCTTGGTCGGCCTCAGTGCTCTTTTTCTCATCACATGACCAAAGAATATTGTTTGTCTCCTCATTGTTGTACGTAATCTTTCTACTTTCGTTAGCCATTTCCAGGCAACCATTGTTAGTTATTCTGGCACTCCAAGGTATTCGCAACATTCTCAAGAACCAAATCTCAGCTGCCTCCAAACTCTTTTTAATTTGTTTGCTCACATTCCAAGATTCACTGCCATGCATTCATTAAATAATGAAAAGATGTATGCAGGTTAGAATATTATTTTTCATTTTCTATCATTTATTCACCAGTGAAGCATAAAGACACCTGCCAGCTGAATGCAGACATTAGACCTTGGGCCGTCATCCACGATACCACTGGAAACCATACAGGGATTAGAGTGGTTAGATATGAAGAATGTGTTTTTCTGGTATGTTGTGAGAATGTGTGGACTCAAGAACTTAGTGATGACCGGTATGATTGATGGGGAAAAAAATAAAGGAAAAGTGAAGAGATAAATACTAGGATGTCTTAGCCATGTGGATGGGGAGGCCAGACAAGAACACTTACCTGATTGGTGATTTTGGGAAAGGCAAAACATAGCATGGTAATGATTATGAACCGACCCAATTAATATGGACCTGCTCATGAGGATTCCGAGGCTCCATTTTGGAGAAGAAAGAATAGATCCACTACCTCCTTAACAAGAATGTAACTAGTTAGGCTGTTTCCTTCAAAGTCAGAGTGCATCTGCCTGAGAGGAAAGGAACCAACAGTCTGCATACAGATAAGCCACATCTGTAAAACTTCTGTGCACACAAACCTCAAAATTCTGGATCAAGACCAAAGTCGAGGGGTGGATGAACAACCAGCTTTCCACCTGAGCTTACAGCTGGTGCATGCTAAGAAGAATTAGTATGGAGGTTAAAACACAAGTTATAAATTCTTGAGTGCTGTGGTTTCATGCATGCATTCAGTCATTCATTTGTGCATTCAGGCATGCATGCATTCAGTCATGCATTTATTCATTGATTCCAACAGATTTCTATGCTGCCGACCAGCATCAAAGAGCTGACCCAGCTGACAGAGTTGTACCTCTACAGCAACCGACTCACCCACCTGCCACCAGAGATTGGATTACTGACTGGGCTCATGACGCTGGCATTGAGTGAGAACTCTATATCCAGCCTGCCAGAGTCGTTTGCCTCACTGACCAAACTACGGGTGCTGGATCTCAGGCACAACAAGTTACAAGAGGTGAGAAGTTGTGTGTGTGTGGATGTCCTGCACATGTTTGGCACCTTTCCATTTTTCCAGATGATAGTGTTATATTGCGCTATGAGGAGGCATGGGACTCAATAGGCGATGGCGAGTGTGACTAGCAAGACAGCCCTCCTTTATCTTCTCCATAGCACAAAGCCTGGGCACTGTTGTAGAGACCATATATTGCCCATGCATCAAGCTTCAGTTTGCTCCCCTCTACCACTAAGTCTACAAAAAAATAATAATTTAAAAACACTATATAAAGCGCCACGATGGATTGGAAAAAATAATGGCAGAAGGCATGGTACCAGGAAGGAGGTGCAGAGGCCGACCAACACGAAGATGGGTACAGGGTATAAGTGATTCCTTCAGTATGAAAGTACATGAGGTGAGAGAGCTGGCGAGTTGTTTTTTTAGGCAGACTGTGATAAGAGCAACGTTCTGCAAAGGACCTGCTACATAATGATGATGATATCTGTGCTGGTATATCCACAGGTGTGGCGCGAATGAAGTACCTTGTGTGCTCGGTACACCCTTGAACAAGGCAAAGATCTTGTTTCAGTACTACACCAAGATAACCTTAAAAAAACTAAGAAGATCTTGAAATTGATTGGTAAATTTGGCTATGAACCCTGATTATGGTAATTTAGCAGCTGCATTCTGTCACAGTAGAACATTAGATGAAAAGGTTGAGGATCAGTTTAATTGTGCCAGATTGTATCTCATCTAGCTCCATCCATGTGCACAGAATGCAAGTGATGGGGTAAGCAGCTGCCAAATGTGCCAGCTGTTCAAAAAGCAATGGCAAATTCACCAGGAATCAGCGGGTACTTTACAGAATGCTGCTGGGGTTATGGCAGGCTTAAAAGTCTCTCTCTCTCTCTCTCTCTCTCTCTCTCTCTCTCTCTCTCTCTCTCTCTCTCTCTCTCTCTCTCTCTCTCTCTCTCTCTCTCTATCTCTCTCTCTCTCGTGCCAATTCTCCAGTCCTATTTGCTTTCATAGCTCATGCAGCTTCAATATCTTGTGTGCACCTTCATGGAGATGTGGCTGTGCCTTGTTTTCCTGAAATAGCACCCTCCATCACAGTTCTATCCAGGCCACCATTGCACTTAACTCTTTGAGTCCCAGTGGGTTTAGCATCAGAGAACAAAGGGGCGGTAACGCAGTTTTGAAATTTCACAAGTGTTACAAATTAAAACAGACCAACTAATTTAACGGCCGAGCAACGTACACATATTCTACATCAAAGTGACCAGAGATAGTTGAGGAGTAATATTATAATAGAAGAAGTTAGTTGCTTATCCTTTACAGGACGTTGCAGAACCAACCCCAGCATTTTTTGGCTGTTGTGGTTTCTCTAGGCAAGTTTATGTCCAGTAGTAGTTTGCCATTGCTTTCTGGACAGTTGGCTTCTCGATACCACTGTCGAACCTGGCATTACCAAGCATGTTCCCAATGCCTCAGATGCAGACAAATATTAGAATATTGCTAGAAAAATAAATTGTGTTAGTAGTTAATTATTAGTAAATAAACAGATTGTATGTTTAGAGTAGTTAGTAAATAATCATGTTTCCACCTCCCACCATAACACTCAAGGAAAACTTCATAAAATATGTCTAGAATGAATCACAAATTAACATGAACCACTTAGTAATGCATAAATAAAATATAAACACAGTGTGTATTAGATCTCATTACAGAGAAACTTTAAGAACATCATAACAGAGCAAATAATTTTTTTAGAAAGAGAAAAAACCTCAGAAAAGGCATTATTTTCACAAAAGTAAACTTTATATAAAACTCAATTTGCCCCTAATTGTTTTAGCCAAGTTCCCAAATAATAAGGGAATCACCCTAGACCTGACACCGAAGAATATCGTCTTTTCGGTAACATTTATTTTATTTGTACCAGCTGACTTTGTTGTTGAAGGCTCTGTTTGAGGTATATATTAGAGCTGTCCGTCGTCAAAGGTTTGACTCTATCAGTGACTGAAACAAGTCTACTTTGCAACTCTTTTTTGTCTAGCTTTATTTAAATATGATGTTCTAAAGTCATAAATCTTGTTGGCATGCATAAAGAAATCTGCTCAGGGCCTTATTGTTTTTATACAGACACTTAGTAACTGGCTAAAACTCACAAGAATGCTCCATTTGATGCATGTAACCATGTTTTTGAATATTCCTAATGGTCACCACGTGTGACATCAAACACATTGAAGAGGAAATACCATTGAGAACTGCCTGTTTGCTTTGTTTTACTTGCCAGTTGTCAATTAAAAACCTGAATGTGTTACATGCTGATTGGCCACCTGGGTAGTAATTGATAGCATGTGATGCGATCTTTGGGACTCAACATAGCCAAAATACCTCAGCTTTCAGGAGAGATTGCTGTTTGCTATGCCTGTTTTTCTCAACTTTCTGATCATGTAGGATGTCAGTGTTTTTCTTCTTCTTGCTCCACAGCATTCTAAGAATTTTTCTGTAGTATTTTCAGTTCAAAAGCTCTTGATTTTCATCTTCATTGATTGAGAGTCCATGGTTGACATGTGTAAGTTGCCATGGAAAAGATGCGTGATCTCAGAATTGTTACTGTAGCTTGCTTTCCGGTGGTTCACCCTAGGTTTTTCAAGCTGTTTTGTCTTTGTGTTGCTAAATTAGTGGCCAAGTGCTAAACGTATTATGCCTGGTAAAAACTGCAAATAGGCAAGTGCTTGGGTCTGTTTGCAATGTTCTCTAAAGGATACACAACTTTATCCTTATGTATTTTTTCAACTGCTGTTTTTTTTTTTTAATCACTACTTTAGGTGCTGTTTGTGTGTGTGAATGTTTCAATCTGTAGATTTGGTTGTTGTCGACAGATCCCAGCAGTTGTCTACAAGCTGCGCTCGCTGACGACTTTATTCCTTAGGTTTAACAGAATTCGGGTCGTGGAGGAGGAGATTAGCAATTTAACTGTGAGTTGTATTGTTTTTATATTTCTTGTTTTGTGGATTGCTTGATTCATGTGTGTCTTGTGTCCTCTTTGTGTGTGTTAATCCTGATTGTGTGTCTTGTTTCCACTTTCTCTGTCTAGTGTTCTGTGTGTGTCTTGTGTCCTCTTCTTGTCTTGTGTCCTTTTTGTGTTTCCTATGTCCTCTTTCTATGTCTTTTGTCCTCTTTCTGTCGTGTGTCCTCTTTCTGTGTCTTGTGTCCTTTTTGTGTCTGTTGTATACTCTTTCTGTCTTGTGTTCTGTTTTTGTGTCTTGTGTCCTCTTTCTGTGTCTTGTGTCCTTTTTGTGTCTTGTGTCCTCTTCTTGTCTTGTGTCCATTTTCTCTGTGTCTTGTATCCTCTTTGTGTGTGTTGTATACTCTTTGTCTTGTGTGCACTTTCTGGATCTTGTGTCCTCTTTCTAAGTCCTGTGTCCTTTTTGTGTGTTGTGTCCTCTTTCTGTGTCGTGTGTCCTCTTTGTGCGTCTTATGTACACTTTGTATGTCCTGTGTCATCTTTGTGTGTCTTGTGTCCACTTTCTGTGTCTTGTCCTTTTTAAAAAAAAAAAACATCTTTGTGTCTTTAACTGTTGATTTTATAAAATTATTGACCTTGTCCTCTTGTTTTCATCTTTTTTTGTGTGTTTGCCCTTAAAATGGTGGTTTGCATGTGGTACTGTGGTTTACAGCTAGGTTGTGATATCTGGACCTTTTAGCCCAGTACCTCTAGTTTTGGCAAACCCCTCAATTTATGACATTCTTATTAGGGAGCCTCATTTTATGTGGAAAAAGAATAGACCCATTGCCCCCAGTAAGCATGTCATAAGAGGCAAAATATTAAGGATGTTTTCTTCAAATCCGGAGTGTTTCTGCATGAGAGATGAGGAACCAACAGTCTGCATACAAATAAGCCAGATCTGTAAAATCAATGTGTACGCAAAAGTCATGTTCTGGAACAAGCAACCAAAGTAGAGAAGTGGACAAACAACCAGAACTTTGTGCAGAAGTTTACAGCCGGCAAATAGCAAGAAGATATCTCATTGTCAACTGTCTTTGACATGAATCAGTGGAATTCTAATTCTGATTCTGAGGTACGTGGTGAGACACGATTTGACTGCAAAGGCTATTTACTTCAACTTTGTGGAGGGGGGAGGGAGGGGGTAACAACCTGGAATAACATCAAGAAATTAACAGGACTAAATTACTATACACTTATGTAACACGTGGAAGACAGAGAAAGATGGTGGGTTTTATGTACTGGTGTTTCCATCGATGCACCTCTGCGACCCTAACAGGTCAAGGATTGTTTTTGTATAAGAGCAAGTGAAAAGACTTTCATGTGTAGTTAGGGATGAAATTGGCGCGTGTCATGCATGATGATTTCATATAGGGGATGAAATTGGCACGTGTCATACATGATGATTTCATATAGGTGATGAAATTGGCACGTGTCATGCATGATGATTTCATATAGGTGATGAAATTGGCACGTGTCATGCATGATGATTTCATATAGGGGATGAAATTTGCACGTGTCATACATGATGATTTCATATAGGGGATGAAATTGGCACGTGTCATGCATGATGGTTTTATATAGGTGATGAAATTGGCACGTGTCATGCATGATGATTTCATAAAGGGGATGAAATTGGCACGTGTCATACATGATGATTTCATATAGGGGATGAAATTGGCACGTGTCATACATGATGATTTCATATAGGGGATGAAATTGGCACGTGTCATACATGATGATTTCATATAGGTGATGAAATTGGCACGTGTCATGCATGATGATTTCATAAAGGGGATGAAATTGGCACGTGTCATACATGATGATTTCATATAGGTGATGAAATTGGCACGTGTCATGCATGATGATTTCATAAAGGGGATGAAATTGGCACGTGTCATACATGATGATTTCATATAGGTGATGAAATTGGCACGTGTCATGCATGATGATTTCATATAGGGGATGAAATTGGCACATGTCATTCATGATGATTTCATATAGGGGATGAAATTAGCATGTGTCATGCATGATGATTTCATATAGGTGATGAAATTAGCACGTGTCATGCATGATGATTTCATATAGGGGATGAAATTAGCATGTGTCATGCATGATGATTTCATATAGGTGATGAAATTAGCATGTGTCATGCATGATGATTTCATATAGGTGATGAAATTAGCATGTGTCATGCATGATGATTTCATATAGGGGATGAAATTGGCACATGTCATTCATGATGATTTCATTTAGGGGATGAAATTGGCACATGTCATTCATGATGATTTCATATAGGGGATGAAATTAGCATGTGTCATGCATGATGATTTCAGATAGGGGATGAAATTGGCACGTGTCATGCATGATGATCTCATATATAGTTACAGATATTGTTTACATTAGAGTCAGTAAAATAATGATTTCAGTTTCATATCCGGTTGGCAATATTTTACATGTGAGTTCAGGAATAGATTTCAGTTTCATATCATCCAGTTGGCAATATTTTACATGTGAGTTCATGAGCAGATTTCAGTTTCATATCCGATTGGCAATATTTTACATATGAGTTCAACAGATTTCAGTTTCATATCCGGTTGGCAATATTTTACATATGAGTTTATCAACAGATTTCAGTTTCATATCAGGTTGGCAATATTTTACATATGAGTTCATCTACAGATTTTAGTTTCATATCCGGTTGGCAATATTTTACATATGAGTTCATCTACAGATTTCAGTTTCATATCAGGTTGGCAATATTTTACATATGAGTTCATCAACAGATTTCAGTTTTCACATCAAGGAGGAGAAGTTACTAGAGAATAAATTAAGAATTTGATTTTAATTTCGTTGTTATTGTTGTTTTTTAACACAAATAAGTAAGTGGATTTATGATTTCAAGTCCGGTTGTAGATGGCATTTTAAAGGCAGGTCATTTTGTAGTAGATTTTAGTCTAAAAACTATGCTTAAAAAAATTTTTGTTTTGTTTTTGTTTTTTGTTGTTGAAATTTGAATAATGGATCATCATAATAGAACACGTTCCTTAAATCTGAGTCCAAAGGGGCTCAGCACTGTGCACAGGCTCTGTAGCACTGGCGAGGATCCTGAAATACTGGAAGTAATTTTTTTCAGGATCCTTTTTTATGCCTGGAATGGTGTTGTGCCAGCATACATCGGACATGAGATGCCAGTTGTTTTTTTTTTTTACGCTAGTCGAACCTGGGTAGGTGATGATTTTAACATCTGCCAACTCTCCTTGATAATGCCATTGAATTCAGCTGGAAAGACATTTTATAAGAAATGTAGATTGTCACATGTGTTCATAAGTCAATGAAAATTTACTTTTTCCATCCACAGAATTTAAGAAAGTTTAGTTTACGTGAAAATAAAATCAAGGAACTTCCCAGTGGAATTGGAAAGTTAGAAAATCTGGTGACCTTTGACATTTCGCATAATCATCTCGAACATTTGCCAGATGGTAAGAGTGTTTTGATTGTAACAGATCAGTGTCTGTGTGTGTGCGTGAGTCTGCATGTGTCTGCACGTGTGACTGGGCATGTGTATATGTTTGTAGGTGTGTCTGTACGATTCTCTGTGCTGTATGTGTGTGAGTGGGTGGACAGACGTGTGTGTGGGCTCGCACATGCACGTGCATTTTACCACCCATGCTTTTGTGCTTGTTCCTGATATTCATCTATGCATATTATTATATAAACATAACATTCTTTACTGACAAAATACAATTGCTTTGTAAAACGTGGATGTTTTTTTAGGGCTGGATGAAAGGCAGGCCTGCATGCTCACTTTGTGACCCTTTGAAAACTTGTTCATTCTGCAGAACAGCTAGCCCCTGCTGAGATCATCGCACAAAGCACAAACTCTATAGCTCCAGTGATCTCCATTACAAATTACACCTGTAGACTGAAAGATACCTCCGTGACATGAAGCTACCATCTACAAAGCACAAGAAACCTCACAAAGGATGGAAACCTTTTTTCAAGTCTCAGATAATCTGAATGCCAGCGAACCAGGAGTTGGAGGTACAACCCAGTCTTCTTGAGGGCTCACTAACTAAACCAAAGAACTTGTTCGCCCTCAAAAGGGCATATGGCACACTCTGTTGCAGTTTACAGATAGGCTGTGACATATGTGCCTTTTGGCACAGCATGTCCAGTTTCATTAAAAAAAAACAATTTTTGCCCTTGCTGTTGTGTGTGTGTGTGTGGAGAGGCAGCGGGTCTGTTTTTGTCCCCTTGTCCATTCAGTCCCAGGAGGCTTACATAATGAAGTAATAGCCATCATCATGTGCGCATTACTTTCACGTTGGGAGCACCAAGACGCTAGATTTCTAAGTTTGCTGTCATGCTGTGACAAGATGTTAAAAGAGTAATAGAAGCATTGTGTGATTTTATGGATATAAAGGGAAAGACGTTTTTTCTTTACCAGCATTATGTATGGGAGGAAGGTAAAGGGAAGACCAAGAAAGAGATGGATGAAAAGTGGTGTATCTGCAAAAAGATTAACAAATACATCACACAAGACAAATACAGAAAACCCCACGACAATAGGTTGCAAGCTAGTTTCAATGAAAAGTCAAAAGGAAGAAGAAAGGGAAAGACTGGACATACATCTTGAATTTTTAAGGATTGAAGTAGTTAAATTGGGATCCTGGAATCCAGATGGAGGAAAAGAACTATGAATTTGTCTTTTTTGTTTTTTCCACCTGTCCTTCTCCTGCTCCTCCTCCTTCAACATTCCAAAGCTCTGAGGTTCATTGCTGCAGATATTATCCGCTTCCATTCATCTCTGTGGTTGGCTGCCTCTTTCCATTTGGTAACACCAGGTGTTTGTAGGTCTGTCTGGTTATTATATTATCTCTCCATCATCTTCTTGGTCTACCTGGTGGTCTACAACCATTCAGCTCCCTTGTTTTTTTTTACCTCTCTGTCATCTGACATTCTCTCAATATGCCCAAGCCATTTCAGTCTATTAGCTCTCACGATACCAGTGAAATATGGGGATTTAAACAGATTATGACCTTCCTTGTTGCTTCACACTCTCTATTTCACCTTATGACCACGTTATGTATTGTTGATGTTTCATTGTCAGACAAGTCATTTATTTCCTCTCAGATATCGGCAAGTGTGAGATGCTGAACTCTCTTGACCTCCAGCACAATGAACTCTTAGACATCCCAGAATCCATTGGTAACCTCAAGGCATTAAATCGGCTTGGTCTCAGGTTAGTGCCTTATTCGTCATTTATCTTCACTCTTTTAGTCCCAGCACTTGTTACGTTACACCCTTACATTCCAAACAGTTTAGCTTAGAAAGATAAACATTTAGGTCTGAGGGAATCATGACGGTGGAGAAGTTAAAAGGGGGAAAGAGGCAGAGGGAAACAGAGAGACAATGCTGGACAGTTTGAAATCATGGCATGCAACATCTTCAGTGTTAGAATTGATTGAAAGTACACGCAACTGAAGGTTGTGGATAGACATGGCCACTAACGCTACACAGCTTGATTGGAAGTACACGCAACAGAAGGTTGTGGATAGACATGGCTCCCAATGCTACACAGCTTGATTGGAAGTACACGCAACAGAAGGTTGTGGATAGACATGGCCCCCAATGCTACACAGCTTGATTGGAAGTACACGCAACAGCAGGTTGTGGATAGACATGGCCACCAACGCTACGCAGCTTGATTGGAAGTACACCCAACAGAAGGTTGTGGATAGACATGGCCACCAACGCTACACAGCTTGATTGAAAGTACACCCAACAGAAGGTTGTGGATAGACATGGCCCCCAACGCTACACAGCTTGATTGGAAGTACACGCAACAGAAGGTTGTGGATAGACATGGCCCCCAATGCTACACAGCTTGATTGAAAGTACACGCAACAGAAGGTTGTGGATAGACATGGCCCCCAACGCTACACAGCTTGATTGGAAGTACACCCAACAGAAGGTTGTGGATAGACATGGCCACCAACGCTACACAGCTTGATTGAAAGTACACGCAACAGAAGGTTGTGGATAGACATGGCCACCAACGCTAGGCAGCATGGACTGTAAGAAGGCGAAGATGGTTAAACAGAGTATCTAGAATCTGCCGAGTTGGTCTGCCTTCCAGATTAAGATTTTTAAATCTCACGGTATGGTAAATCTTTGGGTAGCAGCATGGAAGGGACAGATCAGTTGACCAGTCATAAACCTGCAGCACCTTTGCCATAAACAGTGTCCTTTACCAAGGAAGACTGAGCACCTTAGGGATGAGTGTGTGCGTGCGATGAAACCCATGCTTATTGGATTTCTTTTCAGTTGCATGTCCTAGTGCAGAAATCAGCGATTATGGCTCCTAGGTCTTTGTGACCCAGTATTTCTTCTTTGCAATCACTGACTGTTAATTCTGGTGAAAAGTTCTTGTTGTTCATCCCTATGTCGCCTTTGTAACTGCCTATTAGGGGGAAGCAGCAGGTCCCAAAACCCATAGGGAGGATGCAAAATGTTGATACATTATTTATTGTCTTGCTATTTGAGCTTTGGAAGCTGCTGTGGTGCTTTGGCTAAATGCTCTTGCTGCCAGCCTGAATGTCTTTAGTTTGAAACCACATCATTTCTTTTTTTTTTCCCTCTTTAAAAAATGACCCTGCCTTCCAGGTTGACCCAGCCTAAACCTAAAATAAGTACCGGGTATAAAACTGGAAGTCTGGCTTGCTAGCTCAGTTGGTTAAACTTGACTGCGCGGCGAACTCCTTGTGGTCCAGGTTCACGCTCGGGGTTGGGCAGAAAAACCACATATCTCCCCGAATTTATGGTATGTATCATGAAAGGCCGAAGGGTTGCGATATCCATAGTACCGAGCCAAAGGGTTTACAACTCATGGTTTTGTGGATATTTAAAACAAAACTTATGACTGGGAAGTAGAGGTTATCAGCATGATGTTGACAACACATACGTCTGCCTGCAAATATGAGTCCAGCTCCATATACTTGATATGCCGACTGGTGGGAAAAGGGTGTTTTACTTTGATTGCTGTTTCTTCTTCTCAGCATTTCCCAGCTGTAAACTCCAATATAAAGATCTGGTTGTTTGTCCACTTCTGGACTTTGGTCTTGTCCCATAACTTGAGTTTTGTGTGCACATCCATTTTACAGATCTGGCTTATTTATATACATTCTGTTAGTTCTTTGCCTTTCAGGCAGGCGCACTCCAGCTTTTGAAGGAAATGCCGCTAACTAGTCGCCTTTTATAACATGCTTGTAAGGGAGTTTGTGGGTCTGTTCCTCAAAATGGGGTCCAGGAACCCACACAGGAATTATACTTGCTGTCTAAGCTTTCCAAATCCCATTTCTGTTTTCTCTGGCAATTGCGCCCGTACCAGTCATCGTGGCATTTGGCGATGATGATGATGGCAATGGTGATGATGATGATGGCAATGGTGATGATGATGATGATGACAATGGTGATGATGATGATGATTATGTTGGCGATGGTAATGAAGATGGTGATGGTGATTATCATGATGGTGGTGATGATAATGATGATGATGATGGTGATGGTAATTTGTGACTTTCTGTTTTCCAGGTACAACCGGTTGAGTGTGATTCCTGGCAACTTGGCCAACTGTATAAACATGGACGAGTTTAATGTGGAGGGTAATAACATATCGTCCTTACCGGTGAGTGGTCATCCCTAGAGGTTGTTTTTGTTGATTCTGCTCTTGCTAGTTGAGTTGTTTGAACATTGTTCAGTCCTTCCCTTGTCATGATCTTGGTCAATTGGGTATCGGGGGATGTGGTCATGACGTCAACCGCCTTTACTTCCCGATACATTATCTGGCACGCAGTTTAGGTTGGATTTGTTTCTGATTTTGCTCAGAGACTCCATTTTTGGGGGCTAAAAGAACAACTCACTGTTCTTTAACAAGCATGTCATTGTAAACGGCGACTAATTAAGAATTTGCTGAAATAGTTAGTGTTGAGCCAAAAGGTGTAGATATCATAGCCTAGCTGTAAACCATAATGTAATGTGCCAGCCACCCTTATAAGGGCAGTTTCAGACGAAAAAGGCTGGACTAGCCTGGGAGTAATAAGTTTAAAAAAAAATAATTTGCGCTAGCGAGAGTTCAAATCCAGAATTTTCGCCCCAGCAAGCAAGCTGAAAATACTTGTTATATGAGGTTGCAGCATCCATGCAGGTCGCCCCATAACTGCTCTGTTTGTGTGCCAGCGGAAATTACACAAAATGTCTTTCACTGTCTCATTTGAGAACAATTGAACAATTTGTCGATCCCATCAAAATCTTGAAGCTTGCACGTGGAAAGTAAAAATACATTAGACAGATAACAGATATGTCAGTAGTAATAGCCTCGTACCAGAATTGCAGCTCACCGCTGGTACCAGTGGGGAATTGCACCTGCTGCAAAAGTACATGCCATTCTGAAGTGGGCAGCCACTCCTGTTTTAGTCACTACATGCCTTGGGCTCAGCAGAACACAATCTCACATTATATCCACAGCTCACAGTGTCACATCAAGCACTCAGTTCATTAGCTGGTGTTCTTTTTTTTTTTTGGAGTGGTATGTTGACATGTAGGTTGTGGTTTAGCATGTATTTTGTTTCTTGAGTAATGTGTTGACAGCCAGGTTGTGATTTAGTATGTGTTCTGTTTATTGAGTATTTTGTTGACAGCCAGGTTTGATTTAGTGTGTATTCTGTTTATTATTTTGTTGACAGCCAGGTTGTGATTTAGTATGTGTTCTGTTTATTGAGTATTTTGTTGACAGCCAGGTTTGATTTAGTATGTATTCTGTTTATTGAGTAATGTGTTAACAATTAGTTTGTGATTTAGTATGTGTTCTATTTTTTTAAGTTATGTGTTAACAGTCAGTCTGTGAATTAGTATGTGTCCTGTTTTTTGAGTAATGTGTTGGTAGTCAGTTTGTAATTTAGCATGTGTGTCCTGTTTATTGAGTAATGTGTTGGTAGTCAGTTTGTAATTTAGCATGTGTGTCCTGTTTATTGAGTAATGTGTTGGTAGTCAGTTTGTAATTTAGCATGTGTGTCCTGTTTATTGAGTAATGTGTTGGTAGTCAGTTTGTAATTTAGCATGTGTGTCCTGTTTATTGAGTAATACATCTGAATTATATGACCAACAGGAGGGACTATTGTCCAGTTTGACCCAGCTGACCAGTATCACATTATCCAGAAACAAGTTTGAAAAATATCCAACCGGAGGCCCGTCCCAGTTTTGTTCTGTATATGTAAGTACTCAAGGCTGTTCTTTTTTTTTTGGTATTGAAAAAAAATTGTATTCTTATTTATAAATAATTTTCCGTACATGCCAGTTTTTTGTATCGATCCTTGTTCTGTATAACATTTTGTTTTTGCTAGTGGTCATTTGTTGTTATTGTTTTTTATTAGTAATTTTTCTGTATTGGTATTTTTTGTGTTTGACCGCTCATGCATGTTTTTAAAATCAGGTATTGTTATTTTTTTTGTCATTTATTTAATTTCATATCTTTAAAATTTTTCCTGTGTTGATTTTTCAGTTGCAACTGTTTTATATGTGGGAGCTGCCGTTGTCTAGCGGCTAGAATCTTGCCTGTAAATCGGAAGGTTCCTGACAGGTGCCGTATTTGTTTCAAAAATGACCTTGGCTACAATTTCGACCCAGTCTTGAGTGGGCACCAGGTACAGTCCTGGGAAGTAAAGGTGGTCAGCGTGACGCTGACCACATCACCCACCAAGTGCAGTTGGTCTATAAAATATAGGTCCAGCCCTATATACCCAATATGCCTGAAAGGGGTTCTTTAGTTTACTGTTTTTTATGTGAACATTTTTGTGTGGCTATGTTGGAGTCTGCGGAAATACACACAGCACATTAGCAAACGTAGACCTAATACCAGCCAGTCCAAATGTATGTGAGGCTAGACTATCATGTTTTTATGATTCAGTCGGCACTCAGTGGGTCATGTGGTCAAAATCACACCGACCGCCTTTACTTCCAAGGACTTTACCTAGTGCCCACCTTAGGCTGGGAGCCAAGGACATATAGGAAAAACATTGTGTTTGTGTAGCCAAAGGACTGGCTTAATCTTAGTCTGGTTTTGACGCACTATTATGCCCCGTGTGGGTTCCAGAAACCCATTGTGGGGAAAACAAGAATAGACCCACTACCTACCAACAAAAAAATATGTAAGAGTGAACTAAAATTGGAAGCTTCCTTCACAGTCGGAGTGCATCTGCGTGAGCTGCAAGGAACAACCAGCTGCACACAAATAAGCCAGTAGAAGGGACGTACACACAAAACTCAGGCCTTGGCACAAATGGTTACAGCTGGTGAACAGTGAAGAAGAAAAAGAGTGACCTTTATAATGCCAATGGTGCATTGGGGATATAGTGCAAGGCCTGTCTCAGGGCATTACTTCCTACCCATGGTCTCATTGTATCCTAGGTTGATTTCTTTGCAGATGTTAAATTCCAGTTGCTGTTCTTTCTGCACCCTGCTACTTTTGGAGATAGAAGACCGGAAGAAGAGCTGTACTGTACAGTCCCCGTGGAGTTAGTAGTCGACAGGATTGCACTAGGTTTTTATCCCATATGGCTCTGTCTTTCTGCAGATTGACTGACTGCTTGCAGAGAACATAGCACAGACACCGTAGCTCCAGAGATGATCCCCAGGGGTCGCCATAAAAACTGCACTCATGGACCATACTATGCAGCTGTGAAATGAACCCACGACCTTCGTTACATGATGCAAACAGTTGGACCACTTCACCTTGGAGACCCCTTCCTTGTAGAGTTAACATTTGAATATCTAGTTTCTAGAAAGGTCTCTAAAGTGACCTCACTCAGACCCATGGTACTGCTATAGAGTTTCTCTTGTGTTACCTTTGCAACTTCTTCTTGGTCTCTCATGTCCTTCTATTTTGGTGCGTGCCTTGTGTGAAACCTTGTATCTTCCTCAACCTCTGGAGCCGTAACAGTAGTAGTGAAGAAGAAGACTGATGATGGAAAGGTATCAAGTATCACTAGAAAAAGGGATTAAAGAGATCTGTAATCGATACCAATGATTAATATAATCGTTCACATTGCTGTGCATTCAGTTTCAATATTTGCTCTTGAACCTGTTCATGATCATGTTGCAGTCCTTGAACATGGAGCACAATCGAGTGAACAACATTCCTCTAGGGATATTCTCTCGTGCCAAACATTTGACTAAACTCAACATGAAGGACAACCAGTTATCTGCACTGCCACTCGGTGAGTTACCTTCTGTATTGTTTGTGAGAGCACATTTGTTTTCTGCAAGGGTTGTATATTTGGCCTCTCAGGAACTAGTATACTCGTGGGTTTAGTTTTGCAATTTTTAAATCCCTGATACGGATTCTTGTTAACACAGCAGGTAGACATGTGCATGCTTGAAAATATTTGGTGATGGGAGGAGTGGGTCGAAGTGGCTGAGCAGCAGTCGGACCTGTGTAGGGTTCTGATCACATTGGGTTGGGAGTGCAGAGCAGGGGCTAGCCAGCTGGTGCTCTTGTGATTTTTGTTGTTAAAGGCCATTGTGGAATGCTTAGTGGTTCCTGTCTGTGTTCCCTCCCTCCCTCCTCCCGTCCTTGTTAAGCTTGTTAGTCACAGCCATGGCAGGAGAATGTCATTGCAGACAAACATGTCACTTGTATCTATCCTCAGACATGGGTAGCTGGCAGAACATGGTTGAGCTCAACTTGGGCACTAACCAACTGACCAAAATTCCAGACGACATTCAGAACCTGCAGAAGCTGGAGGTGCTGATCCTCAGCAACAATGCTTTGAGGGTGAGTATTATAGTGTCATGTCTGTCGTTTTGTAAACTTTGTTTCCCTTTAGATTGCATGTAACATAATACTGAAAGACATTTAAGTATTTTCTTCTTCTTAAGGACAGTAAAACCCCCAAATTGAATTTGATTATATCTGCTGGAAACAATACTTCCTGTAGGTACATACTAGAGGAAAATTAATTTTGGGTGCTAAAATCAACATATATTAAAGAAAATTGATTGCTAATGTAATTTTCATGCGGAAATAGCCAAATTAGTTCTCTACATTTACGAAGGTATTGAAAACACTAACAAAGGTGGCTTACTGAAATTGTGCACATTTAGCATTATACTTAAAACGTTATGAACTAAAGAACATTCACTAAAAGCTATGTAAGTTATGCTCACTTCAATGGTACAATAATGTTTTTTCCCAAAAATTAGGGGAAAGGGTTATCATAGATGACAAAAACTCATAAAGTAAACAAGCTGCTGTATTCTTCTAGTTCAGTCTGTTTCAGTGTTATTCTCCTATGTATGTGCCAAGTTTAGAGACAGTATGTTAAAACTTTTTAAGATATTGCACAACACAGTAAAAATATCAAAAAAGTTATTTTTGAGAAAATCGCGAAAAAAGTAATTGACCAAGCTGGTTTTCACAAAAATCCTGAACCTAATGCGTCCCTGCTGCTTATGAATCATCCTCAGCTGTCTGAGTACTTTACCTTGCACTTTTTGTCTTCTTAACCATTCTATTCCCTTCTTTTACGTACTTTATCAAATCTACGAAATGTGGAAACACTGTGCCACAGCTTATCGCTGACTAGTTTCCCTTCATTTTCTATAGTAACAGCACCACTTACAGCTATTTCTAGGCTGTATCTTCCAACATGGAAGATAAGACCATCCCAATTATATGATCTCTAACAAATAAATTATTAAAATAGGCTGATAAATCACCCAGTTATGACCGTTTGAATATTTTCCTTTTATAATTAAGTAAATAAATAGTTACCATACCAGTTGTTAAAATTAATTTAAAATACTTTCAGCTGGAATTTTGCAACAAGACGTAGATTATTATGTGCAGAAATGAATACACTTTCATGTAGTGTTAAAAATTAAAATTCCAGACTTTTGAAACAAATTAGTCAGTTTGAGGAGTTTAACCTGTCCTTAAAGTCTGTGGCATTGTTAGTCATGTCTAGCCATAACCTTCTGTCTCATGTACTTTCAGTCAGCACTGACACAGTTGATCCTCCATGCCATGATGTCAAACTGACCAGCATCTTTACTATTGGCCTCCCTCTGCCTCTCCTTCTCTCCAAATGTCACGATGTACTTCGGTTTTCTCCTTTTAATTACTTGACCAAAGAATGTTGGCACATAAATAACATCTGATGGAAAATGTATCACAGAGATCAAGACCAGAACGGAACTGGCTAAAACAGCATTTGATCAAGTGCACTGTTTTAGGCAATAGATGGCTGTTACTGGAGGCCTGTGCAACAGGCACAGTTTGAACAGATGGCAAATTATGAACAAACCAGACAATTTCTTCAGACCTTAATGTGCTTCTACAGAAAAATCATTACAATTCCTTGGGCAGTCAGAAAAAAAGAAGCCCAGATGTTGTGAAAGAGATCCAGATGTTGCGAAAGAGGTCCAGATGTTGTGAAAGAGGTCCAGATGTTGTGAAAGAGGTCCAGATGTTTTGGAAGAGGTCCAGATGTTGTGAAAGAGGTCCAGATGTTGTGAAAGAGGTCCAGATGTTGTGAAAGAGGTCCAGATGTTGTGAAAGAGGTCCAGATGTTGTGAAAGAGGTGAAGGTTTGAAGACAATTGATCACAGACATCAGAAACACAACATTCATGTTTTGTTGATGTTATGAGAAGAAGGAAAGTGGGACATGTTGTTATCACTGGAACTCTGCGCAGGCTGCTGAAGATGGAGACGAAGCACTTATGCCAGTGTCCTGAGTGCTCTGATGTCAGTTCCCAACTCTTTGATAATAGTACTATTTCCTAAACTTCTCTTGTGGAAGCTGCGATCCTAATGAATGTTTGTTGGCTTGTATTTCTGTTTAAGAGGTTACCACCAAACATTGGCAACTTGTAAAAGCTGCGATGCTAATGAATATTTGTTGGCTTGTGTTTCTGTTTAAGAGGTTACCACCAAACATTGGCAACTTGAAGAAGCTGCGATGCTAATGAATGTTTGTTGGCTTGTGTTTCTGTTTAAGAGGTTACCACCAAACATTGGCAACTTGAAGAAGCTGCGTGTCTTGGATCTGGAAGAAAACAGACTAGAGTCATTGCCACAGGAAATAGGTATGTCTCAGCTCATGTTGTCTGTAGTTTTGCATTTTTGATGGTTCATATTCCGTTTGAATGGTGTATTTTTTGGCATTTCATTTTGTGTTTAAATGGTGTTTTTGTTTCATGTTATGTGTTTGAATTGTATGCTTGTTTCGTTTCATTTTTGTGTGTATATTCTTTATTGTTATCGTTTGGTACAAAGCTGTATTTTTTACATTTCATGTTTATATGTAAGCAGTATTTGTAACATGTCAGTATTTTAAATGTAAGCTGTATTTGTGACACTACAGTGTTTTATATGTAAGGTGTATTTGTGACACTACAGTGTTTTATATGTAAGGTGTATTTGTGACACTACAGTGTTTTATATGTGAGGTGTATTTGTGATACTACAGTGTTTTATATGTGAGGTGTATTTGTGACACTTGTCGCGCGCCCACGTGGGTAAATACACTGATATAGTGAGGGTGTGGGTTTGAACCTTAACAATGCCCACCCACGTGAGAAACTGGACTATTATCTAAGCTATGTTGATCCTAGACAGTCCTGGATAGCCAAGAAAACAGCGAGTGGCTCGTTCCATGAAATGAAAGTTGCTGTACTTGTATCCACAGGAGTAGGAGAAGGGATAGATAGATATCTGGATACACCCACTGTGATATAATCCAGGTGCTCATTTAACCCCTCCGACTGCTTTCCTCTCCTGGCATTACTTAAAAGCCCCCATCAAGTGATTTAAATATTTGTTAGCTGAAGTAAACTAATATGCACAAAGACACTTGAACCTAAGTACACAATTTACTCAACTATGGTTTAACAAAATCAACCATGATTTATTTGAATAAATCGAAATTAAAATGAACTTGTTTAGGCTAGTAGAGTTGGAATGATGTGAATGATGAAATCATAAAGGTATTGGAAAGTAACAACCTTTGGACAGTTCTCGGCTTGAGACCCTGCCTATCTTTTCCAGTTTGTCGTCCTCACTGCTTTCTGCAGGTCGTTACACTCGACGGTCGGCAAATAATGGATGCCTACTAGTAACTGCCCAATGTGGGAACTGGAGAATGAAGAAACAAGCGCATATTTGTAGTATCTGCTCTAGATGTACACTAAGCATGTATATTATACTAACATCAAGCATGTTTATTTAAATAAAACATTTCATCTCTCCCTCATGCTCACATTCACTCCTGTCCAATTTGGAAGGGCTTATGTCTCACATTCCAACTGTTACATCTTCTGCCTTCCTCTACACGTCCTGTAATGATAGTCAAGTCTTCTACGTCAGGTGCCATCTCTCGTACAGACTCAAAATGACAATCAGTCAGACAGAACCAGTTCTGGAATCTATTCTTGGAACAATCGACGCGCCCAGAAAGCTAACAATATTTCTGAGGCGAATCAACTACCAAATCTCAAGGATTTTCTCTCCGGGATCAATCTCCGCATTTGCCTCCCGAGAGTTAAACACATTTCAGCGTGTTAGCTGTATGTAATACAGATTCACATTAACCACACGTGACAAGATTGCCAAAGTTATCTTCACGCTTGTGATTTCAAAAACATGATAGTTCATTAAATTTCAATGGTAACATCAACATTTAAGTTTTACAACATTGAAACACATGTGCACAAAAAAACATGACACTATCAATTAGGAAAAAAAGCAATGTGACAGTGCCCTACGAGAATGGAGAAATGTCCGCCTAGGAGTACTACAAAGTGATAAAGACACACTTGAGTAAAAAGACAGTTAGATCTCTATCATAAAATATAGATTTGAACCTAATTTCGATCTTACCTGGAAAAATGAAACCACGATGCCAAAAGTTCTGTCTCAAGCTTAGGTTAAGCCCAACAGATGGCATGTGCTGGACAGGATCTCATTTACCAGACCTAGAGTTCACCCCTTTATAACTTTTATCAAGCTCCTCCTACATTACGCCTAAAATCATTCTCATTCAAGGATGTCACAGCTCCTCCCTTGTGGGTAAGTTTATTCACTGTCAGTCAGGGCTGTACAACACTTGTTTAAATTCCCACGTTAGGATCTTCTGGTTCAATTAAGCTGGTCAAAGCTAATAGGCCAAGTCACACCTCCAGTCTACTTCACCTGTCATCACAATAAAATCAGACTGTGTCAATTCTTCTGTTAACACTTTCTGCTCACCATGTCAATAGTGACCGTCGGACCGGCACTCCAGTTTAGGTAACCTCAGGGGGAGATAATGGCAATTAGCCCTTGTTATCTGTTCCTGAAGGTCTGGCAGGGGGAATAACTATCTGACACCAACAAATGGTGTGCAAATCTCCAGTCAGTAAGTCTGCTTGGTCAGTCTTATCTCTGTACCTTAACACTTAACATCTGGGAAAAAGTTGTAGTGTTTGATATGACCAACAGTCCAGGAGAATTAAAAGGTGTGATGTGGTCATCCTATTTAGATTAAGGATGTATCCAAATCCCTATTTGTCTGTATACTTCAAAATACATACAAATAACAGTAGGTTGAGGAAAGACATTCTGAAGTCACCGCGCGTATTGTCACAACACTACAGTTGTTTTATATGTAAGCTGTATTTGTAGCATGTCAGTATTTATTTGTAAGCTGTATTTGTGACACTTCAGTGTTTTATATGTAAGGTGTATTTGTGAGACTAGTGTTTTATATGTAAGGTGTATTTGTGACACTACAGTGTTTTATATGTAAGGTGTATTTGTGACACTACAGTGTTTTGTATGTAAGGTGTATTTGTGACACTACAGTTGCTTTATTTATAAGCAGTATTGGCGACACTACAGTGTTTTATATGTAAGGTGTATTTGTGACACTACAGTGTTTTCTATATATGTAAGGTGTATTTGTGACACTACAGTGTTTTATATGTGAGGTGTATTTGTGACACTACAGTTGTTTTATATGTAAGCAGTATTTGTGATACTATAGTGTTTATATGTGAGGTGTATTTGGGACACTACAGTTGTTTTATATGTAAGGTGTATTTGTGGACACTACAGTGTTTTATATGTAAGGTGTATTTGTGACACTACAGTGTTTTATATGTAAGGTGTATTTGTGACACTACAGTGTTTTATATGTATGTGAGATGTATTTGTGACACTAGTGTTTTATATGTAAGGTGTATTTGTGACACTACAGTGTTTTATATGTGAGGTGTATTTGTGACACTACAGTTGTTTTATATGTGAGGTATATTTGTGACACTACAGTGTTTTACATGTAAGGTGTATTTGTGACACTACAGTTGTTTTATATGTAAGCAGTATTTGTGACACTACAGTTGTTTTATATGTAAGGTGTACTTGTGACACTACAGTTGTTTTATATGTAATGTGTGTTTGTGACACTACAGTTGTTTTATATGTAAGCAGTTTTTCTGACACTACAGTGTTTTATATGTAAGGTGTATTTATGACACTACAGTGTTTTATATGTAAGGTGTATTTGTGACACTACAGTGTTTTATATGTAAGGTGTATTTGTGACACCACAGTTGTTTTATATGTAACGTGTATTTGTGACACTACAGTTGTTTTATATGTAAGGTGTATTTGTGACACTACAGTGTTTTATATGGGAGGTGTATTTGTGACACTACAGTGTTTTATATGTAATGTGTATTAGTGACACTACAGTGTTTTGTATGTAAGTTGTATTTGTGACACTACAGTGTTTTATATGTAAGGTGTATTTGTGAGACTACAGTGTTTTATATGTAAGGTGTATTTGTGACACTACAGTGTTTTATATGTAAGGTGTATTTGTGACACTACAGTGTTTTGTATGTAAGGTGTATTTGTGACACTACAGTTGTTTTATATGTAAGTAGTATTTCTGACACTAGTGTTTTATATGTAAGGTGTATTTATTACACTACAGTGTTTTATGTGTAAGGTGTATTCGTAACACTACAGTGTTTTATATGTAAGGTGTATTTGTGACACTAAGGGTGTGTCAGAAATCTGTGCAAATCACATGGTTTCAACTATTATTAGTTTAGTTCGGTTAAGAATTGGCATCACAGCACTTGGAGCATTCCCATACGTGTTTTGTCCCCATCCACAGCAGCCAGCACAGAGTTCCAGTACTAATGGTGACGGTCGTAGTCTGGTTGTATGTCTGTCTTGCCTTTCCTCTGGGCGTAGTGTGCCGGCTGAAACCTCTGGTTACACCCAGGTGCATAATTCTCTCCAGCCCATAATATTCTAGTTTCTCTTCTGACTTTGTTACTTGTTCTCAAAAGGCTCTGGTCACATCTGCCTTGTCATGTATCAGTTCACCACCAAGCGGTGCAGATCCAGCCAGTATGTCTGCCTGTTCATTCCCCACCATGCCAGCATGGCCTGGAGAAAAGATTCAAAGTATGCTCACCACCTGTGACCTTGCCAGTGAAGCCTCCTCACTATTATTATTGATTCCTATGCCTTTCAGTATATTGACATCTTGAAAGATCTGAACATCAAGGAAGATTGGCTAAAAAACAGCATCTTTTCTAGGAAGCTGAAATATTTTGGTCATATCAAGCGCCACGACGGATTGGAAAATATTATAGCAGAAGGCATGGTACCAGGAAGGAGGGGCAGGGGGGCGACCGACACGAAGACGTGCACAGAATATAAGTGACTCCTTCTTGAGTGTGAAAGTGCATGAGGCGGGAGAACTGGCCAGAGACCGAGTTTCTGTCAGGCAGACTGTGATGAGAGCGACGTTCTGTAGAGGACCTGCTACATGATGATGATGCCTTTCAGTTACAGTTAATCTGTTACATCTACTACAGGAATTGATTGTAATGTTTTTGTTATCTGTAGGTCTGTTGCAAGAACTACAGAAATTGATTGTAATGCTTTTGTTATCTGTAGGTCTGTTGCAAGAACTACAGAAATTGATTGTACAGTCCAATCAGTTAACTTCACTGCCGAGAGCTATTGAGTATGTATTTTTTTTTAAAAATCATATTTGATTTCCATTACAAATATCGAAGGGTTAACTGGAATATATCTCTTTGTAAATTTGAATATATTAATAGGTAAAGTGGAAACACCCTGGGTTAAACTGGAAGTATTTGCAGATAAAGTGGAATATATCTTATAGCTAGCTGTAATAAATCCCAAATTTAATTGAAAAATATCCCAGAATATACTGGAAAACATTCCTTGATAAAGTGAAAATTATCTTTAAACTGGAAAAATATTCATTGATAAAAGTGGAAATTATTTCAGTGTAAAATTGAAATTATCCATTGATGAAGTGGAAAATATTTAAATGTAAATTATAATATTCATTGACAACTGGGAAATTATTTCAATATAAACTGGAAGATATCAAATGATAAAGTGAAAAATACTTCAGTAAAAAAAAAATATCTGTTGATAAAGTGGAAATTATTTTAGTGTAAACTGCATAAATCGCTTGATAAAGTGAAAATTATTTCACTGTAAACTTGAAAATATCCATTGATAACATGGACATTATTTCATAGTAAACTGGAAAACACTTATTTATGAAGTGAAAATTATTTCAGTGTAAACTGGAAAACATTTATTGATAAAATGAAAATGTATCTGTTGAATAAGTGTATGTTGTTCCCCTTCAACCTTTTCCTTAAGCTTTTGAGTCACAGTTCATTGGATTAATACCAAGATGCATTAACTGGTGCCAGCCGAAAATAGAGGGAATTCAGTGATGTGATAGAATCACTGATGTAAAGTTTTGGCAGAGAAATAATTCCTATGAATTTAAGGGGTGATAAAAGGATGTTAGCGTTGCATGGGGATACAGCATTAAGAAAACCTGATGACAATATAACTAGACTGAGCTTTCACTGGAACCAGCAGCGTCGAGGTTGAAAAAATCTGGGGTTAAGCTGCACATGATGATCACAAGCTAGGTGATGCTGCTGGACACTTTACACCACAGCCAGTCAACTGAGTTTTTTCAGGAGCCAATTTTTCATCTACGAACAGGACACTACAGGCTTAACTACCACATGCATAAATAAAGATTGTGCAGTCCCCACTGTGTGCCTAATGATCTGATCATGCGAGTTCATAGAGGCAACCCACTTGATGGTCTGCTCTGAGCATACGAGTTCATAGAGGCAACCCATCTGATGGTCTGCTCTGAGCATGTGAGTTCATAGAGGCAACCCACCTGATGATCTGATCATGCGAGTTCATAGAGGCAACCCACCTGATGGTCTGCTCTGAGCATACGAGTTCATAGAGGCAACCCATCTGATGGTCTGCTCTGAGCATGTGAGCTCATTGAGGCAACCCACCTGATGATCTGATCATGCGAGTTCATAGAGGCAACCCACCTGATGGTCAGCTCTGAGCATACGAGTTCATAGAGGCAACCCACCTGATGGTCTGATCAGAGCATGCGAGTTCATAGAGGCAACCCACCTGATGGTCTGCTCTGAGCATACGAGGTCATAGAGGCAACCTATCTGATGGTCTGCTCTGAGCATGTGAGTTCATTGAGGCAACCCACCTGATGGTCTGCTCTGAGCATACGAGTTCATAGAGGCAACCCACCTGATGGTCTGATCGGAGCATGCGAGTTCATAGAGGCAACCCATCTGATGGTCTGATCAGAGCATGCGAGTTCAAAGAGGCAACCCACCTGATGATCTGATCTGAGCATGTGGGTTCATAGAGGCAACCCATCTGATGGTCTGATCAGAGCATGTGAGTTTATAGAGGCAACCCATCTGATGGTCTGATCAGAGCATGTGAGCTCATTGAGGCAACCCACCTGATGATCTGATCATGTGGGTTCATAGATCCAACCCATCTGATGGTCTGATCTGAGCATACGAGTTCATAGAGGCAACCCATCTGATGGTCTGATCAGAGCATGCGAGTTCATAGAGGCAACCCATCTGATGGTCTGATCAGAGCATGCGAGTTCATAGAGGCAACCCATCTGATGGTCTGATCAGAGCATGCGAGTTCATAGAGGCAACCCATCTGATGGTCTGATCAGAGCATGCGAGTTCATAGAGGCAACCCATCTGATGGTCTGATCAGAGCATGCGAGTTCATAGAGGCAACCCATCTGATGGTCTGATCTGAGAATGTGGGTTCATAGAGGCAACCCACCTGATGGTCTAATCTGAGCATATGAAACCAAACGCGAAGAGAAAAAAAAGGACCCATCTTCTGGCAGGCGTGTTTCCTGTAGGCAAGCAATATCTCTGTCAAGTGAATTGAGTTTGGCGTCAATGATAGCCGTTTTTCTCACATCACTAATGTTTTCCAGGTCAGTGGAAAACCCAGGTCACATGGTCCTCACGTTCCAAGAGGCGAGTTGGAGTTATGTTTCTTTATATTGACTGGTGCATTGGTTTTTTTTTTTTAAGAAGGTTAGAAATAATCAGGGGTGTTCTGTCTGTATATTTCGGTGTATTACATGCGGCACAGTAAAACCGACCTGTCATATCTCTTCTTTACAGGTTCGTTTATTCTCAACACAGGTTCATGGTCTTATATGTTTTAATTGTTGTTATGTTCGTTATCCGACCTATGCTTAGTACTAGCCTGTTCTATAACTTGAAGTGCCCTTTCACTGGTTTGAGATAAATTCTGTCTGCATTCCATAGCAGTGGGTTCAAACTGTATGATAGACTGGGCTAATGAAGACAATTTTTTTAGGATGTCTAGTTGGTTAAGTGTCTTGGACGCTTGTTCTTGCAGCAATATGCTGTCTTCATTTGAAGGTGGCAGGTTCAATTCCTGGCATGTAACTATAGCTTTCGATTTTTATGTTGTCCACTGTGTCCTTCTATCTTTCTACTTCTTACTGTGAGTGCTGATCAATACATGTCCATTTGTTTATTAAACTTAAGGAAGCCGGGGCTCATTAGAGTGTTTAAAAAACATTTTTGAAATTTTGTTATCTTGAAATGTTGGAAATGTTAACATTTCGCTGTTGTTGTTTGCCAGGTTTTTGAAGAATTTGCAATATCTCGGTGCTGGTGAGAACAACCTGACCTCACTACCAATGGAAATCGGTCAGTTGACTCTGTATTCTGTTAAATATCAATTAGGTTATTTCTTTTTAGATTTAGTGATGTCGCTTTGTGATTCCAAGCAACCTGGTTCGATTCCAGCTGCATGCCAGTTTGCAGCAGCAAAGGCTTGGGCCAGTGAAAATTTCACCCACTGTCCCATTTGAAAAACTAGTGAACAATCCAGAACAGTCCAGAAATATGCGCATGCACTAAATGTACCACACAAGCCAAAGTGTAGTAAAAACACAAGAAGGCTTTACAGATATGTTCACAGTCAACACATGTGTGAGTCAGGGATGTGTGCTCTCCCCATTTTTATTTAACATCTATATAGACAGAATATCTAAAGAAGCAAGTTATGATACAGACAACATAGACCTTTATAATCACGAGGAAGTACACACATCAGGAGAAGTAATCGATTCACCAACATTAAACGAACTACTGTTTGCTGACGACCAGCGCTTGTCTTACCCTGAAGAACATAGACTGCAAGACCACATTAACAGGTTAAACTCAGCATGTAGTAAATACAACATGAAGATCAATGTAAACAAAACCGAAACAATGCAAGTTAGTAGACATTCTGCCCCACTACACATACAGCTGAATGGTTCTGCCCTGAATCAAGTTAGAGAGTTTTAATATCTAGGAAATATGATCACAGAAGATGGTAGAATTGACAGAGAAATAGAAACCAGATGTCAGAAAGCAAGGGCACTTATATACCAATTGTCACCATTATTAAGACATCCAAGCATAACTATGAGTGCAAAGTGACAGATTATTAATAGCATATTTATTCCAACATTAAGCTACCAGTGCTAAACATGGACACTATCTAAAGCACATATACGCAAAATTACCACCTGCCAGATGAGGTGCCTGAGAAAAGCAGCCAACCTAACCATACAAGATCGAGTGAATAATGAAACTATCAGGCAAATTGTGGGAACGACACCTTGTACTAGATTCATCGAGAAACAGAAGATCAAGTGGTTTGGCCATCTCGTTAGAATTCAGCAAGATCAGATACCATCACAAGCACTACATCTCAGAAGACCAACTACAAGAGCAAGAGGACAGCCGCGGAAAACATGGATCAACAACATTAAAGACACTCTGCGTTAGTGTACAGAATATGGAACTCATAATGATATAGTATAAAATCCAACATAACTAGCTCAGCTTAACCTATGACCCCTGCTCCGTTCCAGCAAACAGGTCAGATTGGTTCGTACATTGGATTTATATTTTTCAACACTAATTTCATTCAGACTGGTCATGCAAATTTTGCATAACACACCAACAGTCAGTGTGTCACGAACGATCAGTGTCACGAATGGTCAGTGTGTCACAAACGGTCAGTGTGTCATGAACGGTCAGTGTGTCACGAACGGTCAGTGTGTCACGAACGGTCAGTGTGTGCGCCAAATTATTGTACATAATGTAAAAAATATGTATGTACTCTGTTGCATCAATTCCAGAAAATGTTTTACCCTAACTATGTCATCTTTGTTTATTTACCCTTTTGGGGGGAAGGGTGGGTTTCATGTGCCGCTGGACGTAAGTTGCATAGGTCATCAAAAGAGGATGTTTCTTTGTTCAGTTTGAGCGTATGCCAGTAACATCTGGAGAACCACTGAAGACATGGAACAAAAGTTAAAGGCATTTGAAACTGATGTTCATGAAATGGGATGTACACAGAAAAGGTGAAGAAATGAAACCAAGCAGGTGGCACAACGCTGTGTACTTCCTGATAAGAAACCAACAGAGATAATCACCAAAAAGACACTGAAATGGGAAATAAATCAATTGAGGAAACTAGGACATCCAAGAGAAACCCTGAGACGATTGCTGGTGAGAGGCGAGAGGTGCTCAGCTGGATTCCTTCACTGACTGCCAGCCCTATGTGACATGGTGGTGTGCTGTCTCCACAAGGGAAGTTGGTAGCAATGTATCTGCAAAAATTTTTCTTCACTTCCTCTTTTGTATGGCGAGGAAAATATCAGGTTCTGCTTCTTGCTGCCTTAACTGTAGACACATGGAACTGGGACCGCATTAGCGCAGTAGATAAGAGGCTCGCTTTCAAATCCAGCTGCGACTCACTGCCGCCCACGGTCGGTGTTTGGAACCGGGCGGCTCTCGGGGTTCACCCAGCTTTTAGGAAATAGGTGCCAGAGTTGACTCTCTGGGGTAAATGGAGGAACGTCGCTGTAGCTACAGTTATGTGCGGGCGCCGACACAGGCAGACAATTCTTATAAGCTGTCCGTACTGGTGGCAGAGCATTTATGGTTTATAACCATGTGCAATGATGCTGGTTTACATCTCCTGACTTTACCTTGACCTTTTACATAGAACTTTTGTAGAGTTTCTCTGATGTTACATTTCCATCTTATTCTTGGTCTACCCCATGATGTCCGTCCTTGTCTCTGTTCATGTATGCCTTATACATGCTTACCCGTGTTGACTTTGATTATGTAATTTCTGTCCCATATTTCTTGTCTCTGTTCATGTATGCCTTATACATGCTTACCTGTGTTGACTTTAATTATGTAATTTCTGTCCCATATTTCTTGTCTCTGTTCATGTATGCCTTATACATGCCTACCCATGTTGACTTTAATTTATGTAATTTCTGTCCCATATTTCTTGTCTCTGTTCATGTATGCCTTATACATGCTTACCTGTGTTGACTTTAATTGTGTAATTTCTGTCCCATATTTCTTGTCTCTGTTCATGTATGCCTTATACATGCCTACCCATGTTGACTTTAATTTATGTAATTTCTGTCCCATATTTCTTGTCTCTGCCTCACATTTGTGTTGGACTTGCTGTTGTGTATGGCAGGGGCCCTGGAATCGCTGGAATCCTTGTATATCAATGACAACCAGGAGTTGCACAGCTTGCCCAGTGAGCTGGCCTTCTGCGGCAATCTTCAGATCATGTCCATAGAGAACTGCCCACTTAGTCAGATCCCCGCAGACATTGTTGCCCGAGGACCCTCCTTAGTTATACAGGTAAGACCTATTGTTTGTGCCAGGTGTGTCTGTGTATAGAGAGAACATCAAAGACAGAAATATATGCACTTAAAGAAAGCATGCTTCGGAAGGTGAAAACAGGCATTCTTCATGCAGCAGAGCAGAATGCTTGTCTTTGTTGGTCACAGGGGAAGATCATTGTCTGGATCTTTTCTCTGCCGCATGCCAGTGTGTTGGAAAATGCGGGGGGGGGGGGGGGGGGGGGGGGGAATAGATTGGCTGGCTCTGCCCAACTTAATGGATGATAAGGCAGACCTGGTTAAGACTTTATGGGAGCACATGCACAGTTTGAAGGAGTAAATTGATCGTCACAGTCCGATGAGATTGATGCATCGATGAGCTATGAAGGGATCTGATGCTCGGAGAAGAGGCAAGACGGACATATAATTAGACTGCTTTTGGTACCATTGGTATTGGAACTCATCACTGGCTGCTGAAGATGTGGAAGGAACGCTTAGGGGAATGCCCTAAGTGCTGTGATGTCAGTTCTTAAATCAGCTCAGCCCGTGGTTCCAGATGAAGGACATGACTTATTGGCACTGATTTTTATCCAGTCTGCAGGACAGCTCGCCGTCTGTAGAGAGTGTCACACGTAGCTTCAGTGAAAGTCCCCAAGGAGCTTCAAAAAAGTGCAGTTTTGAACTGAGCGACACAACCTTGACTCCAGCTTGAGGCAAACGGCTTGACATCTTTGCCATGGAGATTTGCACTTAGCAAAAGAGCAATGTATAAAAATGGTTTTTGCTATATTGAAGAAAGCACCAAGTACAATTTACCTGTAACTTTTGCACTTTTTTCACGGCTAACCTACTTAAAAATAACTCCTATGGGAGAAGATGCAAAAAGAAAGCCGCCAACTGAACCATCAGAGACTGAGTGAGAAATTGTACTGTCTGACAGACTGGGAACAACACCTGGCATCATTCATTGAGAAGATGCCATCGTTTGGTGATGCAGTCACAGCAGCCAGCAGTGGTAGTACATCTGAAACCATCTGATTTGAAAACAAGAAGAAGCTGAAGGAGAAGATGGATTGATGTCATTAAAAGACATTTGTCATAAACAATCAGCCAGCAGCTAGAGCATACCTCATGTAACAGCAGACTACAAGACAAGAGGCCAACCAAGAAAGACCTGGGTGGAGGAAGTAAAAGAGAAGATGGATTGAGGTCATTAAAAGACATTTGTCATAAACAATCAGCCAGCAGCTAGAGCATACCTCATGAGAACAGCAGACTACAAGACAAGAGGCCAACCAAGAAATTCTGGGTGGAGGAAGTAAAAGAGAAGATGGATTGATGGCATTAAAGACCTTCTTCTTCTTCCTCTTCTTCTTCTTTTGCGTCTTCTTTAATAATTTTTTTTTTTTAAGTTTTATATCGTTTACAGTAAGTTACAGAATCGACCCCATAATTTGTTTGCTGTTTGTGATTGAGCTAGGCAATGTTATGTGAAGTATTTGTGACTGCTTTCTGGATGGTCAGCTCTTGATACTACTGTTGAAACCAGTGCAAGGCAATAAGCTACCAGATCGCCCACAGCTGGGATAAGACCCAGCACCCTGGAAGTAGGAAATAGTTCGGAGGTGTTTTTTCAGATATATGCTCCGTGCAATGGAAATTACAGTGAAGAGGATTTAGATTATTTCTTTGAGAACCTGGATGATGAAATCTGTAAGATAGATAATAACGAGAAACTGATCGTGATGGGTGATTTTAACGGTAAGACAGGACGAGACAGAAGAACATTCACAAGATACCTAGGCAATCATGGAGACAACAGCATTAGAAATGAAAATGGCGAAAGACTGTTAGATATATGTGCACAACATGACCTTGTTATAACCAACACCTTTTTTCAACATAGAGCTTCACAAGTTTTTACATGGTATAAATGGAATGATCCAGATACCAAGAGTCAGATTGATTACATCTTGATGAGAAAAAGAGACTTTCATCAAGTTACAGATGCGAGAGTTATACCAAACTTGAGTTTAGATACAGATCATAGGATGGTGATCCTTGACAGAAAAATCAAGATAAGTTATCAAACCAAAAAGAAATGTAATAAAAGTGACATAATAAAGTGGAAAGAACTAGAGTGTGAAGAAAACAGGCGAGCGTTTCAGCAAAAATTACAGGAAAATTATGAACAGCTTCCACAAAACACTCTTGGGGTAAATACAGAATGGTTGAATTTCAGAGACACCACTATGAAAATAGCACAAGAAATATGTGGAACTAAAAGGAAAGGTAACATAGGGCGTAAGCTCTCAACATGGTGGTCTGAAGAAATAAGAAGTATTGTGAGCAGTAAAAAGAAAGCTTACGGCATTTGGTTGAGGAGCAGAACAGAAGAGGATTACATAACATACAGGAAAATTAGAAGAGAAGTAAATAGAACTATCAGAAAAGCAAAAAGAGATTCATGGGAAAAGTTTGGAAGCAAGCTAGCTGAAGAAGAAAGATCAGCAGTGAAAAACTACTACAAAAAAATCAAAGGCATGAGAAACAGGAATGAAGAATACAACCCAACAGAAATTATAAATGATGAAGTTGGCCAACCTTTAATAGAACCTACTAAAATCTTAGCAAGGTGGAGTAATTACTTTGAAGCATTGCTTAGCTGCAATAAAACAGATAAAAGCAGGGAAGAACATAAAAACAACTCAGAACTAACAGCAGAGGAACTAGAACCAGGTATATTATTGGATGAGGTAAAATATGTCATTCGAACCGCGTCTAGACTAAATGCGACAGGTATTGATGATCTACCAGCTGAGGCCATCAAGGCAGCAGGAGAAACGGGAGCAATATGGTTAAAGAGAATATTTCAGTTGGCATGGGAAAATCAAGAAACACCATCAGATTGGCAAACTGCTGTCATTGTCCCGCTGTGGAAAAATAAAGGAAGTAAGAGATAATGTACTAATTACAGAGGAATATCACTTCTCAGTCACACTGGGAAAATGTATGCTAAGATCATCGAAAAAAGGCTGAGACCATTGATAGAGTATCAACTTTCAGAAGCACAGATGGGCTTTCGACGAAACAGAAGTTGCACAGATGCCATTTATACATTGAGACAACTATCAGAGAGGGCAATAGAACATGATAAGACATGTTTGTTGACATTCATAGACCAAGAAAAAGCCTTCGATAGAGTCGACATGAATATGTTGTGGGAATGTATGGGGAAAAAAGGAATCAGCAATCATCTCATTAATATTTGCAAAAGCCTGTACACACGTAGTGAATGCTGCATAAGATGAAAGGCAGGGTTGTCTAGAACTTTTATAGTGAACTCTGGTGTGCGGCAGGGCTGTGTACTATCGCCGCTTCTTTTCATAACATACATGGACGCCATATGTAGCGAAACAGACTTTAATCAGGGAGAAGATATAACAGAATTACTTTTCGCCGACGACCATGTACTCATAGCAGAAAATATGGAATGCCTACAGAACCACCTAAATCAAATTAGTAACAAAGGGGAGGAATATAATATGAAAATAAACACTACGAAGACAGAGACAATGATGATAGGAAGATATAAAGACAATTTAGAAATTAAATTAATAAACAACACCCTGAGACAAACAGAGGAATTTAAGTATTTGGGAGCAATTTTTACTTCAGACGGAAAACTGGACAGAGAAATTAGCTCCAGATGTGCCAAAGCTAATCAAGTAATGGGTCAACTATCTCCCCTGTTGACACACAAGCAGATACCTCAGAGTACTAAAGTGAATCTTATCAGAACTATTTTTTGGCCAATACTATGCTATCAGTGCCAAACGTGGACACTTACATCCTCCAATGAACGTAAAATTGTGACAACAGAGATGAAATGCCTTAGAAGAGCTGCAGGAGTTTCAAGGAAAGACAGAATACAAAATCATGAAATCAGACGAATGCTAGGTATAAAGCCAGTCTTACAGGTCATCAAAGAACAACAAATGAAATGGTTTGGACACCTAACAAGAATGCCCTGATACTATCTGCCACAGCGAGCCACACTAAAACGTTACAACGGGTATAAAGCGAGTGGAAGACCTCGGAAAAGATGGAGTGATGGCATTAAGAACAGCCTTACAGAAATGAACATGAGTCTTAATAGTGCTCTTGACAGAGCGCATCAACGAACATTACATCTCCCCCCGACACTTCAATGAGGTACAAGGTGGAAGAGAAGAAGAAGAAGAAGAAGAAGACCCTGGAATTACGAAGCACATCTGCAACACCTTAGACCCAGAAACCAACAACAAATAGTAGATAAAGTAAGTAAAGGACCCTTTTCCACGCCTTTGGGCATATAGGGCTAGACCAATCGGCACTTGGTGGGTGATATGGTCATCGTCATGCCGGCCGCCTTTACTTCCCAGGGAGGTTGTAGTATGCCACAAAAGTGTCTGGAGGCTAATTGTAACCACTATGAGCAGTGTGGTCACTCATTGTCGACGTAGAATGTCTGTAATCCCTGTGTGGGCTCAGAATAGAGCCACCGCCTTCCCAACAAATATGTCATAGGAGTTGACTGATTGGGGGGCATCTGCCTGAGAGGAACCAGCAGTCTGCATACAAATAAGCCAAATCTGTGAAACATGCACATGTCACACAGTGTCTGAAACAAGACTAAAGTCTACAGGTGGATCAATAACCAGAACCTTCCACCGGGCTCTACAGCCAGTGAATGCCAAGAAGAAGAAGAAGATACAGTCAAGCAGTGGCATTAACACAGATATCAACAAATGTTTTCTCATCTATTTTCAGTACTTGAAGCTGCAGAGCCAATATACATAGTGTGTTCTGGACGGTTCCTGTTTCAGGTGCAAATGTGGTTACAGAAATCGTGAAAATATAATTTACATTGTATATGTGGTCTCACTGGCTGAGCCTGTCTCCATGTGGCTTGGTCCTTTGTGTAGATGTTCATTCTAGGAAAATTGTGGGGGTTGGGGGGGGGGGCTGTTGGAGTCAGTGCAGGTGTGGTTTTTGTGTTTCAGCTGGTTAACAGATTTGGGATAACTTGGGGGGGGGGGGGGGGGGGGGGGGGGGGGGGGGGGGATGTGGGGGGGGTCAGAAAGTTATGCACAGCGTCATTTTTCCTCCCAGATGTGCTGTTGTAAAAAGTCTCATATGCAGTTTGGTCTGGCTGCATTCTCACTAGACAAACCATTGCATTCTTTGTCTGTCAAGACATGGTCCTATTCTGACTTTCTCTTGAATGCTGGTATTCCTAACCCAGTCTCTTCTTGTGTTGTTAGTGACCTTGATCATGTAGCCATCTTTTGGCTGTATGAATCACTCCATCATCTTCAAATGTTATTATCCCAGCCAAGTGCAGCTTTGAGTCGACCAGAGAGAGAAGAAGCAATGGATGCAGAAATGGGACTAAAGGGTGGTCCAGTTTAGTTGGTGATTGCTTCTTGTTTGGCCAGGCTTGCATGAGGGCCAAACATAAATGATGAACTGGGAAGGAAAACAATACGTTCATCACAGGCAAATGTTATTAAAGTAAGAAGATGGAAATGGCTTGAACGGTTGTGCAGAGTGCCTTGTAACACTTTAGCAAGGACAGTTTTCTGATGAACGGTAGATAGAAGGGGAGAAATGGATGACCTCGGGAAACCTGGACAAGGACAGTAGAAAAGAGGATGAAGGGATTTAAAAGGAATGGATGCCATGGGCAGGAAAATCTGCAGACCCATGGTACTGAATGGAGATCACTTGTGAATGT
>CAJHNH020002504.1:92500-105619 GCA_905116865.2 Candidula unifasciata | reverse complement strand
AAGGGCCGAAGAGGAAAAAATGGCCAAATGTTAAAGACTCTGGGGGGACACAGAATGGAAAGAGTTTTTCCCTCCCCATCTAAAAAATTTTGATCGAAAATTTGTTTCTCCCCCCCCACTCAAGGGCAAAAACAAAAATTTGGGGGATGTTTGGTTTTCAAAGGGTGCCAAAGAAAAGAAAATTACTGTCAATAAATTAAAAAAAATGTCTGCAAAACAAAAAAAAATTTTTTTGGGCCCCTGCAGATTGTGGGGCCCTTGCAGATTCTGGGGATCTCCTTGTGCTTTTCACTCACCTAAACCCCGCCCTTCAAACCAACCGGCCCGTGGTGGGGGTTGGCCCGCTTTGGTCCAAATTTTTAATAATTGCCCTTTTATTTCCCAACGCCCGGGAAAATGTTACCATGACTTTCCGGGCCTGGGACAAAAGGGGGGTCGGTAAATTTTAAACCCCATAAAACATCGGGGTGCCCTGGCCCTCTAAAAAAGGGGCCGAACACCATATCCACCCATTGGCTTAAATTTGTTTTCCCCCGGGGGGAAGCGCGCTTGAAATTCTCGGGTCCCGGGGTTGGGTCGCAGCTGGGGGCCTTTTGGGTAAGATTTCCTTTGGTTTTGGTTTCAACAGTGGACCTGAGAGCCGACTGTGTACGCATGGCCATAACTAGAATTTGTAAAAATTGCCTAGTGAAATCACTGTAGTCGAACACAAACAATTTTGGGGTTTGGGGTTCCTGCTGCAGACGCGCAACTAACTTTTTATGTAGAACAAGTTGAGAATATGTCCTAGTTGGTAATGTTTTCCTTCTAAGTGGTAAAGCTACTGTGTGTTTAACAGATTCAACGTATAATCTTGAGCATGAACTATGTTAGCCTCATATATTTGATTGGGAACTTTAGCGCTAGTTTCGTTATCTTGAGTAAAGCGTGTGTGATAGATTCATTATCTGGACGTCGCTGCATGTGAGGGCTCGTCCTCCTCTTCCATCAAGGAGCCCTGTGGCACTAAAAAGCTGCTAGAACTGCAGCAGCAATTCAGAAAAGACAAGTCCAGAGGTAGACCACTGAAAGTAAATCACCATAGAGAATGCGGCTCAATGAACTGACTGACCTGACTTTCTATCTAACGCCCTCCAGGACATCACACAGCGATAACACCCGATGACACAAAGTTGTGCCACCATGCGGATTAGGTTTCGCACGTGAGCGATGTCCCAGAAACCGCTGTTCAGACATTTGGCCATATTTATGGCCTGTCTATATTCGCGTCCCCCGGCAAAAGCCAGTGGGAGCTTCAAATAAAAATTCATCAATCCTGAAAAGGAGATAGAGAATGGTTGCGGCCTCTCCTTTTAAAACACGGTCAGTGCTAGATTAGCCTCATCAGCCATCTGCGCACCTCACACAATCTAATGCGAGTCACCAGTGGATGAATAGGACTGGTCCATCAATCGCCTGTGACTGAGCGGACAACCACCAACTCACATCTTGAGGTGTAGTGTTGGGTTAGTCTGATCTTGACCGGTACTGTTGTGTTTCATCGCATTACCTTTGAAGTAGACTATTGGTCTGTATGAGTATATGCCATTGCACATACCAAAGTCAAGAGGAAGCTTTCATCGCACTAGGAATGTGTAGAGGTCTCAAGAAATTAAAACTATATTTGAACTTAAAATGTTAAATTATAATGTCAACTAGAACTGCTGTATGGAGCGGAATCAGGGAGGACACGTAGTTAGTTAAGAATACACTACACATATTCTTACTGTTGGTAATTAAATGGTATGACAGAATCACTAAATGTTGGAGATTTGAGAGAGAACTAAACCAATTCTTAGTGGATCCAGTGAGATGAATAAACAGACGCTGGCGTTTTGATAGGACACAGCGTTGAGAACACGAGAGACAGTATAAACTAGAATTGTCTTTTGCACTGGAACCCACATGGGCCATCAAAATAGTTGCAGGACAACAAAAAAAAAAAAACATGGAAAAGGGTATCCGACGAAGAAAAAAAGATGGATGATTACTCGGTTGAGCTTCATGCCATAGCAAGGTTAGATACATACTTGGTCTAAAGTTTGTTGAGGGCCGTATGAATCCATTAGGGGATGAAGGGCAGAAATGAGAGAGAAGAGAGAGGAGAGAGAGTGAGAGAAGAGAGTAGAGAGAGAGAGAGAGAGAGAGAGAGAGAGAGAGAAGATCCATTGTCTTAATGAAGGGAATGTTGTATTAGTAAACAAGACTAACATCCATAATGATACCCCGCCACATTACACAGTCTGTATACCTTTCAACAACATTTCCGTTATCCCACCAGTAGACATGTGTGTATACGTTCAAACCCATTCCGTTATCCCCACATTAGACAGCATTGTATACTTTTAAAACATTCGCGTTATCCACACATTTAGACCATTAGTTAGACTTCAAAACAAACATTCCGTTATCCCCACGTAGACATTATGTATACTTTTCACAACATTCCCGTTATCTCCCACATTAGACATTATGTACGCTGTTCTACAACATTCCGTTATACCCCCACATTAGAACCAGTATGTTCACGTTTTCAAAACAGTCTGTTATCCCCACATTCAGACACTATGTAGACTTTCAAACATTCAGTTATCCCTCACATTAGACATTGATGTATACTTTCAAAAACGTTCCGTTTATCCCCACAATTAGACATTATGTAATACTTTCAAACACTTCGCGTTATCCGTCCACATTAGACATTATGTCGACTTTTCAAAACGTTCCGTTATCCACTGTCGTAAAACTATGGACTGGGGGTGGTGGTGGGGAGGGGGGGGGGTGCATTATCACCTCAGGATTCATACACTAGAACAACTAGGATTTCTACAGATGATTAGTAACGTGGATCAGTTTAAAACTATCCCACAGACTGAGTCACTCCTGGAGAAAGCCGATGGAATCCGTTTGGTGTTTCTTTTGCCCTTAAGTCTTAAAGCTAAAAAGTGGAAAAACTAAATACCAAGTAAGAACCATAAATTTTATCCTAGTACTTAGAAGAGAATTAGACATATTTTAACAAACCCACTTGGGATCATTTGTATATATTTGATACTTTGATTGTTATGAATAAGGAAGTTATTTATTTGATGGCAAGCTACTACTACTACCACCACCACTATTACTGTTGCTGGCTGCTACTCTGCAACTATTCTCTTTCCCCCCTTTGTTTGCACTTATAAGGGCGGTTGGTAATGCTGTGTAGTTTGAATTTGGGGCTGCAATATCTTTTCGCCCTTATGCCTACCACCTCCGCTTTCAGCAATCTCCCCTCGCTAAGTCCACCTTTTACGACATGCTTGATATGGTACCAGTGAGTCTATTCTTTTCCCCCACAATGGGTCCCGTTAGCTCACACAGAAGTTCGATTTGTAAGTACTATCACATTCATTTCCCATTACCTCATACAATATATATTATTATATATATTATATTATTAATATTATATATATATATATATATATATATATATATATATTATATATATTTTACACATTACTTGCTACTAGACATTGTTATTTTTATTGCTAACTTCGACAAGGCTCATGTTCCTTAACGATTGAGGGAGTCTGTTCTTTTCCCCCAGAAATAGTAGGGTTCCTGGATTCACACGGCGAGAGCATAGAAGTTCTATTTTTAACCCAAGTCTACACATAACATACTACACAAACATACTCATACGCACAGACACACACATTTATATATGTATACTTTGCAACTATTTTTGTTCTTAGTTCGTAAAGCGGTTGGGCTGAGGCTCTCTCCCCCCTCCCCCCCCCCCTACTTTACCGCTTTCCTCGGCCCATCCCCTCCCCCTTTTTTTCACTTTTTAAAAAGTGTTTTGTTTATAATTTCTATGTCAACGTACCTGATTTTTTTCTTGTGTGTGTATATTTGGCTGCCCTGTTTTTTTTTTAAATTATCGACTTAGCAAGACTTCTTCATTACTTTTTATAATCTATCCAGGGTTTTCCTATGATTCCTCTATAAAACCACTTCTGCGCTGCGTCCAACTAATCTTTCACTAATCGTCAAATTGTCCATAATTCACTTCCGGATATCAGGATAGGAATAATACAGCTCTTGAGAATTCTTCTTTTTCGCCTCAATTGACAAAGTCAGATTGCACAGAATATTATTCGTTACATTTGCTCGAGTTATTCTACATTCAGCTTCTTTAGTACATCTTTCATCAGGGTACCCAAGTACTTAGTGCAGTGATTCCCAAACTGTGCGCCGCGGCGCCCCTGGGAGCCGCGACCTCTTCACAGGGGCGCCGCAAAATATTGTGAAAGCTTCATAATTAATTTAACCAAGACACGAATAGTAAGACTTTTACTTATGTTAGGTCGCCGTGGAGAATTTTTAATTGAAAAAAAGGCGCCACGACCACTACAAGTTTGGGAAACACTGTCCTAGTGTATAACTTGCTTGAGGATTCTCCTAAACTAGTCTAAAGCCCAGAGGGAACCGGGGGTTGATAAAATGCGGAATTAATTGCCTTCTTCCATGACGAAGCATTCTAATTTTAGGACATTATCTCCCATTCTGGTTGACAGCTCTCCTCGGTATTTGCTAATCAACTCCAACCTTACAAGGTAAAAGTACCGAAGCCTTTTCCCCGCCTTTAGGCGTGATGAGTATATATTGCTATACCTATATTTTATAGACCAATCAGCACTCAGTGGGTGATGTGGTCAACATCGTGCCGGGCTCCTTTACTTCCCTCGACTTAAATAGGTACCAGATATAGTCCAGGAAAGTAAAGGCGGCCGGCTGATATTGATCACATCACCCACCAGTGGTCTAGCTTCATATGCCCGATGCGCCACTGGCATGTAAAAGGGCCTTTACTTTAGTAATAACAAATAATACTAATAATAATTATATTATACAGTGGAACCTCGCTTAACGAGCATAATTCGTTCCAGAATCATACTCGTTAAGCGAAACACTCGTTATGCGAAACACTTTTTCTCATATAAATTAATGCAAAAAAACGATAATGCGTTCCATGTCGAAAAACAATACTCACAAAATGCTATGTATAGCGTTTATTCAAAGAAAATTATGTGCATATTGTTAAGGAGAGTGAATCATCTTCATCTTTTCTTCAAACGCGGAACGAACCCACTTGGAATGTGAATTCGATATGCAGAAAAAAAAAAGTCGAAATAATTATGATACATAGATAATTTTTTTTTGCTAGAAAGATGTCCAGAGACAGTTGTTTTTGCCGACGCTTCAGAATTTGGCGAAAATGCGACACAGCATTATCATTAAATAATTTTGCAACGCGCATAACCCCGTCCTTATTAGGGTGAGGCTTCTCAGTGTAAGATGCAACAGTTTGCCATGCTTTCAGCATTTCTCTTTTTTCGCCAGAAGATTGTTGCTTTTCTGTTACCTCCGCCTCCTCCTCCGACAAACTTTCCTCCAAAACTTCTTGCTCCATAAGCTCTTGGGTGGTCAGCTCTTGGTTGTGCTCTTCCACAAGCTCTTCGATATCACTGTTATCCACCTACAATCCCCTCAAAGTCACAAATCGACAAAGCTCTCCGGCCAAAGCTTCTTCTAAGCAGAAGTTAGGGTTCTCTTGGTAATCCATTCCCCCGTCTTTTTGATCATCTTGAGGTGGGCAACGATGTGGAAGTGATTTTTCCAAAACTCTTTGAGAGTGAGGTTGGTCCCTTCAGTCCGTTAAAAAACAATGCTCGAAGAGTGCTTTAGCGTAGAGCTTCTTAAAGTTAAAATAACTTGCTGGTCCATGGGCTGGAGTAACGGAGTGATGTTGGGAGGCAAAATCTTGATCTTGATTAACTTAAATTTTTCAGATAGATCATTATGTAGGCCTGGAGGATTCATGTACATATATCACAATATAACACAAGTTTGAGAAAATGTGTGATCACAAGCGACACTACGATGGTACTGGAACAAGTGCTAAACACTGATGTAACATGCGCACAATTGGGGATTTCCCCTCTCCTCGCCACTCGTTATGCGAAACGTCGCTCGTTAAGCAAGTCATTTTTTTACAATTTGTTTTGCTCGATATGCGAAAAACTCGCTATGCGAGGTGCTCGTTAAGCGAGGTTCTACTGTACTTTATATTATACTAGCTGTACCCGGCCACGCGTTGCTGTGGCATAGTTTGGCTAAATGGAAATGAAAGAAAATAGAAATCGCACGTGTCTAATACAATCATTTTCTGCTCAGCTATAGAGATAGTCTTTGATCCCCACCCCACAACCCCCACCCCCCCCCCAAACTAAATCCAACTACTACCCTCTCCCTCATCAAAGGTTTTTGGAAAAGAAAGACAATGGAAATCGCACCTGTCTAATATAGTTAATGTCGCAATCATTCTCTGCACATTTATATAGAGATAGTCTGGTTTTCCAACTTTAGAACACGCACCATATAATTGTGTCTTTATATTAGTGGTCGTTTAAATGGTGCTATTAGCACAGTAACAAAAGTGGCTTTTTGGTTATCACCTGCTAAAGCTGTTTGTATTTTTATAGGAGACGTAAGTAAAGCTACTACTGTACTTGTAAATAAAAAAGTAAGTCGTACAAAAATTAGAATAGTGAAGGTAGCGTTAGTAAAATATAAAAAATTTAAGTAAGTAATGTGAACTTAAAAAACATGTGTAAAGCTCTTCAAGTTCTCTTAAATTTCAGTCATTACCCTCCCCCTCCCCTCTTCCACCGACTACTGCTCTCTCCATATTCGAAGGATTGAAAAATCATCACCTGGCGATATTCTTTTTGTTGTAACTGACATTGACATCCCTGTCCATCCGGACTAAATTAGGAGCAGGAATTGTAATGGGGTAGTGAATGGGGCTAATGTAATATTTACCGTATCATCCTTCAAGTACCAGTACAACTACTACCACGACCACCACCACAGTAGCTGAAATAATGTCACTGCTATCTGTTTTACCATCGGAGTAGACAGGGAGTCGTGAGCCACGGACTGGTCAGGTTAGGATGTATGATTTCGCTACCCGACAGAAGAATGCCATACCCTTACGGCGGTCTTCACTTGAGAGCACTACGGTTTAACCGCCCAACCACAACTACTACTGCTGCTGCTACTTTGAGTGGGTAAAGCAGTTACTGTGACTTAAAGCTCTCTCAGTAATCAGTTTGCCCCCCCCCCCTCCCCCCAATTCACCGACTACTCTTTTCCCTATCGAAGTAGTTGAGAGGGGAAAAACCAATTGAAAAGCAATTAAAACAGGAAAAATACACAAGAATTAGGAAATGAACGCTATGGTAAACAGCACACCTTAAAATTCCAACGCAGATGAAAATAAATGGAAAGCTATGAAATTTCAGCGTAACCATGCAATCGAAAAGTTTAAAATAAAATCATAAGTATGTGAAATGGTCAAATTTAATTATCAACTGGTTTACCCACAAACCTGTCCTTGCTTTTTTTTTTTTTTCAATATATATCATTAAGGGCCATATGGCTAGTGCTGTCGCCACGACAGTGCAGGTGAGGATTTTATTTTAGCCCTAAGTAAAAAAAAAAAAAACTCAGGAGCCGAGTGTTCTAACCATTCGACCAAACAACCACTCGATCTGAATAACGAAAAGAGAACATAACTATTTTAGATGTGTGTCCCTACTGCAGTGTCCCGATTATAACACAACTCAAAACAGCAGGCAATTGTTTTCTCATAGACAGATATTCCAAATATATTAATGAAACGGCACAACAAAAGAAATCGCACGTGTCTAACACGGTTAATGTCGCAGTCAATGTCTGCGCAGACGTCGAGATAGTCCCTGATGCCTCCCCCCACTCTTTTTCCCTACCAATCCATCGGCTACTTTTCAACTCATCGAAGGATGTTTGAAAAAAAAAAAACTGAAAATAGCAATCGTGTCTAATATAGCTATTGTGGCAATCATTGCCTGCACAGATATAGATATAGTCTTGTTTGCTGTACCACGACCTACTCTATGTATTAGAGGCGGTGTTGGCTGCACGGCGCATGCGCAATTACTAACGTGCCTATAATTAGAAATCACTAAAATTATAAATATTAGTTTCTAATATTATGGCTTAAATTGTGGTCACCTATCTCTAACAGTGACAGGTTGAATTTCAAACCATGATGGTTCAACATCCGGTATCAAAACAAACATATCCTGAAAATTTCAGCTAAATCGGTTCAGTAGTTTCCGAGTCTATAGGGGGCAAACAAACACACAAACATTGATTTTTTTATATATAGATGAAATGTATTAACAAATCAAGAACTACTAGACCTGGTTAGGATAGGGGCCGCTTATTCCCCTTAGAAATTTTGTAAGCCCTTTTTCCTCGTATTTGTTTTCAACTTTCGTTGATTGGTGGGGGGGGGGGGAGGAGGGGAAAAGGGGGGGGGGCTAAAAAAAAAAGGCCTGAGCTTCCAGATAGTGGCCCTACTGGGGATGACTCATGTGGATATAACAGCCTCATGAAGCAACGTTTCCACAGTTTGTCCACTCTTGTCCTCAGGCACTAACTAGCAGCCACACATGCAGTAATTGTATCAAACTCCATGAGTTCGCTGCAGAGGCTCTAACAAGTATCATACGCTCTGAATCGGTAGAGGCTTTCGAAAGTCGCACTTAACTCCCGTTACCTGGATTTGCTCTTAATAGTGATCTTTAGAGAGCTCATCAATGAACATTACATCCTCCACCCCACCCCCCCCCCCCCCCCCCCCGACACTTCGATGAGGTTCAAGGTGGAAGAGAAGAAGAAGAAGACCTGGAATTGCACACCTGGTCATGCCGGCGTAAAACATAAGGAGCCGAAAGAAACATGGACAGAGCAGATATCATTAATGCTGTGGGGACTGGGCTGGTGAATAATGAAGAGTCCCTTGACACAACACGATTGCATGACCTGCAGGTAAAGCATGGTGAAGCGCGTCTGTGCCGCCTTCGAGGCCGAGAAAAGAGACATTAAAACCAGCTCCTTTTAAGAACTATCAACAGATGTACAATGAAGTTGTTGCTGCATTGGAGGACTGCGCACGCATGGGAATACCCAGTGCGCAGTGACTACGATTATGATAACATAACATGACACAAAACATTTTCAACAGTTTTGTTAGGAATGTGTTCCTCTGTTCTTTTCATTCTTCTTTAGTCAAAACAGGCTCTGTGTCGCTAGGCGTCACAGTTTAACAGACGATCGGCAGGCTAGCCAGGATGTGTTCGGTTGATATGGTAAAATGAAGTTTCAGATTGTCGTTGACTCCTTCGATTCATATTTGTTTAGATCCTTGACTCTTGGTGTTTCTATTTTTATAGTGTTTGCTTTAGCGCAGTGTATTTCAAACTTTGTTCGTCACGGCACCCTTGTCGGGCAAAACAAATTTCGCAGTACACCTACCCTTAAAGCATTTGAATACTTGGGGGAGGGGGGGGTGTACATTTAATGTTCAGTTGTCTTTAATGCGATGCATGAAACTGTTTAGGATGAATTTTTCATTATCTCCTTTTTGTTTATTGGAAGTTTATTTAACTGTCCCCTCAAATCACTTGAAGGTTGCTCCTGCATCATTTTTTTTTTTTTTATGTGAGCGTACGTTGAGAATGCACTGCAGCCTTGTTTTCTGAATACACCTGCATCCAGAACTCTTCTTGGCTTCCTTCGTGGTTTTTCTGTTTCGCTGATCAAAAGCAGATTTTGAAAAATTCTTTATTATTGCCGCGGCACTTTTGGCATATGCTCGCAGGCACTTTTGGCATATGCTCGCGGCACTTTTGGCATATGCTCGCGGCACTTTTGGCATATGATCGCGGCACTTTTGGCATATGCTCGCGGCACCCAGTTTGAGAACAACTGCTCTAGTTGCAGGCATCATTTTATTTATTTAGAAGAACAATTTCAGTCTTTGATTCCAATGCCAATTTCCAATTTTACCCGAATCCTCCGATCCTATAAATCGAAGTAACCTCCCTATGATTGTGTCTACGGATCTCTAACATGATTAAAACCAAACTTCCCCTTTTCCCACATTCATTGAGATGATGTTATTCATTCTATGGGATCAACTAATCCTATATTTAGCAATAAAACACGGACAACTGACTGGACATTGCCAGCACTTATTAATTAGGCTGGATTTAAAGTAATTAAACTGTGGGAGAATTTACAAACGTTCAGTCACGAGCAATCTTTTCTGCGACTAATAAAAACGGAAAATCAAAATACAATAAAGGAGACTCCGTTGCAGAGCTGTTGCAGTAATAGGCAGAGATAAAAAAAAAAATAAAAACTAAACAAATTAAAAGAGTAGTAGGACTAAAGCTAGTCATTTAGCTCCTTAAAGATCAAACGATGAAACGGTTTGGGCATCTGGCAAAAATGGCCAGGTACCAACTGCCACTGAGAGTTACGCATAAGAAATATAATGATCACTGAACAAGGAAAGAGCACAGATAATGGTGGGCGTCACGGCATCAAGAAAAACTTTAAAAGTATGAAGACCAAATTATATAACACAGAAGATAGAGAGATAGAGAGTGAAAGAGAGAAAATGGGAGAGAGAGACACAGAGAGAGAAAGAGAGAGAGAGAGAGAAAGAGAGAAAGAGAGAGAAAGAGAGAGAAAGAGAGAGAGAGAGAGAGAGAGAGAGAAAGAGAGAGAGAGAGAGAGAGAGAAAGAGAAAGAGAAAGAGAGAGCATCTAGAACAATTTTAGAGTGAAAAAAAAAGCTAATTTAAGGGATTAAAAAAAACACACACACACATAAAAGAAAATTAGTAAATTTGGAAATGAGGCGTCTGAGAAAGGCTGTAGGAGTGACCAGAAGAGATAAAATCAGGAATGAGGTCATACGAGATAAAGTTGGCACAGAACCAATTCTAAATTACACAGAAAGAAAGCAAGTCAAATAGTTTGACAACTTGGAGAGACTGCCTTCTGATACTGTACCATTCAAGGCATATACCAAAAGAGGAGAAGGACGTAGAGTAAGAGGTAGACTAAAAACATATGGACGAATGATATCAGAGAAACACTACAGTACTACGATGTGTCTTTGGTGGAAGCAGCCAGAGAAGCACGAAGCAGGACCTTATATCTCCCTCGACACCCGAAGCGGTAAAAGAGGACGTAAAGAAGAAGAAAGAACACACAGGTTACCTTTACATCTTCCCCAACACTTCGCCGAAGAAGAAGAAGATATCCAGAAAGAAAGAAAGAAAGAAAGAAAGAAAGAAAGAAAGAAAGAAAGAAAGAAAGAAAGAAAGAAAGAAAAAGAAAGAAAGAAAGAAAGAAAGAAGGAAAGAAAGAAAAAAAAAGAAAGAAGAGCGGAAGAATCTATGGTGTATCATCTGTAAACAACTTAAGGAACAAATCAAAAGAATGGGCCATGGTTTAGTTCGCAGTCACCGACAAAGAAAATTTGGGCTTTTGAGCTTAAATGTCATAGAAAGATCATAAGAATATCAGGGACCAATAAGAAGCAAAAAACACTGACATTCTTTTATATTTGAACACTTAAGGGGAAGTGAATTATGGAGAGTATCGTTTCTGGGAAACTAAATTGCTTCCTCCGTATTATGAGCCATGGTGGTTTGGAAACACCAGCAATAGAGTTTACAGTTTCTGGGAAAAGATACAGAATGCAAGATATCAAAGATACCCAGGGCATGAAAGTTCACGAGGTGAGCCAGATGAGAGCGACGTTCTGCACCTACTGCATTATAGATGGTGGTGACAATGGCAGAGAAATTTTAAACGGCGAGCACACAGAAATGAAAGCATGTAACCAGCACATCATGCTTCTTGCCTGCATAGCATTCATTGCTGGTTCCACCGGTCTAGTGTAACCGTTAAGGGGGCCCTTATTACAACTTAGTTTGGAGGTTGATCAGGGTATCTAGGGTCTGCTTTGTTGGTCTGCCGTTCAGACTAAGATGTTTCACTCTCAGGAAGAAATGGTGAACTGTTAGGTAGCAGACAATCAGTATGTCTGCATAACATTATGACACCTTCACAAAGCAGTGGTCACGAAGTTATTCTTCTTCTTCGGCGTTCATCTTTGAAATGGCCGTTATTACGCTGTTGTTGCTTACAACTAGGCTGCGATATCTGCGCCCTCTGGGACACTACACCCGACTTCAGCAAAACTCATAAGTGGTCTATTTTCACGACATGCTTGTTAGCACAGCACGAAGTCTATAGATGCCTTTCCATCGAACACATTGGATTCAGAAAATAGGTAATTAGTAGTCTATACGACATGCTTGTTAGGGGGCGTTGGTTTATCCCTACCCTTCCCAATGGTGCTCTAGAACCTTTACGTGAAGGTCACAAAGTCATAACTTGTTATTTGTTGTCCGTGTTGACATCTTAGCATTTCGGTCCGACCCATTCTAACTGCTACCATGCTGCAGTCATTACAGTATCTAAGTGTTCGACATACAATTAGGATTTTACAGGCATATCTTTTTTTCTTTTCCCCGTAACCGGTTTCTGTATGCTTGTGACAACTTCCTTTACCTACCGAGACAATGGTCCTAGGCCAGCCCTTAGAAGAGGCAAGTACGGCTCTAGAGTCGACCCAGTCTCGACTATAGATAAAGTATTTCCTTTGAGGTAGCATTGCTACTGCCTGAAACAGGAGGAGCCAATAGTCTGCATACAAATAAGCAGACATGTAATACTGTTTCTCGAACTAGACCAAAGACATATGGACGAACAAGCGGAAAACTTTCTCTCTCTCTCTCTCTCTCTCTCTCTCTCTCTCTCTCTCTCTCTCTCTCTCTCTCTCTTTCTCTCACTCTCTCTCTCTTTTTTTTCTCTTTATCTCTCTCTCTCTCTCTCTCTCTCTCTCTCTCTCTCTCTCTCTCTCTCTCTCTCTCTGCTGGAGTGTACAGCCGATGAACGATAAGACGAAGCAGGTACTAAATAACGTCTAGAATTTCTGGGACGGAAAGGCAAGGAGACCAGAAAATGGCCGCCCCGTCGCATATGATGTTTTACCTAGAACCATAGTGACTTCAGGCTGTTAAAAAAAAAGTAAAAGAAAAATGAAGGACCCTTTTCCAAGCTT
>CAJHNH020002504.1:72500-87500 GCA_905116865.2 Candidula unifasciata | reverse complement strand
AGGATCCTTTTCCACGCTATCAGTCGTAATAAGTTTATACAGCTAGATCTATATTTCACGCAAAAATCGATCCACACTTGGCGGGTAATGTGATCAGCATCACGCCCATCGTCAGTTAGTTCGACGTCTCCCCAAATAGAGTAGGTCACTTTCCATTTACAAGTTTGTTAGGCTGGTCGACTTTCCTGAAGGTTACGGGTGTTTCCCGCTCTATTGTTTGGTTTCTGCGATGTCTTGCATTTACGTTTTCATTTGGAGAAAGAGAATGCCTGTGACATAGGTTGCAGCACTCTCTAGGGAGTTGTGTTAGACCCAGTTTCTCCATGTTTTTGGAGTGTTAAAAGCGCTGGTGTGCTGAAATATACATCATGCGATATCAACGGCATTGCCGAACACCCCCGTAACCGTGTGTAAAGGTCACGGGGCTCAGGAAATACCAATCAGACGTGAGCTAGTGTGTGTGGGTGGGGTCTGGGGAGACTAACGTCGAACTAACCAGACCTTCTTTAGTTCCTAGAACTCTGCCTGGTTCCCATTCAAGGCTGGGTCAACCTAAGAGCCAGTTTTTTTGTGTTTTTTTTTAAGTCCGACTCCGTCAGGAGCTGAACCCACGACCTTCTGATACCCAGGCTAGCGTGTAGCCACGACCCCACAGCGACTGCATTCTGTCCAGTGTGGGTGGGGTTTAATCGATTTTTTTTTAAAGGCAGTATTTTATTGTTTACTAATTCCTGTTATCCCCACATCTGAGCATGCGATTATGTCATCTCTAGCTGTCAACCTCACTGATCCATGTGGACAGTTGTCGAATAATAAGCGGCCAGACCACGAATAAACAAACAAAATGAAGTCCAGCAAACGTGTTTTCTTTGACATGTCGATAAACACAACAACAAATCTGTGATTACCGCCCTCCCATACGTGATGAATTGTCCTGTAAATAAGCAAACATTCTAGGGAAAATGTCCGAAAGCTCGTTTGTCAGGCAACGCATTTTGATATGGGACGGAATATTAATGGGTCTGGAAGCCAAGTCGCGGAAAACAAGGTGGCCGTACAGAAAAGGCAAACACAATCGTTAGAGTGTAACAGGTCGAGAAAGAGTATAAAGATAATCGCTCGAATATAACAGGTGCTGAAAAAAGGCAACAATAATCGCTAAAATGTAACAGGTGGTGAAAGAAGGCAAACATAATCGCTCGAATGTAACAAATCGTAAAAGAAGGCAAACATAATCGCTCGATACTAACAGGTACAAAAAGGCAAACATAAACGCTGGAATGTAAAAGTTAAAGAAAGTAGACAAACATAATCGCTCGAGTGTAACAGGTCGTGAAAAAAAAAAAGGTAAAAAAAATCAATCTATGAGTTGGTAACGGAAGGTACAGCTATTGCCTCAAATGTAACTAGTAGAAAAGAAAACACAGACAACCGCCCTAAAATAATAGGGAGTGAATGACGTTAACGCTAATTGCCCTCTCTTAATAAATCGCCAAAGAGGGTGAAGATGGATATATTGATGCCATTGTATTTTAGCGCCTCTTTTCTTTCACTGCACTTTGTTTTCCACTCAAGAGTTTGCTTAATATTTCATTGCTTTATCCTATGGTTTTAATTTTTGCTGTTCCCCGTGTGGGTTCCGGGGCCCCATTGTAGGGAAAACAAAAAGTGACCAACTGCCTACCCTTAAGTATGTCGTAAGAGTCGACTAATAGGGGAGCTTCCTTTGAAGTCGGAGTGCGTCTGCCTGAGAGGCAAGGAACCAACAGTTTGCACTCGAGTGAATCAGATCTGTAAAACTGATGCACACGCAGCACTCAGGTTCTGGAGCAGGACTGCAGTTCAGAAGTCGACGAACAACCAGAACTTTCCGCCAGAGTGTATAGCTGGTGAACGCGAAGAAGAAGAAGAAGAAGAAGAAGAAGAAGAAGAAGAAGAAGAAGAAGAAGAAGAAGAAGAAGAAGAAGAAGAAGAAGAAGAAGAAGAAGAAGAAGAAGAAGAAGAAGAAGAAGAAGAAGAGCCCTGACACATGATTATGATGACGATGATGATGATGATTATGATGACGATGATGATGATGATGAACCAGATGACAACATTATTTACCTGGAAATGAGATCAATGGAATAGTAGTTCATCAAATTTACAATGCACATCAATACTGAGCGACTTAATTGCTTCAAACTGCTCATATCACAGCATAAAAGGCAACGCTTTTGAAAGTCACTCATTGCTTACAGATCCGTGAAAACCAGAAGATAAGAGTAATAGTTTTAGCTCATCCTGTAGAATGACAATCGTATGTGTACTTTTATTCTTCCTCCACCTCGTTCAAAATAACAACTGTCTGTACAAAATGGACCACATTCACTAGGTCTGCAAATCACAAATAATCAATAACGCTACCAGTTTATCGATAAACCCCCCACCCCTTCACTTCCTTGCCACCTGAATGCAAACTGACAACCATTCTTCCGGTAAGCAACCACAAAGGGGACATAATCTCCAGTTTCAACAGAGAACAGGCAAACAAATTGCCCCTGGATCTCATATACATAAAACACACGAGCGTAAAAGGTTAAGACGATTCGATAAGCTTCTAACGGCATTTTCATCAGTTACAGTGCTGCCGCTGCTGCTGCTGAAACTCCTCTACATCTTTCGTTTTTCTGTCTGATTTCTTCTTCATCCTCGTCCTTTCCTCCTACACTGTTAAAACTGCAACCAAAACTAAACTTACTATAATATCAACTGCAGCTACTACTATTACAAGTTTTACTGCCATCACTACCATCACCACCACCACCACTACTATTACTACAACTACTACTACTATTACAACTACTACTACTACTGCTGCTGCTACTGCTACTACTACTGCTGTTACTACTACTACTGCTGCTACTACTACTGCTGCTGCTACTACTTCTACTGCTGCTGCTACTACTACTGCTGCTACTACTACTACTGCTGCTACTACTACTACTACTACTACTACTACTACTACTACTACTGCTACTACTGATGCTGCTGTTACTACTACTACTACTACTGCTGCTGCTACTACTATTACTGCTGCTGCTACTACTACTGCTGCTGCTACTACTGCTGCTGCTGCTACTACTAATACTACTGCTGCTGCTGCTGCTACTACTACTGCTGTTGCTGCTACTACTACTGCTGCTGCTACTACTTCTGCTGCTACAACTACTACTACTACTACTACTACTACTACTACTACTACTACTACTACTACTACTACTACTACTACTACTACTACTACTGCTACTACAACTACATCTGCTGCTGCTGCTACTATTACTACTACTGCTGCTACTACTGTTGCTGCTGCTACTACTACTACTACCCCGGCAGAAAGGCAATTTAGGGTCGCGCCGTACGAGGAAAGTAGGCGGTAATATAACACCTTTGTGGACTAACAAGTCTTAGGAAAATAATGTACCAGATTTATTCCATTCTTTAAAAGCTCAACAAACTTTCACCAAGACTCCCATTTCATCACATACGGGTCTCAACTATTCATACTGCAGGTGTCAGGATGATTTAATGTATCGAAAGAAACACCAAGTAAAGTAACAGTAAAAAAGCTCCCCCCCCCCCCCCCCCTTCCCACGTCGTTAATATTGAAGGTGAGTGGTGTGATTACCATCACGCCGTCCGTCTTTACGTTCCCGAATAATTGCAGTTTATGCCGGGTTCTTCTTCTTCTTGTTCACCAGCTGTAAAGTCCGCCTGAAAGTTCTGGGTGTTCGTCCACTTCTGGACTTTAGTCCTGTCCCAGAACCAGAGTATTGCGTGTACATCCGTTTTTCCTATCTGACTCATGTGTCTGCAGACTGTTGGTTCCTTGCCTCTCAGATGTACTCCGACTTTGAAGGAAGCTCCTAATCAGTCGACTGTTACGACATGCATTTGGTGAGGCGGTGGGACTAGTCTTGTATTCCCCACAATAGGGTCCCGGAACCCACACGGGGATATGCCGAGTTAATCTGAGAGCCCGGTTAATTATAACACGCTGCCTAGGTATGGACTGGAACCCTGTACAACCAAGGAGTTTATAACATCAGCCGCGACAAAAGCCACTCCGCCTAGGTATGGACTGCAACCCTGTACAATCAAGGAGTTTATAACATCAGCCGCGACAAAAGCCACTCCGCCTAGGTATGGACTAGAACCCTGTACAATCAAGGAGTTTATAACATCAGCCGCGACAAAAGCCACTCCGTCTAGGTATGGACTGGGATCCTGTACAACCAAGGAGTTTATAATATCACCTGCGACAAAAGCTACACCGTCTAGATATGGACTGGGACCCTGTACAATCAAGGAGTTTATAAAATTAGCAGCGACAAAAGCCACTCCGCCTAGGTATGGACTAGAACCCTGTGCAGTCAAGGAGTTTATAACATCAGCCGCGACAAAAGCCACTCCGTCTAGGTATGGACTGGAACCCTGTACAATCAAGGAGTTTATAACATAGCCGCGACAAAAGCCACTCCGTCTAGATATGGACTGGAACCCCGCACAATTTCGGTGTTTATAACATAAGACGCGACAAAAGCCACTCCGTCTAGATATGAACTGGAACCCCGCACAATCAAGGAGTTTATAACATCAGCCGCGACAAAAGCCACTCCGTCTAGATATGGACTGGGACCCTGTACAATCAAGGAGTTTATAACATCAGCCGCGACAAAAGCCACTCCGTCTAGGTATGGACTGGGACCCTGTACAATCAAGGAGTTTATAACATCAGCCGCGACAAAAGCCACTCCATCTAGGTATGGACTGGGACCCTGTACAATCAAGGAGTTTATAACATCAGCCGCGACAAAAGCCACTCCGTCTAGGTATGGACTGGGACCCTGTACAGTCAAGAAGTTTATAACATCAGCCGCGACAAAAGCCACTCCGTCTAGATATGGACTGGGACCCTGTACAATCAAGGTGTTTATAACATCAGCCGCGACAAAAGCCACTCCGTCTAGATATGGACTGGGACCCTGTACAATCAAGGTGTTTATAACATCAGCCGCGACAAAAGCCACTCCGTCTAGGTATGGACTGGGACCCTGTACAATCAAGGAGTTTATAACATCAGCCGCGACAAAAGCCACTCCATCTAGGTATGGACTGGGACCCTGTACAATCAAGGAGTTTATAACATCAGCCGCGACAAAAGCCACTCCGTCTAGGTATGGACTGGGACCCTGTACAGTCAAGAAGTTTATAACATCAGCCGCGACAAAAGCCACTCCGTCTAGATATGGACTGGGACCCTGTACAATCAAGGTGTTTATAACATCAGCCGCGACAAAAGCCACTCCGTCTAGATATGGACTGGGACCCTGTACAATCAAGGTGTTTATAACATCAGCCGCGACAAAAGCCACTCCGTCTAGATATGGACTGGGACCCTGTACAATCAAGGAGCTTATAACATCAGCCGCGACAAAAGCCATTTAAATAACACTACTGGGCTGGAAGCAGTATTTTGCCAAAGATCATGCTACAGATCATTGCTGATGATGTTACAGCTTGTGGTAGTATTGGTGGCGATGGTGAGAAAGGGAAGAGAAGGAAGACGATCATGATGATGGGTGAATGATGGCTTCAGTCTTTGATATGAATTTCCCGGCTGGAAGAAAGAGTGCGTCTCCGCTCTGTTATTTACCTTGTTATCCATTGATTCCAGTGATGCTCTCGGCAACTTTTTTTCTATAGTAACTTTTGTGCAGTGTCTGACCTCTATAATCCGTTTCAAAAATCGTGTCCTCAAACATTAATAAATAAAAAACTCGAAAACTCGTGTACGGATCAACTGGAATTGTTGCATGTGGTCTTAGCTTTTCCACGTTTTTATGACTTCATAATTTACAGTTTCACAAGTGCTGCTGTTTTCTTAAAACGTAGAATTTCGTTAATTTTGGTCGGACTAATAATTTGTGTACCTTTAACAAAATAATATATAGTAATTGACACAAATCGTTTGCTTCTAATGAGCCAATCAACAAGCATTGTGACAGTATATGACGCATCCACTTCACTATTTGAAATAAGTGCACCTTAGTTTTTCAAACGGATTTCCCCCAGAAGGCGTGCAATTTAATGTTTTGCCAACTTCGCGTCAATACATTCACTGTAAACATGCTAATTTTATGTCGGTGTCTGTTTATTTGCTGTTTTATATATATATATATATATATATATATATATATATATATATATATATATATATATATATATATATATATATACCACAAACAAGGCAAACTTTTTTTTAATTTTATATGTTTGTTTACACTTTACTGGGCGTGATTTTGGCAAATGACGTGTCAAATTTTAACAATTTACACCGGTCAGTTTCTGAGTTACAGATATTTGAAGTTGAGTCCGACCTTTGGGACTGACTATACCCCTTGTAATGAAAGCTAGGAGTTTCTTTCATGAAACTGAGATCGTGATTCCGTTTCTCATTGCATTTATAAACTTTTAAACAATAAAATAAAAACCTAACTCTGAAACTATAACAGGAAATTAAAACGCCAGCTAAAAGAGATCTCGGAAATGCGGAAAACCCTTTGCCGTGTAAATCCCATTTAACTTGATCTGGGAGATAAATGAAAAATAAAAATGGTGTACATAGCTGTGCTTTGAGTCAAAGGCAAAAACAGATGCCCGGTTCAAAGATGTTCCTACAATATAATGAAATCTTGGACTATAACTTTCAGAAACTTGAAGATCCTTTGAAGGGGCAGAATGTCTTTTAAAAAATGTAAATATTGTCATGAAGTTAAAGTTAGTTGTATATCCTTTACAGCAGTGTTAACTGGAAAATATGATAAAGTTTTCATAACCTGACACTGACGCTTGAAACAGAATCTAATACGGATGTAGGTGACAGTTAATGTATTATTGTTATTTTATTATTATTATATTATTGTTATTTTATGTAGTAAATCCAGTGTTATCAAATTAAAATGTTTAGCTAATGCGGCATCTACTACCTAAGTTTAAAAAATCCTAGACATGGCAGTGGCGTTGTTTTCTTTAGCCTCTACATGACTGGGAATAGTTTTATGGTGGACCGCCAGTAGATTTCTACGGACCGCAGCCGATTCTCGAACCACGGGTTTGAAAAATATGACATTACATGACTTCTTAAACCAATCATTTCGCAACCAGTACGCAACATTTCTTGGCGATCCACCGATATGTCCACTCAGTCATGTAGCGGCAACAATGGAACCGCAGAAGAAACGTTTGCAACCTTTCATCCATGAACAACAACCCTAAAGGCCCCTAAAGATCTGTTTTGTTTTTCTCTGACGGGTTGTTGCCTGAAACCACAAATGGGACTACAACTTTGGAATGTTTGTGTATTCACTTCTGACGGCTGTCTTATGCATTTAATGAGCGTGTTTGCTATTGGATTTGTTAAGACTGCAGTCTTAACAGTGTCAGTTGCTCTCATAAGCGACAGTGATGGACATTCTGTGTGGTTTTTGTCTGCACAGGAACGGTACCCGTTTGTTATGAAGTTGCAACTCCGATTACCTTAGCTTACCTTGGACTACAAGAATGTTGAGTTTCTGCATAGCAAACCCCAAGACGAAGTCCCGAATTTATCCCAGACCTCCAAAGTAAAATTGGAGCATCCATAGCGGTTCCATCAAGTATTACATGTATTCCTGCGCAAAACTGCTGAAGACGGGGACAGTGCGCTTTTGGGAAGGCCCGTTTAGGAATTTATGTAGAACTCACTCGTATTAAATTAAACAACCAAATGACCAAACGAGAACACACAGTTTCTTACCTTGTAGATACCTGATGAAAACACACATGAATTTCCCAAAGATGAAATCCATAAGTATGACAGGCACTAGGGTAAAAGGCATACAGACAAGAGCCAGAAGCATGTCGCTGATGGCCAAGTTCAGCAGGAAAACGTTGGTTACTGTCCTCATACGTTTATTCTGAATTAGAGTGATGATAATTAAAAGGTTTCCCACAAATGCTAAGACGAAGATTATAGCGTATAAGGCTATTTGTATCTCCACGCTTAAACGAGGCAGGTTATATGGAGGGTTAAAGGTTGTGTTTCCGTAAACTGACTCGTTACAGACTGAAGTAGATACAGCCGACGATGTGTCGTTGAAGAAGGCGTCGGAGTCTAAACAAGTCGTCACAACTGTGGTGTTCATTGTGTTAGTCTGACAATTGGCATTGCTGTTGATTTTAATCTCATATTTAGCCACATGAGCGTTCGTATTTACAGATGTACTGTAGGCACCGGATATAGTAAAATTGTCTTTGGTTTTGATTACTATGTCTGAATTAGTATCGACGCCCAAGCAAACTAAATTTTTCGTATATCCATGTCCAGGGGATGTTGCACTTCTGAGGCGACGCTGATGTCGTAAAGCGGATATCATTCGGTTACATCGTATATTCCACTTTTCATTACTCGTCCTTGACCCAGCAGTGACACCACACAAAATTGCTGATTTCAAGGGCAGATTAACCGTCATAATTATGAATGTGGTTTTACTGATCGCCGCTTGTAACCGCTTTCTGTTGTAACACTGTCAGCCTGGTTAAAATAATAAAATCAAATTGTTAATCAACATAAACAATTATTTTATTTAAATAATGCGGATACAAACAATACATTGCACAATTGATTGCCAGGCATATTTCGCTGTATCTCTTCAATGTATTGTTTGTATCCACATTATTTAAATTCATTACGGGAAAACATTGTTTTGAATTATTTTTTTTTTTTTTTTCTATAGCTGCCAGTCTTTTTTGTTTTTAAAGGCTGTGTAGAACATGAAAGGGGATGGCACGGACAGGAGCGTGGGGAAGGGAGTCAGGGTTGAAGGGGATTCCTGATACTAAGAATAATAAAAAGTGTGGGGGTGCAAGGGGGTAACTGCAGCCATCATGAAATGTTCATGTTATGATTTTGATTCAACCCAGTACAACAACAACAACCAATTAGGACCATCTTACCAGGAATTGGAACCCAAGGCCCCTGAATGAAAGCCTAGACCCCAGTGTTGGTTCCGGTACCCCACTGCTGGGGAAAAACGAGAACTGACCCACTGCCTCCCTAACAAGCATGTCGTAGGAGTTGACTAATTAGGGGATTCTTTCGGAGAGTGCAACTGTCCTAGAGGCAAGGAACCAAAAGTCTGCAAACAGTTAGGCCAGACCTGTCACACGGGGGCACACACAAAATCCAGGTCCTTGAACAAAGTCAAAGCCTAGAAATCGGGTAACAACCAGGACTTTCCGCCGGGTTTAAAGCCTGTGAACGCAAACAAAACAAGCCCAGGGGTGCAACAGCCTTAACGCGATAACAAGTGTGACTAGCAAGACCTGCCCGCGTTAAGAAATGACTTCGACAGATATAGCATGTGATTTAAAGGGTGTCCTTTCCATAGCACAAAGCATATGCAGTATTGTAGAAACCATATGTTGCCCATACATTTTTATTTCTCTCTCGACCTGCCTTGTTTACTCCAAAGGAAAGGTAACACGCCTGGTCTACCCTGCCATAACATAAAGTTTTCAGGTTGCATTTCCTCTTCCTAGGATAAGGCTAGTATCCCCCCCAATGTGCTCCTCCGCCCGAAGCCGCTGGCAGACTATGGGGATGTCAGGTTTGGTATACGCCACCCAATATTCAGAATGACCAATGCAGACATTCGTATATTAAAGCAATGTTTTCCCGTTGTAAATTTGAGCAAAGAAGACACAAACAATAGATTTCTCAATTTATTGCCTAGCATATTTCACTGCATCTCGCCAGGTGCATACTACAGTAACAATTATATAAATGAAGCAGATAAGTGAATCCTTTATAATGTACATGAACTTTAATAATGTTGCACCCATCCAGTACAAATGTGGCCTAGTACGAACACTATTCAACCGCGCTAGAAAGATTTCCTCCAGTAATTCGCTACAGTTTGAAATAGAAACCCTCAAATAAACGTTATTATTGAAAGTATACCCAGTTGGATTTATTAGGTGCCACTGCCAGCCTCCTAAACCAACTACCACAGAAACGTCAGTCCCCAAACAACAAGTCTACATCCATCTCACCTTTCGAGGCGATGACGTTATGAAACGGCTATACGACTGGCTTAAAACAGTAGTCAGCCCAACTTTCTACGCTGCTTTGCCTATTATCAGGTCTAAAACTAGCTCCGTGCCAATGCCCTCGGTGAAACAACCAGTGTCGACGTACGCCAAAGCAAATTGTATCTACCAATTTAAATGTAGCTGTGAAGCTGCTTATGTAGGCAGAACTGATCGACACCCGGAGAAACGAGACATTGAGCACATTCCAGTATCGGTGGGAAAAGCCATGCAAAATAATATTCAAAATCAGAATACTCACTGCAAAGATTACCCTTCCGCAATAGCACACCATCTTATAAAATCCAGACACGTGGTAACTAAGAACAACGCATTTCAAATCCTTCATACGTCAACCGATGGCAGAACGCAATTTCTTGATAAAGTAAACGAAATGTATTGATCAGCACTCATAGAAAGAAGTAGAAAGATAGAAGAACACAAGATAACATAAAAATCGAAAGCTACAGTTATCGTGCCGGGAATCGAACCTGTCACCTCCAGATGGCGTGTGCGCCTTGTTATGGAAACAAGTGTACTAAGAACATGGTCAGCTAGGCACCTAAAAAAAGGTGTCTTATTGGGAAATGTCTATCGTACAACTTGAAATCCACAACTATGGAATACGGACAGAATTCATTTCGAACCATTGAAATTGCACCATAGGTTACAGAAAATTATATTAACGAAGCATGGATCGAATAACAAGCACAGCAACAATTTACGAACACAGTATACCTTAATGCTATGTCTAGAGTACACAAACATTAAAAAAAAGTATTCGATTGGTAGGTTCGATTTTGTACATACATTATTCACATAAATAAACAGAAAGGAAGTGGGGGAGCCTTGAGGCCGTTAAATATTATATAATAAAAAAGTAACAGACAATGTATTGATGGGCAGTCATAGAAAGAAGTAGAAAGATAAAAGAGCACACTAGACAACATGAAAATCGAAAGCTATAGCTACTGTGCCGGGAATCGAACATGTCACCTCCAGACGTCGTGTGCGCCGAGCTATGGAAAATAGTGTACTAAGAACATGCTGGTTACGCTCACCTTGAGGTTGTGGCTTCAGATCCCCACGGAGCCGGACTGTTTTAAAAAATGACTGAGTGGCCCGTGCTGCGAGATACACGGCACACATACGCCAGGAGAATAACATTAGGAAACGGACATTTTTTTTTTTTTTTTGCAAAGCAAGCCAAGCCACGCTCGGTGTAGGGGGTCACACCGGCATGGCTGTGAAAACACAGCAATGTGTACAATTACTGGCTCACTTGGATCACATGAATCAGCCAAGATCGACCTTGGGCTTGAATCTGTATCGAGGTCCTGGAGCATGTTCGTGGGCATGGCGTTTAGTGAATGATCCGGGTCCTATTGTGGGAAAAGAGGGGACAGGAAAAGATCAAATGCCTCCTTCCCTGCGTATTGTAGAAGTCGACTAGTTTGGGGTTTTTGTTTTGAAGTCGGAGTGCACCAGAACATTCCACCGGAATTTGCAACCGTTCAAGAAGAAGAAGAAGAAGAAGACGAAGGAGAAGAAGAAGAGGACGAAGAAGAAGAAGAAGAAGAAGAAGAAGAAGAAGAAGAAGAAGAAGAAGAAGAAGAAGAAGAAGAAGAAGAAAGAAGAAGGAAGAATGAAGAAGGAAGAAGAAGAAGAAGAAGAAGAAGAAGAAGAAGAAGAAGAAGAAGAAGAAGAAGAAGAAAAAGAAGAAGAAGAAGAAGAAGAAGAAGAAGAAGAAGAAGAAGAAGAATGGAGAAAGAGTGGGGAAGAAAAAAGAAGAAGAGAACAAGACTGAGGAGGAAACGGAACGAAAATATGAAAGAGAAGAACAAAGTTAGGGAAGTACTTTACAGATTACGTCCAAGGGCAACTGTAACCAGATAAATGGCAATATCATAATGTTATGGATATCCAGGTCAAATATAGAACTGTGTTATGCGGAGATCAGTGGAAAACCCAGACGTGGGTAATGAAAGAAAACGGATAATTATTCACCAATGTTGCTCAGAGAAATAATATACCACATGGGCGCTGTGTTTTCCACATACAATAATGTATTAGGAAACTCGGCTCATCGCCGGGGAATGTTACAGCAAAATCAAATTGACACTATCTTTATTTCTAAAAATATTTTGTCATACGTGTGTAATGCAAATGTTTGTTGAGGTGCGGTATTAGATTCTTCTTGTCCTCCTTCTCCGTCCGCCACCGGACCCCTTAACACTGCCGTTCTCAAACTGTGGGTCGCGACGCTTTTTTGGGGTTGAACGACCCTTTCACATGGGTCGCCTAAGACCATCGAAAAACACATTTTCGTTAAAGTTATGAAGGAAAATTATTGTTTGTGGGTCGCCACAACATGAGGGAACTGCATTAAAGGGTCGCCGCAACATGAGGGAACTGCATTAAAGGGTCGCCGCAACATGAGGGAACTACATTAAAGGGTTGCCGCAACATGAGGGAACTGCATTAAAGGGTCGCCGCAATAGCAAGGTTGAGAGCCACTGCAACACTATGTTATAACAAAAAAAGATTTTGTTTTTCAAACCTCTGTGCATATTGGGTCACATAATGATTTAGTTCAGATTTTCAATATCCGAAGACATACGCATCTCTTTCAGACTTCTTTGCATATTCAGACATAAAGACATCTTCCTGGAACTCTCTTCGTTTAAGGCACATAAAAATCGCACGTCAGACAGACAGACAGACAGACAGACACAGATAAAGGTATATTTAGACAGCAAGGATAATTAAAGACATGCAGACAGGGAGACAAACAGACGCTAAAAATATATGCACTTTTATAACTGTCAAACTTATTTGCAGTTTAAAATATAATTCAGCTCAGTGCTTTATCATTCAGACGAGACGCAGAACTTCAGAGCACATGCCAGTGTGTTAACTTTAAAATTGCGATTGGTGTCCTCGGCAACAGTGCAGTTTAGTGATCCTTGCTTGCTGCATGTTTTGATTCACATGGTTGTATTATCTTTGACTCAGGAACTTGTCAACAACTGGCAAGAGTGATGGAGAGAGCGTAGGCAAAAACATATCTTGATTGCTTAACCACGTGGATGGGACCAAGACAACAACGCTTACTTGATCCTTGCTGCTGGTGATCGTGTGAGATTGCGAAACATGACGGCCTACACTTACCGGCATGGAGTATGATGATGGTGATATGTGTATTAGTTTCTGGCTTTTATTAAACAATATTTTAGGAGAGGGGGGGGGGAGAGGAAATTCTCTCCATAAGGGGAAAAAAGTTAATATTGACTTCTTGTAGGTACAATGAAGTTGTCTAGTAAGTTTTCTTCTTCTCGTTTTTCTTCGCGTTCATAAGCGACGGAAAGTCCGGATTGTTCGTCCACTTCTGGACTTCGATTTTCTTTCATGACTTGACTCTTGCGTGTACATCCTTTATACAGATCTGGCTTATTTGTGTGCAGACTGTTGGTTCCTTGATCTCAGATGTGCTCCCACACTTCAAAGTAAACATCGATCCTATACACACTGGCAGGTCTCCATTTGGATTTAGGATGACTCTGAAGATACACGTATAGTTATTTAGTCAGTCGACAGATTATCCTCATTGCACAGCTAACAATTCAGTCCATAGGTGCTCGGATCCCCTCCTTAGTAAATCCCGCAGCGTGAAGCGGCTAATGACACCAGTTCTGTGTTAGTTTTTTATTCTTCTTTGGCTTCCTGAATAGTGCTCTTGTCTGGCCACATCCCTTTAACATGCTGTTGCAGTCTTGCCATGGCTGCAGATTCACAGTCATCACTTGGTTTTCGCAAACGTTTCACTTCTCGAAGAGCACTAAGTATATCAGCCTGGTCGATGCACGTACGCCCTCCACAGTAGCTTAACCTGCAAGCCTATCAGATTGCTCATTTCCTTGCACGTCTGCATGACCTGGTGAAAATATAAAACTGATATTTGTCAGCTCTTACCGCTTTAGATATCCAAACCACTGTCTTCGGACTCTATCTATCTATATCTTCCTGAAATTAACCAAGTGAGCTGCGACTAAAAAGAATTCGGGAAGCAAAACAACGTGCACAAAACATACAAATCGATGTTTCCCCCGGGAGCTTTTTCGACATGAACTAACTACATAACAAAAACAAAGGGGAGATACTCCCACAACCCGTGCCTAACAGGGGGTAACGTGAAAAACTATTTTTTTTTTAAAATGTGATGCAGAATGAATAGAATAAAAAAAAGGAAGGCTCGAAAAGCAGTCATAAAAATAATAGTGATAACAAATAATAATAGCTGGAATAAAAGAGTAGCCAAAATACACATGATAATGGTCCCTAACAAGTACTGGTGAGAGATTTTTTTTGTTTTAAACAGTAATAATGTAACATTTTTTTTTTTTTTCAATTATTGGTATTAAAAAAAAATAATATTTTCAAATTAAATTATGTATCAAAGATAAAACTGTTGAGATTAAAGCACAGATTACATTGATACCTCCTGGGCTTGGTAAAGCCTAGACTGGATGAAAAAAATAATATTTTTAAATTAAATAATGTATCAAAGATAAAACTGTTGAGATTAAAGCAAGATTACATTGATACCTCCTGGGCTTGGAAAGCCTATACTGGATGAGGCAGTTTCCTGAAGCGAGGAGCGTAAAGAAATCGCCTCATGCATAGTCTAGGTGTTCTTAGCCCAGGAGGTATCAATGTTTTACATGCCTTTATCTAAAAAGTTTTTATGTTTGTCCTATTACTGTTATGACTATTTTTCGAGTCTTCTTTACTTTATTATTTGATTCATTCCACATCACCTTTCAATAGTTT
>CAJHNH020002504.1:60000-67500 GCA_905116865.2 Candidula unifasciata | reverse complement strand
GTCCTTACAAACCCGAGCTGATCAGTCACAGTTACGATAGTTTGGACATTTATGCAGAATGGGAGAAAATCGGCCACCATGGCAGGCATGGGAGGCTAAGAACCAGGAAACTAGACCTCCAGGACGACCCAGTGTGCGCTGGGAAGACAACATCTGACAGTCCCTGACAGAGGACTGGAATGGAACAAAGCCAGAAAGAAAACTGCTGATAGAGGTGATCTCTCTGGCAAACCTCTACACCCCAAGGTAGAAGAGAAACGACTAAGTAAAATAAGTAAAGTGAAAGCTGTATAAATCCTATCTTGATATACGGAAATGAATCACGGACAGTTGGTAAATTAGCTAAAAAAAATTTTGAAAGCTGCGGAGATGTAGTTTTGTAGACGAATGAGAATACCCTGGACAGATAAATAGAGCAATGAAGTCTTGAAAGAAGCTAACTCACGAAGAGACCAGACTGCCCACATCAGAAAGAGACAATCAACATTCTATGGTCATGTGGTGAAAAGGAGAAAACAGTACATCGTGATAGTAGGAAAGCTGGAGGGGAGGTGAGGCAGAGGGAGACCAAGAGAAAAGAGGATGGACAGTCTGACGTCATGTCATAGATGATCATCTGTGTCTGAGTTGATTAAAAGTACAAGAGACAGAAGGTTGTGAATAGACACGGCTGCTAACGCCCAACAGAATGAGTTTTAAGAAAATGGCATTTAAGGTTTGAAGTTTGAACAACGGATCAACATCATGGCACACGGGTAGAGACCCATAAGTGCTCCCTTCTTTCTTCTAACTCAAGTCTAAGTCCGAAGAAGCTCAGCACAGTGCACAGACTCTGTAGCACCGGCGAGAATCCTGAACTACTTTGGGTATCTTTTTTTTTTACTGCAAATTTTTGCTGGGCAGCCCTTCGATTTCCAACTGCCAAGAGATTTTTTTACGGGCACAGCAATGTACACGGGGGTCCGATCTCACTACCCAGAGACCAGGAAGAATTACTAGGTCCAAGTCCACGTGAACAAATCCTAGCCCTTACCTGGGTTTGAGCCCGAAACCTCTAGCACTCTAATCGGACACTATGTATCGAGACCACGCAGCCTCCTCCACGCCCCCTCTTCCTCCAACGCAAGAAGAAAACAAGTGGGACTCATGAAACACAGTGCGTTTATTTGAGTCAGCCAGCCTTAAACGATCCATAGCCTCAGTCGGAATTCAAACACTTGCCCAAAGAGCAGGCCTCGTAAATTCTTAGCGACTGTGTCACAGATGCGACAATTCCCTGGCAGTATAGACAATATATGGTTGATGGAATCACTGATGTTGAAAGAACTGAGAGTATTAACATGCAAAAAACGCACACCACATCCAATAATCGAAATCAATGCTCTTTCTTACTCTAAAAAGGCTACCGGTACTGCTCACCCCCAGACAACAACAAAATCATTTCTTTTAACGCAATAATGCAGTAAAACACTCCCTGGAGGAGGGGGGAGGCTTCTTCTTCCTCTTCTTCTTCTTCTTCTTCTTCTTCTTTTTCTTCTTTTTCTTCTTCTTCTTCTTTTTTTCTTCTCTTCTTCTTCTTCTTCTTCTTCTTCTTCTTCTTCTTCTTCTTCTTCTTCTTCTTCTTCTACTTCTTCTTCTTCTCTTCTTCTTCTTCTTCTTTTCTTCTTCTTCTTCTTCTTCTTCTTCTTCTCTTCTTCTTCTTCTTCTTCTTCTTCTTCTTTTTCTTCTTCTTCTTCTACTTCTTCTTCTTCTTCTTCTTCTTCTTCTTCTTCTTTCTTCTTCTTCTTCTTCTTCTTCTTCTTCTTCTTCTTCTTCTTCTTCTCTTCTTCTTCTTCTTCTTCCTTCTTCTTCTTCTTCTTTTTCCTTCTTCTTCTTCTTCTTCTTCTTCTTCTTCTTCTCTTCTTTCTTCTTCTTCTTCTTCTTCTTTCTTCTTCTTCTTCTTCTTCTTCTTCTTCTTTCTTCTTCTTCTTCTTCTTCTTCTTCTTCTTCTTATTCTTATTCTTTATTCTTATTCTTATTCTTCTCTTTTCTCTTCTTCTTCTTTCTCCTTCTTCTTCTCTTCTTCTTCTTCTTTCTTCTTCTTCTTCTTCTTCTTCTTCTTCTTCTTCTTCTTCTTCTTCTTCTTCTTCTTCTTCTTCTTCTCTTCTTCTTCTTCTTCTTCTTCTTCTTCTTCTTTTTCTTCTTGTTCTTCTTTTTCTTCTTCACCATCAGCTATAAACTCTGGCGGAAAGTTCTGGTTGTTGATCTACCTCTGGACTCTAGGCTTGTCAAAAAAAAATGAGTGTTGTGAGCACATCCGTTTTACAGATCTGACTTTTTCTGTATAAACTGTTCATTCCTTGCCTCTAACACAGATACACTCTGACTTCGAAGGAAACCCCTATACAAGTCGACTCTAACGACATGCTTGGCGGGGGGGGGGGGGGGAGGGGCAGTGGGTCTACTATTGTAGAATTGTATCAAATATGAATAAACAATTAGGCGTATGCGAAGATTTTTTTTTTTTTTCAAAGTAAGTGGGCATAAAACAATATGAGATGCTCGGATGACATAGTCGTACCAGTAGAAAGTAAACAGCGGTGAGTGAGTAACGTTTAACCCCACCGGAACTGCAAAATGAGCGATTAACACCCGCTGACACAAAGTGTCACCATTTGGATGAGAATTCTCCCAGTCGCAAGTCCCGGAAACCCTGTTCAGCAGCAAGGTTATATTAGGGTGACTCCCTTACAGATGCTTCATTTACCTAGCTTCTTTCGAAGTTGGAGTGTGTCTGCATGGGATTCAATGAACCAACAGTCTGCGTACAAATGAGTCAGCCAGGTTTAAGAACAGGGCAAGAAGAAGAAGAAGAAGAAGAAGAAGAAGAAGAAGAAGAAGAAGAAGAAGAAGAAGAAGAAGAAGAAGAAGAAGAAGAAGAAGAAGAAGAAGAAGAAGAAGAAGAAGAAGAAGAAGAAGAAGAAGAAGAAGAAGAAGAGGAAGAGGAAGAAGAAGAAGAAGATTCCCTAGCAATATAGACAATTTATGGCTGATGGAATCACTGGCGTGAAAATAAATAAGAGAATTAACCTTCTATAAATGCACACCACATCCAATAATCGAAATGACCGCTCTTTCTTACTGCGCATCGTGGACAGAATCCTTAAAGTGTGAAGGGGTGTTTTTCCTTTACCCTAATCACTACTGACCTCATTCGGCAACTGTCTTTCTTTATAAATATTTACTGTCGTAGAATGAGGACCGGGATTCATCATTGACTCTGTGGGAAGAGTCAGACAAATCTTGTCTGTGGCTTATGCGTAATGTCGGGGTGTCGTAGCCGTTTGATGTCGCTTCCAACGCTTTCTTTGAAACTACAGTCATACCTCTGTATACGTTCGCTTTGGTATACGCTTAACTTTTTTTTACGTCCTGTTAAGACGCGAAAACTTGTGCTTATTATTAGGGCTGTACTGAATAGTGATTTTCACTATTCGGCCGAATACGAATAGCTGAACCAACTATTCGGCCGAATACGAATACAAATACGAATACGAATAGTGAATCCTCATCATCATTTGCTTTGCCGGCTGGCATGGGCGATTATGCCTCGCCACAATCTGCGATCTCCTGCAGCACGTATTAGTTCGTGTGCTGACACACCTCCATGAAAAACCTTCGTTCCATGTTGTCAGACAAGGCCAGCTTTTTGTCTCACTGAAGGTATTTCACAGCTGTGTCTCAAACAGGAAAATACGACAAATACAGAGAGTCAAAATGGAAACCCGCAAGGCGAAAACATCATAAAACAAAAAATAACTTGACGAAGAAAACAATGCCGTCCTTACAAGTCCAGCCCCCCGCGAGCTCACGAAACCAGACACTGGGCGGGCCAACGCCAGAAGATCAAACAACAAAGACAACGAGAAAAATAACCGATCAAAACATTCAGCCGCTGCCGTTTCCACGAGACGACGATAACAGTTACGACACGCCATAAATGATGACGAACTCCAGTTACTTCAAACAATCAACGAAGAGGACACTCCACTCAACGAAATCAAGCGACACCACAAGGAAAACTTGCTTTTCTGCCATTCTTACATTTTTTAAGTGTTATGACCATTTTGTTTCTAACAGGACACCGCTGGTACTCGCAACAAATACAAGATGGAATAAAGGGGCCAATTGGTACGTGGGGTTGTAGGTGGTGCACAAGATAACGCTTCCCGAGTAAAAACCAAGGTGGTCAATCTTGATGTTTTTTTTCCACCAGTAGAAACGCCGTTGTAAGCACTATTCGTATTCGGTCCGACCGCAACTATTCGGCCGAGAACCGAATAGTTATTGGGTCCACTATTCGCCCCGCGAGCGAATACGAAGCGAAATTCGGTACAGCCACCTATCTTATATAGGACCTTTCACCTGGCGACTGGCATGCTAAATTGAAGACAGAGTCAACAGTTATTCATGACACCTCAGGATTTAGTCGCCGCTTACCTTATTTGAGACAAGATAGATATCAATGACTTTGCAGTATCACCCTAACAAAGCCCAAAGAAGCCATAGTAACATCACTTGGAATAACATGACTTGTCACTTTCCAAAACATCCTGAAGAGAAAGTAAAAAAGTTAAGGACCCTTTTCCCCGCCTTTCAAGCATTTTGGGTATAAATGGCTAGCCCTATATTTTATAAACCAAACGGCACTTGGCGGGTGATGTAGACAGAATCACGCCGATCGCTTTTGCTTCCCAGAACTGTACCTGGTACCCACTCAAGGCTGGGTCGACCAGAGAGACAAGGTCATTTTTGAAGGAAAAAAAAGTATAGCCCCTGTCAGGGACCGAACTAACCACCTTCCGATCCGCAGGCGAGGATCTAACCGCTAGACCACGGCGACTCCCATCTTGAAGAGAAGACAGAGGCAAAGTTCTTGCATGTATATTTAGTAAAAGTCAAACCTGATGAGCCTCAACCAGGTTCATCTAGCGAAAAAAAAAAGAAAGAAAGTACCTTCCTAGGCGAGCGCTCGACTTTTTTCATTTAAGTATAGTGAGGTTAAATTCTCATTTATTTGATCTAACTGCTTTTGCATTGATGTATTTTAGTATTAGGCGGTACATAAATTATTTAATAGAACTCGATCAAACAACAAAATACCACCCCTCAAAAAAAAAAATTTACAAATATAATGAGAACGGATTTATCATTCTATCTTTATTTCGAATGGAAAAATGTGTTCGACATACGTACTATTTGGTATAATTTCAATAATCAGGAAACGGTTCCACCATTCTCCCCTTTATTTCAAATGGGGAAAAAAATGTGTTTGATATACGTACTATTTGGTATACGTTCTTTTTTTTTTTTTTAACTTATCCAGAAACCATGAGTTGTAAACCCTTTGGATCGGTACTATGGATATCGCAACCCTTCGGCCTTGATTCCATTATAGGTACCGTCAATCTGGGAGAAATGTGGCTTTTCGCTACACCCGGGAGTGATAACCCCCCCACCACAAGGAGTTCGTCACCCGGCCGCCGCGAAAGTCAGGTCAGAAACGGTTTCATTATTCTCCCCTTTATTTCGAATGGAAAAAAAAAATGTGTTTGATAAAGTACTATTTTGTATACGTCCAGGGATCAGAAACGAATTTATCATTCTGCCCCTTTTCTGAATGGAAAAAAAAAATGTTTAGACATACGTACTATCTTTGTAAACGTTCATGGATTAGGCACGGATTCAGAAAGCATGCCGACGTACCACTGTATAACATCGTGAGACACCAGTCTCTTTCACTAGGCGACTTCCGCACCACTTTCTGAAAGCCTCAGGTCTTACTTCTCAACGGCCTGGGAACTGAAACAGCGCCTTGGGAGATCGAGGACTGTGCAATGCGTTCACCCACATCTAAACAGCAAGGACACAATAAGATCTTTTATTAATATTTAGAAATTAATGTTCGTGTATTCATTTATAATGCTCATTAACATTAATGAGCAAATCCTTTACAGAACCGAAAGCGCCGTCCGTGGCTTAGGCGTTGCGAGTCCGACTCGTGATTCCAACGTACCGCGATGGAATCCCACTGCTAGCTGTGTGGATTATTATCATGGTATGGAGCGTCGCATTTCGACCCAGCCTAAAATGGGTACCAGGATGGCTGTCATAGGAAAGTAAAAACTGCCGGCGTTATGCTGACCACATTACCCACCTAGTGCCGACGGTCTGTAAAAATATGGGCGCTCTTCCCATATATCCGATACGCCTAAGGCGTGAAAAGGGATCTTAACTTTTACTTTACTTACAGAACCTCGCTCTCGTCACGTCACGCCTGGAAGTTTCTCTTTCTTTAGCCAGTTCTCCAGTCATATATGTTTTCATAGTCAGCGCATCTTCAATGTTTTGTATCCACGTTTGCATAGGTCTACATCGTGTTCCAGAAAATGTACGCTCCAAAACTTGTTTCTCCGGGTCACAATGACGCTTAACTGCCCGTCAGGGTGCTGCTTATGAGAATGTTCTCCTCAATATTGATTGATGATAGGTGGACAAGTTCTTTGTCTCTGTCCTCCTCCTTTCATCGCTTCAAAGGACACATCCTTACAACTGACACACGCCAACACGCAGTAGACTTGCCCAAGACTGAATAGATTGTGTAACTAAATTGTGTACATAATGAGGTAACCAGTCTTGCGCCAATCCTTCTTCGTCGTATTTTACGACAAGTATGGTAGGCTGAAATATTACTAACATTATATGATCTATCGAGAAAGCAGAAAATGGGGGGGGGGGGGGGGGGGTGGAAGAGACGCTCGAGGGAAGAACTGTGGTAAGGACAACAGGTAGTTCCCGCTAAACTGCAAAAACAGGATAAGTAAAAAAAAAATACTAGGGTGCTTCTGGTGCAGGAGCCATGAAATATTATTCATGGCACAGGCGATGCATATGCGAATAGTGAATTACATAACAACTACAATATATAACTACATAGGCAGCGCTTAGCCAGACCATGTGCAGGAACTACAAGTCCTATTTTGAATCAAACAAATAGAATATAATTATCGCATTCAACATCTGTATATTTTCATGAACACAAAACTAGCATGCTTCGCAGATAACAGTACATTAATACTCAAATAACGTGTGCGAACAGAACATGTACTAATCACTGCAGCTAACGAAGATGCGAGTTCGACTTCTCTGCCTACTATCAGAATCTCCGAGCGAGGATGCACAAATCTAGATCTAACATGTCTATCTACTGAACGTACCGTCACTACACAAAATCAGTGAGCCAGTCCATTCTCTCGATTCAGTTTCCCCTGAACCTACGTTACGCTAAAAACCCTGTACGGACCCGCAATCGCCAAGGCAGAACTATATGTTTCTAGTCTCACCGCCGCAGACCAAAAAACACAGAGAGCGTTTTCTGACTGAATGACTTTCTATCCCACCAGGACATCACACAAAGTGCCACCATGTGGATGAGGATCACCGTGGAGAGGTCCCAGAAAC
>CAJHNH020002504.1:0-55000 GCA_905116865.2 Candidula unifasciata | reverse complement strand
CAGGAAGGCCCGTTCCAGAGATGTCTTCCTGCCCTGACGCCGCGAGACATTCCAGGAATGGGGAAACGAAAGAAGAAGATATTATATTACAAAAACAAATCTTTTATTTCAAAAACGAAAGGACGTCGTTTAGTGCAACAAAGCCTGATATATGATATCACAACGTCTAGTTTGACAATGGAGGTGGAGGCAGTCACTGCCTGATCCAATGATCACACCATTTTATATGTTGTTTAATACACTGTATGGCTGGTTTCAGTCCTTTAATTTTTGGAATGTATGTTCTCTTTCTCTTCATTACTCCAGAAACTTTTTAAAGCAAATCATTTCCATTGTGAGGAAGTTGTCGCGTTTTCCAGCCCTATCGTGTTTAGGGTTTCAATTCTATTACACCCTAATATGTCCTCTTCTTACTCTCTTACCGTTCTGTTTTTTTTTAATGAGTGACTATCAAAAGTTCTGAAGTTAATCTTCATTTTTTTTTTTTTCATGAGCAGTGTTTCACCACTACCATATAGTGCATTTGAACCATGACGAACTATCATACGCATTCTGCAGAAACTGCCGGATCAAAAGAGCAGTGCTCTCCATGTCCTCTTCGAGCTTCCCTTTTAGACCAGCTGCCAACCAAAGCCAAGGACATGGTCTACCCTGCGATAGCATTCAGTTTCAAGATTGCATTTATTGTTGCTAAGAGAAAACATTAGATAATATACGAACTGCAAGCTCCGCGTGTGGGTTTCGGGGTCCCATTGTGGGGAGGGGGGGGGGAAACTCCCGCATGACATAAAGGTCGACCAGTTAGGGGTGTTTCTTCCAAGTCGGAGTGCATCTGCACGGAAGGCTGCATACAAGTAAGCCATACCGCGGAAAGGATGCACATAAAAAGTAAAGTTCTGAAGCAAGACTCAAGTCCAGAAGTGGACGAACAACCAGAACTTTCAGTTTACAGGTCGGTGAACGAAAGAAGAAAATGATATTAAGAACTATATTGACGTTAAATGATTCCAACATTTTGCCGCCAAAAAAAAAGATTGCGTCATATTGAATAAGCAGGTATACATCAAATGTACGGCCCAGTTGACACCTAAAAATAAGAGACTTTATTGGCGTCGTTGCACCACCCATCTGTTTACTTACCCATACAAGGAATTTATACATAGCCTTTGAAATATCACTTATTTATCACAACATAGATATAGCCTAGTAAGTATCCTCAGTTTATATTAACCAAGCACGGGTCAAATAACAAACACATAAAAACAGCGGAGCTTTATTCAGTTTTTGGTATAATCAGAGCATTATAAAGAAACGAACACGGGCCATTATTCAGTTTGTAGTATAATCCGAGTAGACGTAAAGAAACTAACAGTTTTCCAGCCATTGACAACTCGGCCATTTGTTGTTACATCTGTAGATTAACTAGACCTTCTTCTTCTTCGTTCACCGGCTGTGAATTCTGGCGGAAGGTCGAGGTTAATCGTCCGCTTGGACTTATAGCTTTTACCTGGACCTAAGTTTTGCGTCTACAACCGTTTTACTGGCTTTTGCCGTTCCCTGCCTCACGGGCAGATGTACTCCGACTTCGAAGGAAAACTAGACCAATTAGCACCGGATAAGTGATGTGTTCAACAAATAAAGCTTTACTTCCAGTGACATTTCATTATATCTATTGCCCAAGGCAATTACTTTTAAAAAATCCGTCACAGTTTGGGTTCGAACCCACGTTTTTCGGGTGAGCTTGCATGCATCTAAATAGTACTATCACACGGTAAGGCGAATTCTTATATGTTCATAAGCCTAGCTCGGATTTTTATAAAAAGCTTTAAGAAATTATTAATTTAGTCCACAGTTCTTCTTCTTCTTCTTCTTCTTCTTCTTCTTCTTCTTCTTCTTCTTCTTCTTCTTCTTCTTCTTCTTCTTCTTCTTCTTCTTCTTCTTCTTCTTCTTCTTCTTCTTCTTCTTCTTTCTCCTCCTCCTCCTCCTTCTCTTCCTTTTCGCTTTCACCGGCTATAAACTTCGGCAGAAAGTCTAACATGTTTGTCCACCACTGTTTCAGAACTGCAGTGTTGAGGGCACATCTGTTTTAGAAGACTGCCTTACGTGTGCACAGAGCGACGGCACCTTGCCTCTCAGGCAGACGCACTCGGACTTCAAAAGAAATTACGATCCTATTTCCTCTGTCCGGGCTCCTGGTTGGGAATTAGTTTCCGTGATGACCGTGGAGAAGTGTAGGTAGATTTTGACCATTATGAGTCCTTGTTTTGGGGCTCTGCCACACGAGATTCGATCACTCTGCATCCCGGTCCTATACTAAAGTGCGACTTGTTTGTAAATTAAGCTAAAACAGTCTTACTGGGAGGGGGAAGTAACACAAACTGGCACGGTTATGTGTTTAACGATTAAAATGCTTTGAAATTTAGAACACCATAAGAAACTGCCAAAATTCCGAAATAAAAAGAATAAATAAATACGACTTATAAAAAGTAGTTTGATTTCTATGACATTAAAATAATGAGGCGTGGATTTTAATCGTAGTATGGGGCGTCGCAGGTCGACCCAGCCTAAAATGGGTACCAGGATGGCTGTCCTGGGGAAGTAAAGACGGCCGGCGTAATGCTAACCACATTACCCACCGAGTGCCGATTGGTCTGTAAAAATATGGGGCGCTCTGCCCATATACTCGATGCGCCTTAGGCGTAATAAGGGATCTTTACTTTTACTTTTACTTAAAAATGAGGGGGGAGTAACACAAACTGGCACGGCTATGTTTTTAAACGATTGAAATGCTTTGAAATTTACAACACGCATTAGAAACTGACAAAATTCCAAAAAAAAAAGAATAAATAAATATGACTGATAAAAAGTAGTATAATTTCTATGACATTAAAATAGTGAGGAAGTATCATTATGTAATAATTAACGTCAACAATTTTATAATTTGTATCGAATATTTCACAAGAAGAACTGACACTCTGAGTCGATTATTCCTTACAATCCTGTATCTCTGATCCCACATTTTGGTTTTCCAGCCCCTCGTCGCTACCAAATGTCCAACAATCTATCACTGTCCCGACGGTGCCATTGCTCCCACCTTGCCCGATTTCCTCACGCGCGAACTAACGGGCCCGTTTTGTGTCAAGTCCTTATGGACATCCCGCCAACAGGCAAACTAATCAGTAACTACGGTGTGGCAAATAATAAAGTCTCACTTTGCCATCATTCAATTGGATTTCGACTGCGACATAAACAACACAATACGTTAAACTGTAGACAAGAATTCTTTGGTGTGTCTTGTATAGTCTTTTTATCCACTCCCCTAATGGGTTCGCTGCCCCCCCCCCCCTCGTTAGTTTAGTAGGATTAACGAACAACTCCTTAAATCCCCATGTGGGTTCCGAGGCCCTATTCGGGGGGCAAAAGAATAGACCCATTGGTGTCGTAAAAGTCGACTAATTATGGGTGCTTTCTTCATAGTCGGACTGCAAATCAGTCTGTAAACTAATGCATGATGGGCGAGGAACTAACAGTCTGTAAACTAATGCATGATGGGCGAGGAACTAACAGTCTGTAAACTAATGCATGATTGGCTAGGAACTAACTGTCTGTAAATAAATGCATCATGGGCGAGGAACTAACAGTCTGTAAATAAATGCATCATGGGTGAGGAACTAACAGTCTGTAAATAAATGCATAATGGGCGAGGAACTAAAAGTCTGTAAACAAATTCATGATGGGCGAGGAACTAACAGTCTGTAAAAACAATGAATGATTGGCAAGGAACTAACAGTCTGTAAATAAATGCATCATGGGCGAGGAACTAACAGTCTGTAAATAAATGCATCATGGGCGAGGAACTAACAGTCTGTAAATAAATGCATAATGGGCGAGGAACTAAAAGTCTGTAAACAAATGCATGATGGGCGAGGAACTAACAGTCTGTAAAAACAATCAATGATTGGCAAGGAACTAACAGTCTGTAAATAAATGCATCATGGGTGAGGAACTAACAGTCTGTAAACAAATAATCAAGATATGTTTACTGTTAACTTTTGAGATCATCTTCATCGCACATCAGGCGTGACCATAAGTGCTCCAGTCTCCTCCTGAGTATCTCCATGTGTTTTTAACGTACAGGTCAATAAAAAGATGGGGAGGACATGGGGAGAGCTCCATGTAATAGCGAAGCATAGAACGACTTGGCGTGAGTTTGTTGAGGGCCTATGCTTTACTGGGCGATAGAAAGGCAGAAGAAGCAGAAGAACCAATGAAATGTGATTGTTGGTTTAACAGCTTGACTTAAAGCCAGACTTAATTAACTGGCTCTGATTCTAAATCCCATCTACAAGAATATTTGAGAGAATATGAAAGATAAACTTCTATGAGTGTCTATAATTTTCTTACTTCGTCTTTGCAAATTACTGTAAACCCGCTAATGGTGATTTCGTTGTAGGTAATCTTGTAATTTAGGCGACTTCCGGTAATTCAAAAAATATGAAAATTTATTACATAGCCTAAATGATAAATATTCAGATTACCTAACGGAGGCCATCTTGTTTCAAGCCACTGATTACTTCCCAGTAACATATTTTGAAAAAGCAATTATATCGTATGGAGACATTAAAGATATACTTATTAGTAAATATTACTATTTGGTAGATTAGGGCTGACTTTGCTGCAGCGACATCGTGAAAACATGATGCGATGCTGCAGGGTTGAACTGTATTAGATGCTGCCCCCCCCCCTCCCCACCCACCCACCTCCCCCCACCCCCAGTTTCAGATTCCAGAAGTTTCATTGCAAGAGAACTCCCCTTCCAAACAATAGCATCTTCTTCTCCTCCTGCTCCTCAGCATCATCCTAAGAGGCACTCGACTTTTTACGGGAAGCTAACATAAGGTTAAATGTTCATTGATTTCATCTCATCATCATCATCATCAAAAGGCATGACTTTTACAGAACGTCGCTCACTTCACGGCACGAACAAAATCATATCTTTCTCTAGCCAGTTCTCCAGCCCTGTGTGCTTTCATAGCCAATGCATCCTAAATGTCCTGCTTCAACATTCACGAAGGTCGGCCTCTGCCTCGTTTTCCGGAAACTGCGGTCCTGGGCCCCCACTCCCTTAGGCCCCCACTCCCTTAGGCCCCCATATCCTTAGGCCCCCATCCCCTTAGGCCCTCACCCCCTTAGGCCCCCACCCACAACCACCCCCCTCACCCCTCAATCGCCATGGCACTTGACATATCTAAAATACCTCAGCTTTCAAGAGAGGATCCTGCTTACGAGTCAGTTATCCTTGATGTTCAGGTCATGCAGGATGTCGACGTTTGTCTTCTACTACTTCTTCTTGGTCCAAGGTATCATATAAATTTTTCTGTAACATTTCAGTTCAAAAGCTCTTCTTCTTCGTGTTCTTCTTCAAAGAAGTGAAGGTCAGCGACTCACACTCATAAGTTGAGATAGGAAAACTCAAACAGCTGATGGCGGACAGGCCAGACATGCATGGAGTGTTGATTGGGGTGAAGACACGAGGATGTAATGGCCTGACCTACACACTAGACTACGCCGATAAGAAAGGCAAATTTGATGAGGAAGTAGTTCAAGATGGTGTGAAGGTTTTTATTGATGCTAAAGCCCAGCTGACCTTGCTTGGAACAGAAATGGATTACCATGAAGACAAACTGACGTCTGAGTTCATCTTCAATAACCCAAACATCAAAGGCACATGTAGATGTGGTGAAAGCTTCAATGTATAACTGTGATCCGTGATTATTCTAGATAGCATCATGTTGTATATATTTTTTTACTGTCAGTTTATTGCCAATATTTTCTGCATAATAACCCAGTATTGCACAAGTCTGTAAACAGACAGATGAACTGAGTTATGTTTGCCATACTTGTAGTGCAGTGCGTCCAATGTTGACATACATTGGTCTGTTAGCCTTTAGCTGTTTCAAATCTACAAGGCAGCAAGGCTATCTCCCTTTGTGTCTGGTTTCTGTTCATTGACCTGTGGAAAAACCTACCAGTAGTTTAGTCATTGTTGGCCTATAGCCAGTCTGCTGTATGCAGTAGGTCTATTCTTTATTCTTGTTTTCCCATAATGGAGGCCCAGAATCCACACAGGGAAATTAGATAAGTTAAACTCCCCCTGTGGGTTACGAGGCCCTTTTATAGGGAAAACAAGAATAGACCCACTGCCTACCCAAAAGCATGTTGTAAGAATCGACTAATTGGGAGCTTCCTTTGAAGTCGGAGTGCATCTGCCTGAGAGGCAAGGAACCAGCAGTCTGCATTTAAAAGAGTCAGATCTGTAAAACGGATGCACACGCAAAACTCAGGTTCTGGAACAGGACTGCAGTCCAGAAGTGGACGAACAACCAGAACTTTCCGCTGGAGTTTACTGCTGATGAACGCGATGAAGAAAAAAAGAAGATCAGTTAAAAAAAATTGTAATAATAAGAAAGATAATCTCCTTCATGTGATTAAACTGTTTAAATTTGTCAGTATGATATGTTATTGGCATTGACTCATCTTATAGTCTAAATTATACATTTGAATATACATATTGTTATATGAGATGTCTTATTTTGTAAATAGGTAGGAATTGAAAACTAATGCTGGTCAGAACTTAACTTTATGAATGCCCAGTCCCCCGTGTGGGTTCCGGGGCCCCATTGTGGGGAAAACAAGAATAGGCCCACTGCCTCCCCAAAAGCATGTCGTAAGAGTCAACTAATTAGGGAGCTTCCTTTGAAGTCGGAGTGCATCTGCCGGAGAGGCAAGGAACCAACAGTCTGTATTCAAGAGAATGAGATCTGTAAAACTGATGCACACGCAACACTCAGGTTCTCTAGCAGGACTGCAGTTCATTAGTGGACGAGCAACCAGAACCTGCCACCAGAGTTTACAGCTGGTGAATGCGAAGAAGTAGAAGAAGAAGAAGAAGAAGAAGAAGATAGGAAAGATGCACTGTCTCAAAATATGAACTTGAGCTTGCTTGCAGGTGTTATGTCATAGGCTTTTCGTGCTGTTTAGCCTTTGCCTTGCTAAGCCAGGTCTTTGATTTCATCTAATTGCTTTTATATGTATGCATTTTACTATTCGGCGGTGTTTTAATCATATTATACAATCCAATTATAGGCGCCAGAACCTAGGAGCTAAGGTCCTTCAGACCTCGCCCCTCCCCCTTCTCACACATGAACAATAATTAGCTTTTTGCTAAATGCAGCTTATATTAAACGTAAAGTCAGATATCTTACCTGGTAATTAGAAAAAAAGATAAAGTGGGGAGATGTGAACCAGCCTCATTACACACGGTTATAAACCATAAGTGCTCTGCCATCAGTACGGACAGATATTAAGAATTGTCCGCTTGTGTCGCAGTTCGCACGTTAACTCTGTAGTTACAGCGACGTTCCTCCATTTTCCCCAGAGTGTCAACACTGGTACTCATTTCCTAGAGGCTGGGTGAACCCCGGGAACCGCCCGGTTTCGAACACCGACTGTGGGATGCAGCGAGTCGCAGCTGGGTTTGAAAGCGAGCTTCTCATCTACTGGGCTAACACGGCCCCGACATGATAATAATACACACACACACACACACACACATAATATATTTATGTGTGATTATGTGTGTGAGTGTTATTGTGGAATTTCCGGGCTTAACATAACTGAGCCGGACTGGGGTCAGACAAACTGTCTGATGTGATAGCGGAAAATGTTTTCTTCACATAACAACGTGGCTCTGGTACCTCGACACCCCCCCCCCCCCCCAATACACCCCACCCCCCCCCCCCCACAATAATTAGCTCGTTGCTGAATGCGGCTTATATTAAACATAAACTCAGATATTTTATCTAACTACAATAAATGTAGCTTGGTGCAGCAAAGCCTGGCATATGATATCACGACGTCTAGTTTAGGAATGGAGGTGGAGGCGGTCACTGCTGCCTTCCACTGGCTTGAGAATCAGCTGTACACACATGCGGTGATTATAACTGACACGCAGAGCATTTTGAGAAAGGTGGAGACAGCAGGTATGCTACGTGCAGAGTGGCAGCATCACTACAGAGGTCCCGGGTACTTAGCATCCTTTGGCTATTTCTCCACGTAATGCCGGTGTGTTGAGAAAGTAGAAGGCAGGTAGACTGGCTGGTTCTGCGTCGCTTGGTGGTGAACTGATGTATGACAGGCCGGATGTTGTGAGGGCTCTTTGTGCATGGTTGCCATATTGGCATTTTTGATACCAGATTCCACAAATTTGGCACATTTGAAATTCGACTGGCATAAGATAATGAACTGGCATATTTTGGCAAATTTGGGTTTTTCCTGGCTTTTTTTTTTTTTTAAACCAAGATGTGCTCAAATTGTCTTCATTTTTCCTCCGTTAGAAACACGCAGATTTACTAAAAGGAACGTGTACCTACAGTTAAAATCTTTATTTCAGTTTGACTTTATTGTGATGTCCTGGTACGGAGTAACTGAGATTCACTTCATTTGTTATTGTATTTGTTGTCTTCCTAAACGGGTCGTGACTTCGATAAACCAAGGCCCTCTGTAATGTTTGTTAATCTATTAGAATAAATGCGGGATATAAAACCAAAACCCACCACTGATACCAAGTGATTCAGACAGTTCATGAAGTACTTGAGGACAGAAAATAGAGGATTTGGACCTAGTTCTGTGAAAGATTTTATTACTTTTACCAATGGCCACGTCATCCAAAAAATGTAAAGCATCTTATGACATAGCAAGTATAATAGTAACTGGAAGAAAACATACCCACGGCTCAAAAGATCTTCAGACGGATCAGAGGCAGCATATTGTAAACTGTGTCAGAGCACTGTTGCACCAAGAATTAGTAGCATGTCAAATCATGAAAAATCCGAAAAGCACAGGATGAAAACTCCGCCAAAAAGCCAGTCACAGCTTATTACAACAATGACTTCCAGGCAAAGTAATGATAACGTTAAAGGCAGCAGAGTTGCAACTTGCTGCAGGCATGTCCTGCCATTGTGCAATAAGCACAATTGATCATCTGAGTGACATCATGACAGCGCATGGTCGAGGGAGTACATTGAAGCTCATACAGTTCCATATAACTAAATGTTCATACCTAATTTTTAAAAAAAATTATATATCGCCTGCACTTAAAGATGACCTTATTGATGATTTTCCGAAAAAGAAATATGCCATCATTGTAGATGTGTTGCAAAGACTTCATCCCATCTGAAAAAATTCTTAAAGATTTTACATCTCAAAAGGTTTACGCTGTATCTTCCACTGGTTCCAGTGAGGGTGACAGTGAGGAATTCAATCTAGAGCTTTTGATGTGAAGTGGGTACAATGTTAACTTTATTTGGCATTTTCTGGCATATTTTTGGGCAATGGTTTGGCATAAAATGAAGGTGTTTTTTTTTTATCTGGCAAACCCTGTCTTTGTGAGCGATTGAACAGTGCGGAGGCACTGATAGGAGAATGTTTGGGGAGAATGGCGCTGCGAGGAGTTACACAGGGATCTGACCGGCGCTCAACACTCAGGTAAAAGGCGGAACGGATATACAATCAGACAGTAACTGGTGCCATCGAAATGGGAACTCTACGCTTGCTTCTGAAGATGGGGATGTGGCTCTTATAGGGGTGTCCCGAGTTCTGTAATGTCGATTCTTAATTTAACATTTAAAATTATCTGCCAACGATGATAAGATTTCCCTCATACATGCTCCTAACATTCCATTTTCCAAACTTTGGAGTTTTCTTTAAATCGGTGACAAAAGTTTTCTTTTGTAGTACCGTCTGGCTTAAGGCCGTCATCACAACTACCCTTACTTGCGCTGCCATCGTTCTCTTCCCCAGTTCGTGTTTGTGATCTGCCTGGGAGCCTCATCATCAGATCTTTGTGTTTCGTTTATGGCTCCTATAATGAGTTTCTTGGGATAATAATGTATAGTTCCCCTTGCTTTCCACATCCACATGGCTTTAGACCATGTTCTTATCCTTCAACAACCTTTTAAATTGCCAGGGCAAGTAGGGACCCTGTTTTGTGATGCTCCTGCTAACGACAGAGGGCACCCCAGAGGTGTCAACTTATCCCGGTTAAGTCAACTTATGGAAACAGATTAAACATTCTCCCTTTATTTCTTATGGATAAATTCCTCTGGTATACGTTCGTGAAACTGGAGTGGACTAAGTACGTATACCGAGATACCACTGTATTTAGAAACAGTCATTCACAAATAAGTCGTAATGCCAGGATGCCGGGTTCGATCCCAGCTGCGGGCCATGTGCCTTGCTTTGGTTTCGACAGTGGTATCAAGAAAGTTGACCGTCCAGAAGCAATGACAAACTCCTGGACGTAAATTTGCCTAGAAAAATCACAGGGGCTGTTGGGGTTGGTTCTGCAAACGTCCCGTAAAGGATACGCAACTAACCATTCACAATTAAAAGAATAAGTTTATTACGACGGTCGAGAATCGAAACTTCCAACCTCCGTTTTTATTGTGGTTTATCGCCCTTCCCAAGATGGCTTCGTGCGCATGTTGACAGGAGTTTGTTGTCGTCAACGCACACATATTATACGCTTGTTTAATTGTTATCTGTTTACAAGTAGAAATAAATACGAACAGCAAGCATGCCGAAGAAGAAGACCGGGCAACGAAAAAAGGCAGAGAAGCAGAAGGAAAGACAGAAGGCAATTAACGCCGCTCAGTATGAACGGGGACTTGATCAGCGTCCTTGCAATCAGTTAATGGTCGGTTTTCTTTCATATCTATTCTACTTCTAGTACAGTGGTCTGTTGTAATTACCTTAAATAAAAGAGAGTGGGGTCAAGCAGTTTTGAAATTAAGTACAGTGTTTTTGCATCAGTCCTTTATATTTCTGTCCAGTAATACTGTAATAAAATAACACAAAAATTGGCTCTCCTCCGAACTTCTACCCCCGCAGTATTGCGGTCTGAAATATCCGTTCGGTGTGTAGTCCGATTAAAAATACGCCGGCTCCGTATAACGAAACAACTGCTCTAACAGGGTCTTAGCGATATGTTACTTGCGGACCTGTATCTTATTGTTTCTGATTACCTGACAATTCTAAGAGACGCAACACTGCAGACGATAGTAGCAGACGACGAAAATAACGACAGTTGACACTTTCCATTGTCGGACTGTCTGCAGACGAACAAATCGCGGCAAATCTAGGATCGGCTCGGACAAACGACACAAATGCTTTTAACAGGCTCTTAGCGATATATTACTTTCGGACCTGTGTCTGTGACTATGCCTCACTGCCGACCATATCATCCGCGGCGCGGATAGGGGCGAAACTAGATGGCTGGGACTCACGAGCAGCTGCTACTGCATCTCCTGCAACTTCCTCTAGTTACTTTGCTCGTGAGTACCAGGCACCTAGTTTAGCACCCCATCCTCGCCGCACGTAGCAGCGCGTGGGATACGGTCGGCGGTGAGTTTGAAGGCTTTTTGCGAATGCTGACAAGTCTGACATCTTTTTTTTTTTTTTTTTTAGATTCGTATCCTTTGCAGAACCAACCCCAGCATTTTTTTGGCTGTTGTGGTTTTTCTAGGCAAGTTTACGTCCAGTAGTTTGCCATTGCTTTCTGACGGTCGGCTTCTCGATACCACTCTCGAAACCAGCGCAAGGCCCGCAGCTGGGATCAAACCCGGCACCCCGGCATTACAAAGCGCGTTCGTAACGCCTAAGCCACAGACGCCGACATCTGATATCTACCGCTGCTAAATCCTCAATCGGAAGAACAGTATTGCTAATCTGCGTGGTCTATCGCTGTCATCGTCTGTAATGTCTCGAAATTGTCAACGCTCGCTTTTATCGTCTGCTAGTATCGTGTGCAGAAAACGCTCGACATTGTCACAGGTCGCTTTTATCGTCTCAACTATCGTGTGCAATGTTGCGTCTCATGACATTATAAGATACTCCTAGTTTTGCGGCAATTTTTACCTAGGTGGGAACTCCGACAAGTCCGTATTTTTAATTGGACTACGCACCGAACAGATATTTCAGGCCGCATTACTGCGGGGGTAGAAGTTCGGAGGAGAGCCCAAAAATTGGCTATCCTCCGAATAACTGTCCCAAATTTTGTAAAGGCAGAAAATATACCCTAACAGGGCCTCAGTCACGTGTCAGTTGCGCACTTCCAGCGACTTTCGCCACCGTCAAGAGTATCCCTCACGCTGCGTGGATTGGGGGTAAACTCTAAACTAGATGGCTGGGACTGACGAGCAGCAGCTACCGCATTTCCTGCAGCTAACTTCATTTTATTTGCTCGTGAGTCCCAGCCATCTAGTTTAGCCCCAATCCACGCCGCTCTCGCAGCGTGGATAATACTCTCAGCTGTGGCGGTATAGTTCCCGGAAATTCGGCTGTGGCGGTATAGTCCCCGGAAGTGCGCAATTGACAAGTGGCCGAGGCCCTGTTAGGGTATATTTTCTGCCTCGATAATTTGGGACTGTTATTCGTAAGATAGCCTTAAAATCTATTATTTATAAAAACAAAAAGATGCATTACAATGATTACAGTCATGGGAGCATTTTTTGTTTTTTCATAAGCAGTTTAGATATAAGCAGTTTAGATATCTGCAGTTGAAAATCTAATTAAAATGATAACAGTAACACAGACATTTAATTTTTATTAAGAACACACTCTGAAGAAAACATTGCCATCATACTGTTTCCCTTTTTGCTGAATCTATTGTCCTCTTTTTATACACATTGTTATACGGAAAAAGGGGAGGGGGGGGCCTTAGCAGTCTTGCCATATACTCATGGGAGACGGGTAGGTCTTGTAATGTACTCAAGGGGAGCCTGGGGGTCTTGCAATAAATGCAAGAGGTCATATACTCAGCAAGGGCTTGACCCCCCCAAAAAAAGATTAGAAGACCATTGTTCTGGCAGAACTGTCTCATTTCTGGGGCCTGAAGCTGGCGTCTGTGAGCTGTTGTTATTGCCCATGACTCACATCCGTAGGTCAGGACTGGCACATAGGCAGAGCCGTAAACGGCGATTTTCGTCCTCGTGACAGTTTCTCTTTTGCTAAGAAACCCTCAGTTTTCACCTGGAAGAGTCTCCCAGCAGCTGCTTTTCATGTAGCCAGCTCAGTCCTAATGCCTCGGTTTCGGTCTATTACAATTCCAAGGTATTTGAACTGGTTGACCTGCTCCAATGCATATTGTCCCATCATGATCTGATGTTTCTCCTCCTCTATTGATATCACCATGGTTTTAATTTGGAGATAGTGATGGTCATCCCTCTTTTCTCAAGCTTTTCCTTCCAGAAAAGTAAGTTGGATTGAAGGGCCACATAGTCTGCAAATGCCAGCTCTGGTATACAGATTGGTCTCATCTTCCAGTACCCTGCTGAGTACTTCTTATTCTTCTCCTTAGAGGTCTTGATGACATCATCCATCATAATAACAAAGAGGTAAGGTGAGAGAAAATCACCTTGTCTAACAAGCCAGTGGTCTTACATTCCTCTGACTTTTGGTCTGCTGTTCTTACATAATTTCTGCAGCTTTTGTAGAAACTCTGTACTGCACTGATCGGGGCGCTGGGATGTTTTTCCCTGCCAAGCAGTCCCAGGGCTTAATTCAGGGTACTTTATGAAATGCCTTTTTTAGGTCCAAAAAACATAGGTGTGTCTCACTCTTGTATTCAAAGGTTTCACTCATCTGTCTGAATGTGAAGATAAAGTCTTAAGTACTTTGGTTTTCTGTGAAGCCGCATTGGGCCAGATCTAGCTGTGGCTCTGCCACACGTCTAAGTCTCTGCTTGAGAAATCTAGAGTAACTTTTACCAGGAATGCTGAGGAGGAATAAGCCTCTGTGGTTTTCACATTGTCTGTTATCACCATTTTTTAATCTGGGTAAAATGATGGCAGTCTCCCAATCTTTTGATATAGTTTTGCTACACCAGACTGCTTGGAGAACCTTCAGGAGAAGTCGCTCATCTGCGACTCCCATATATTTTACCGTCTCTGGTGTTATAAATCATGCCTGCTACTTTCCCCAGCTTAATCTTCTCAGTAGCTGCCTTCACTTCTTCCATCCTGATGTTATCATTCCCATGGATGATTTCCTTCTCGGTGGCTGCCTTCACTTCTTTCATCCTGATGTTATCATTCCCATGGATGATTTCCTTCTCAGTAGCTGCCTTCACTTCTTCCATCCTGATGTTATCATTCCCATGGATGATTTCCTTCTCGGTGGCTGCCTTCACTTCTTCCATCCTGATGTTATCATCTCCATGGATGATTTCCTTCTCAGTAGCTGCCTTCACTTCTTCCATCCTGGTGTTATCATTCCCATGGATGATTTCCTTCTCGGTGGCTGCCTTCACTTCTTCCATCCTGATGTTATCATCTCCATGGATGATTTCCTTCTCAGTAGCTGCCTTCACTTCTTCCATCCTGATGTTATCATTCCCATGGATGATTTCCTTCTCGGTGGCTGCCTTCACTTTTTCCATCCTGATGTTATCATTCCCATGGATGATTTCCTTCTCAGTAGCTGCCTTCACTTCTTCCATCCTGATGTTATCATTCCCATGGATGATTTCCTTCTCGGTGGCTGCCTTCACTTCTTCCATCCTGATGTTATCATCTCCATGGATGATTTCCTTCTCAGTAGCTGCCTTCACTTCTTCCATCCTGATGTTATCATCCCCATGGATGATTTCCTTCTCAGTAGCTGCCTTCACTTCTTCCATCCTGGTGTTATCATTCCCATGGATGATTTCCTTCTCGGTGGCTGCCTTCACTTCTTCCATCCTGATGTTATCATTCCCATGGATGATTTCCTTCTCAGTAGCTGCCTTCACTTCTTCCATCCTGATGTTATCATTCCCATGGATGATTTCCTTCTCAGTGGCTGCCTTCAATTCTTCCATCCTGGTGTTATCACCCCATGGATGATTTTCTTCTCAGGGGTGAGGTCCGTTATTGCTGGGTCATGACTTTCTTCAACACCGAGGAACTCTGTGAAGTATTCTTTCCACCTGTCCATGATAACATTTGTACACTGTCTTATATAGCGGTGAAACCTGGACTGATATGTCCCTGAAGAAAAAAGGACTAAACACCTTCAACGTATGCTGTAAGAGATTAATTCTTGCTATATCAGGGCAAGACTTTGTCCCCAGTGAATGTGTACTCATATACACTGAGCACCGCAAAGGCTAACACAGTCAACAAATGCATGCAGAAGTAGGATGTGTTGGCCGAAATGTGCAAATATCGTAGCCATGCTGTGAGCGGGCACAGCGCAATTACATCTTCAGATAAACGCAGAAGAAGATATACTGTGAGCAAAATTTCACCTAATGAATACACTTGATGTGATGTTTGAGATACTTGATGTGATGTTTGAGACAGTGGATATGATGTTTGAGACACTTGATGTGATGTTTGAGATACTTGGTGTGATGTTTGAGATACTTGATGTGATGTTTGAGATACTTGGTGTGATGTTTGAGACAGTGGATATGATGTTTGAGACACTTGATGTGATGTTTGAGATACTTGATATGATGTTTGAGACACTTGATATGATGTTTGAGATACTTGATGTGATGTTTGAGACACTTGATATGATGTTTGAGATACTTGATGTGATGTTTGAGATACTTGATGTGATGTTTGAGACAGTGGATATGATTTTTGAGTCACTGGATGTGATGTTTGAGATGCGTTAAGAGTCAACACATTGTGCATTATTTGGAACTGAAAAAAAAATATGTGATATATACTGTGATTTTATTTTTAATATGTTAATAATTGTTCACATTATTACAATTAATGTTTTTTTTATGTGTCTTCTTTCATAGGAATGTGACCATTGCAAACGGTAAGTTGTCAAACTACCTCTTTTTAGCGTTCACTGGCTGTGAACTCTGGCGGAAAGCTCTGGTTGTTCATGCACTTCAGGACTGTAGTCTTATTCCATAACTCTAGTTTTGCGTGCACATCCGTTTTACAGATCTGATTTTTTTGTGTGCAGACTGTTGCTTCCCAGCCTCTCAGGCTGAAGAAATTCAATTTTGAAAGAAACACTCATAATTAGTCACTTAATTAGTCACCTCCCCCCCCCCCCCCCCCCCCCCCCCCTTCCCAGCGGCATAGGAACCTACATGGCAAATTTAGTTGTAAAACACAGCAATTGATTTTTTTCCTCTTCGAATTTTACCTGCAGATTTTGCATTGTAAAAGGTAGTTTTGTAGCTAATAATGCTGTTAAAGTGAAGTGTTACTCAGCAGATGGGCTGCAGAAACGTCCAGATGGGTCGCCAGGATTGTTTGCCTAATCATGGGTGCTTTATTAATATCCTACCCCAAACAGGGGAAATCCACAGGTCACGGGACAGTCTATTTCAGGGGGTGGTAGATAGGCTACTTGCAGTCGTGGAACCTGGGCTGCACTCTCTCATGGTACGTAGGTGGGTTGGGGTTAGGGCCAGTTCTAGATGTTTTGGCATCGTTAAAAGCATCAGAAAGCATGCAAACCCAGTCTTACCACCCTCTGAAATGTTGGTCTGTCCTGTGACATCATCTGGGGTAGGATATTATATAGCACTTAATCATGTAGTGGGTTTGGATAGGACTGCAGTCGGAAGGATTATCAGCTCCAAGAATGTGAATCAATAGCTGTTGTATCGGCTGAAGATGGTAATTTTGGGACACAGGTTTTAGCAAATTAACTGCTCTCTACATTTGTTGTTGTGACTATTTTTGGTTATCGGGCAGGTAGTCAGCAAAACAGTTTCCTATTTTTTGGTGGGCCGCAGGTGTGAAAAGGTTTGAGGAAACACTGTTCTAGGTCACTGCGTCATCATCATCATCATCATCATAAACCACTTCTACCATTAAGCCACGTGGGGAGGAATAATTTGTGATCCAGTGGACACTGGCTGGCACTGGCGATTGTCATGCTGTGAAGGCGTAGTGTCTCTTTAATGTTGTTGATCTATGCTATCCGGGGCCATCCTCTTGCTCTTGTAGCTGATCTTCTGAGATGTAGTGCTTGTGATGGTATTTGATCTTGCTGCATTCTAACGAGATGACCAAACCACTTGATCTGCTGTTTCTTGATGAATCTAGTACAAAGTGTTGTTCCCACAATTTGCCTGATAGTTTTCATTATTCACTTAATCTCAGATGGTTAGGTTGGCTGCTTTTCTCAGGCATCTCATTTCGCAGGTGGTGATTTTACGTATATGGCTTTAGATAGTGTCCATGTTTGGCACTGATAGCTTAATGTTGGAATGAATATACTATGTATACTGCTAAAAAAAACTGAAAGGCCACTTTTTTGGTGGACCTTGAACCTCCTGACCTGGGTTCTGCAACACTGCTGCAGGTTGCATTATAATGATCACACACATTTTGATGACAGAGTAGGCAACCCCTAGTCTCCTAACAAGTTCTCGCAACTTTGTATGATCCTCCAGCCATGCTCTGCTCCCCATCCATCAACATTGGTCAAGCATCTTTTCTGAGCCATGCCTAAATAAGTAAATATTATCTTCACTGAGCCATTGCTAAATTGGTAAATTTTACAAACATACCTGTTGTCCTTCTTTCTGGAAAGTGGGTGACATGTTATAGTCTGGAAAGTACACTAGGTGGGAGAGCTGGCAGGCTGAATGTTCTGAAAAGCACCTGTCCTCTGAGCTGTACTGATCAGGGGAACAATAATTCGGCTCTCCTGTCAACTACGGCCGGTAGACAACAGTAGACACTGTAGCCAAGGGACAGAACTCCGACTAACTGGCCGTCTACTGTTGTCTACCGGCCGTAGTTTACAGGAGAGCCAATAATTCTACCTTCGCTGGGGGGTTTAACTTAGGCCACATTTGCAGCCCACGAGCACTAAACACTAGGTCACCCTGGCCTCCGCTATAAAAGAGCTTTGTTTACAAAGAATTAAACCCTAACTCTTTCAGTCCCAGATAAGTATTGCTTTGACTCATTACATCGTAAAAAGAAGTTAGAATATAAATACAGTAGACGCTGCAATATTCAGCCTAATGTGGCACAGTTCTATAAATAGTTTGTGCCCCACAAGTATTTAAAAAAAAAAAATTTTAAACAACTTTTTATACCAAACCTACTCTTATTCGTATTGTACTGTACGTTTTAAATATTTATGACGGAAAATGAAGTCCAGAAATAAAATATTTTCTGCTGATCTAACCATCCTTCACAAGCAATAAATTATTAATCTTCTGCTTCAATTTGTCGCATAAATTGTAATGTTTTTTCTTGCAATATCGACGCAGTAATAGGCAAACCTTTTCTTTTTAAGTGTTCAAGCCACAAAAATAAAGCTTCCTTAACTTCTTCACGTCTATCTTTCATCACCATTTCTCATATTTTCTATTCCACCTCCACTAGATTGGACAGCACTGCACTTTTCAATTTCTGCTTGATTTGTCTTCCCATCTCCAAATGTACTTTCCCGACACCTAACTCCAAAGCAATAGTTTTTGCTATTACTGGTAACTTTCTAGTGCATAGTTTCTCCTCCATAATCACTACAATCTTTTTTCACCCATTTCCTAATCTTTAATTTAACAAAACAGCGAAGGACACCAGACACTAGTTTGTTAAAGTAACCAGGAACAGTATTAAATGTATTCTGCACTGTTAAATCCGATACGCAACTAACAAAGTAAAGAGAGTTTTTTTCTTTAAAGTATATCGGATAAAGTGTAATCCGGATAATTGCGATCTGGATAAATGATGTTCTACCATACTGTGTGACAAAAGGAGCTCAAGTGAATATTTTGCAGAATTGGTTAGTGTGTCTTCTGGAGTTAAGAAAAGTAGATCATATCAGGAGTACCCAACAAATGCATGGTGAGATGCCTGGTAGCAAAAGAGTTAATGCACTGTAGCAGTTGACAAATTGGGGGGGGGGGGGGGGTGGGAAGAGGCAAAGGGAGACCAAGAGATAAGACAGTTTGACATCATGATTTGGAAGATCATCTGTGTCAGAAATTGTTTAAAAGAACTCGAAGGCTGTGGATAGACTGTTTCCAGCACAATACGCTATGGACTATAACAAATAAAGAAGAAAATATATTGTAACTATCTGAGTTGATGTCCTGTTTCATTTTGTTTGTTTGTTGATCAACTGAATTCCACACCATTGGTGCATTGGTTATCTGGTGCTAGACCCATTTGTTAGTAGAACAGTTGGCACTTGATGGCTGATGTGTTCAACATCACACAGACCACCTTTGCTTCCCAGGACATTTTTTGATACCCATTATAGGCTAAGTGGATCTGATAGCACTAGCTGATTGTATAAATCTGCCTTGATGCAGATTCGAATCCAAGATAGTTCGGCCACAAATCTAGGTATTTTGTATATTTTCATCAAAACAGTCTCATATGGCCACAGGGTTGTTAAATGAATAACCATGCAGTAAAGAGACAGTGTGGCGTGTGATGATGCGTCATGTGTATCATACAAGATGGACATATGTTGATATAAAAAAATTATCGTTGACAATTTTACAATTTTTTTAATTGTTATTTTTTTCTCCATATATTTCCAGAACTCAGAAAAACAGAGCTTTCTGTTATTTTTGCAATAATCTACAACGACTGCCGGCCTGTGCCCAGTGTGGTAAGTTAAGTTTAGGTTTTAAAGATGGCAGCATTTAACTGCAGAAATTGGTTAACGTTACATCTGTTGAAATCAATTGCTGTGACTTGTAACACCAGTAAGACCAGTTGTCTTATCTGGCTCTGAAACGTGGAGTACAACTAGAAGAGTTGAGCCTGACTAGAAACATTTAAGAATAGTCGTGTGGTGAATCTTTGGGCCTATCAGAGGTGCGAACAGCAGAGAATAGAGAGTGAGAAGCAACAGAAAAATTCATTACGTTTAAGTCACCTCTGATTCCTGACATCATGTGGGCTGATAGCCTGTGATGAGTGAGTCGCAAATAGAGAAAATACAGATAACAGAGATATGACATGCCCGATAGGGAGGCACTGGATCTGGTCTTCCCCACCCCCCAATTAGGCCCCAGAACCTAACCGGGGAAAGGGGAATTCAATATTCCACCTTGGCATTGACTTAATTATAAGATAGGTTTTGCTTTATGTCCGCAGGAAAAACAAAATGTATGTCTAAGGGAGGTGACTGCGCTGTAAAACATTCTGGTCAATATGTTACTGGACTTGGATTGGTGGTAAGTTGTATACCCATTGAGTGGATGGATATGTGGCTGAGTTTACACTGAGCTGGAAAAGAAGCAGAGTTTGAAGAGCACCCATGCCATTGTGTTTATATAACCTTTAGTATTTAGCATCCCTGCTGCATGATTTGCTGTGGGGATGTCTGTCATTTCTAAACAAGGATCCATGAGGATGGTATAACTGTTTTTTTTTTTTAGGGAAGTCTGTCCAAAAAGTGTGTGACCCGTGGCTGCGGAAAATAAGTGCTCATCTTGATATCTTAAACCGTATCCAGTACCTTCTCAAGATTAAAGGCCTAGGTGCTGATGTCATCAGCATAATGCGACATCACTACCCCAGGCATCATTACTATTAATATGTAATACACATTCCTTTGGAGTTTTGTGAGAGGCTGGTGCTTTCACCAATAAATTGGATGAAAGTTCTGGAAAGCAGGATTCTTTCTTGGGAGTATATATTAAACTCCAGATTTGTCTGTGTTTTTATCAGATAAAATAATATTGGACGTGCGAAAATGTTTAACACATACTATACTGGTTTTCCCACGAGTCCAATTTTTCTGTGGAGTTTTTTCAGGCATTTTTTTTTCTCAAAAGAGAATCCGATAGAAATTTAAATACACTCACATAGTTAATAACACTTAACACTTGAGAACAGTCTCTTTTGAAATGTAAATACAAAGAAATGTATCTACACACGTAAAAATCAGTCCCACTTTCATGTCACTGAAAAATTACCACTTGTCCGCTGTAGAGCTTAGCCTACAGCTGAGCGTAAGTGTGCTGAGGCTCAGTCTTGAGAAAGCATTACCTTATCCCTGTCAAATCTGTCTATGTAGAACTGCACCCACTTTCTACTAATGATCTTGCAATTGTAAGAAACATTTCAGGCAGGCTCTTTCGAAATGGTGTACAGCTTAGTTATGGCTTCTTCTTCTCTAGCTAGATTCCTCATCGAAATGTGGGGAGGGGAGAATGTTAGGATTTTCTTTGTGTTCTTGCTAATGCATTGCATACATTGATCTTTATTCCATGGAGGCTGTTCCATCTGTGTTCCATCTTGCGGGATTCCCCTCTCTTTGTTTATGGTATTTCTTTAGTGTGGCAGTTAGTGCCAAGGCATTCTTGTCAGATGCGAGAATCTTATCATCTGGTGTTTTTTTTTTGTTTATGAACTGATGACTGCGTGGATTTTTATCGTGGTATGGGACGTCGCAGGTCGACCCAGCCTCAAATGGGTACCAGGATGGGCTGTCCTGGGAAAGTAAAGACAGCCGGCGTAATTCTGAGAGTGCTGATGGTCTGTAAAAATATGGGCGCTCTTCCCATATGCCCGATACGCCTAAAGGCGTGAAAGGGATCTTTACTTTACTTTACTTACTGATGACTGGTCGCAGTCTAGTATCAGTTTAGACCTTTCTCACAATTAGTTGTCACAGTAACAAGATGGCATTCAGAATAATGCATTCTTGGTTCTTTTATGTGACATTTGTAACTTTGGGAACAGCCAGAAATCACAAAGAGCCATCTAAGCAGAGTAACTTTTTTCTTAGCGTTCACCAGCTTTAAAATCTGGTGGAAAGTTCTGGCTGTTCATCCACTTCTGGACTTTGTTCTTGTTTCAAAACTTGAGTTTTGCATGCACATCCATTTTACAGAAGCTTTTTAAAGCATACCATTTCCATTGTGAGGAAGTGTTGGTTGTTGCGTGTTCCAGCCCTGTCGTGTTTAGGGTTTCCATTCTATTACACCCTAATATGTCCTCTTCTTACTCTCTTTAAGTTCTGGTTTTTTAATGAGTGAACTATCAAAAGTTCTGAAGTAAATTTTTTTTTTTTTTTTTTGAAGAGCAGTGGTTCACCACTACCATCTAGTGCATTTGAACCATCACGAACTATCATACGCATTCTGCAGAAACTACTTATCTGGCTTATATGCAGAATGTCAGTTTCTCGCCTCTTAGGCAGAAGCGCTTTGAACAATACACTCATAATTAGTTGTCTATTCATGCTGTTTAGCAGGGCAGCGGAGCAGTTCTGTTTTCCCCCCACAATGGGGCCCTGGAACCCATAGAGGGAGAAGGAGAGTGTGAAACCTGTCAAACGAATTGAATTTTGGCGAGAAAATCTGAATCAGATAGGTGCATTGTCAGGATATAGATGACAAGGTCTCACCTGCCAAGTGTGTGTGATATCATTGTATAATTTACAAGATTTCACTGTGTAATACTGCTTGTTGTGATAAAAGAACAGATTTCATGCCAAAGGCACACGTATTTAAGGTCATATTTTCACATCATATTGGTCATATTGGCACATAGTGGATCAATATTTTACCAACCACCTTTACTTCTGAGGTAATATCCTGGTACCCATTTTAGGCTGGGTTGAACTGTTGTGATAGAATGACCCAATACTGTTGCTTCATTTTGACTTCATATTATTTTGATTACACCATGCTTGCTTTCCCTTTTTTTTTTTTTTACTTTACCCTTTTTTTTTTTTCACACCCAGGGTGCAATCTGTGATTTTTGCGAGGCTTGGGTGTGTCACAGTAAACGATGCCTGCAGACACATGCGTGCACTTGTCCGTTGGCTGACGCTATATGCCATGAATGCAAACGAGGGGTTTGGGATCATGGTATGATCATTGTTGTTGATTTTTCTGTCCATAGTTAAATCATTAAATCAGATTTCTACCAGTACCATAGGAATTCTACACCTGCTGCTGAAGATGGGGCCGGAATGCTTATAAGAATGTCCCAGTGCTTTTTTTGTCACTTCTCAACTCATAAATTTTGAAACAATTGAGAACAACAGAATATTTGCTTCATGTTTATTTTTTTCTGTCAGGTTTCTTTACATTACTTTAATTCTGTATTTTATGAATTTTTTTTTTTTAGTTTAGGTCCTTTACTTAAACTTATTATTATTTTTTTTTTAATTCTCAAGTAATTTACTTTATTTGTTTTTAAAGCACATTTTCATTACTTACTTTTTGTTGTTTTGTAAGCACAGCTCTTTTATTTTGTTTAAGTTTTGGTTTTTCAGGCACAGTTCTTTTACTTTCTTTTTGTGCAGGAAAGTTACAAACATGCAAGTGTAGGTAGCTTTGTAGGCAATGTAGCTTATATTAGTAAAATGCAGACTGGAACTCTCCAGTGAAAAGAGACAATAGGCTCGGTCAATTTTTTCGTCGTGGTAAAGTTTTGCTTCTGACAGATGGTGGTTGTTGCATTTTCCTCCATTTGTGGACTGAAAGAATATAGTTTTGTCACCCAGCTACTGAGTTGAGTGCATGGCTCGACAATGTGAGCTGCAGATTTCATTTGGAATGTTTTTCAACTGTGATCAACGTGGTGTTGTGAACTGTAGATTTGGAAAATAGCAAATGGCCTGTTGTCACAGAATTTGGGGGTGCCTTATGTGAATAAAATTGATCACGTGTGCAACTGCTGATCTGTTTGTAACTGCTGCTGCCTTTGATGATGAACTGCATTTCTATGGTCAGACTTTGTGTTAGAACTTATGATGGCTGCCTTATGCTTTTTATGTGTGTGTATGCTAGTGGATAAGCTGACACTTCAGTCTGTCAATCTTTCCACAAGGGACGATGGTAGACATTCTATGTTTTTAGTTGGCGCAGGAGTGGAGCAACTATGGGCATGACCACTTGTCTGTGAAGCTGAAACTGACTTTACCAGGAACTCTCAGAGTTGATTTGTAGCATGTGAAGTACAAGACAGGTAGAAAGGTCAGGTAACTACATAATTTTCTAGAACTTTCTTGTTTTATCCCCAGGTGGTAGACTGTTCACCTGCAGCTTTTGCTCCAAGTTTTTGTGTGAAGATGATCAGTTTGAACATCAAGCCAGCTGCCAAGTACTGGAGTCTGAAAACTATAAATGTAATTTTGTTTCAGTTTATAAATATGATTAGGAGATCAGAATTTCTTATTTAAATATAACAGACTTTAACCCTGTCTTTTCTACTTTTCTTCTTCTTTTGCCATCTGTCCTCCATTGAAGCATAGGCCAATTCATACCAAGTTGTCCTATCCTTTGCTGTTGCCGGCCTCATGTCCTTCCCATTCTTTTTTTTTCAACTTCTAATTTCCTTCTCTGTGCGTGTGTGTCTGCCTTTCTTTCTGTGCTTCTTATGTAAAGACATTCTAGTTACATTTTTAAAGATTTTCTCATTGTGTCCTATCCAACAGCAGCTTCTGTTCTTTACCTCTTGTTTCACTGTTTTGGTTTAATTCTTTCCCAAAGCTTAACATTAGTGATTCTATCATACTATTTATTGACATTGTCTCTAGCCTTTCATAAAGTAATACAGGCTCTCATTCTTTTTCTTCTTCTGCCTTTCTAACTCCCAATGGAGCATAAACCCTCAACGAACTCAACGCTGAGTCGTTCTGTCTTTCACTGTGGCATGCAGCTGTACCCATCTTTTTTTTTAACTTTGCTCTCTAGCTCACTTCTTGGCTCTTTCTTTATTTCTATGATTCTGTGGGTTCAAATGCAAAGACATTCTAGTTATGTTATTTTCATGTTTTCTCAACGGGTATCCTGTCCAACGCCAGCGTCTTTTCTTCACCTCTTGGTCCACTGCAATTTGTTATGTTCTCTCCCAAAGCTCTACATTAGTGATTCTATCACACCATTTAATTCCCTCTGTTCTGAGCAGGAACCAGTTAATGAATGTTTGTAGTTTATTAGTAATTGCCTTAGTTTTTATCCATATTTCCATTTCATACAAAAGTACTGATTTGACATTAGAATTAAACAATTTGTAAAGTAATAGTTTTAATTTATTTTGACCACAAATTTGCTAGTGCAATGTAAAGCTCCTCTTGTCTTTTGTATTCTTATTTTAATATCTCTATCGGTTTCCCCATCGTGATTTACCTTACTGCCCAAATAGATGTACGACTCCACATCTTGGAGTTCGATACCATTAAGAGAAACCACATTACTGTTTGCCTGATTTATTCTTATTATCTTTGTTTTACCCTTATGGATTTTCAGACCCAGCTGTTGTGATCTCGCATCATGTATATTTAATTTATCTTGCATCTGATTCCGTGAATGGCACAGAAGAGAAATATCAGCGAAGTCCAGATCATCAAGCCGTTTTGTAAGGGTCCATTGAATTCCATTCTTGATGTTAGCAGTTGCTGTCTTCATAATCTAATCTATTGCCAGTAAAAGTAGGAGGGGCGAAAAAAGACATCCCTGTCGCTCACCTATTTTTATTTCAGATGTTTCTGTTAGCTTTTCCTCATGAAGAACTAGACATTTCATTATATGTTGCCTTCACTAAGTTAATAATTTTGTATGGATTCCATAGTGCCCTGTTAATTTCCAGAGAGATTTCCTATCAATGCTGTCAAAAGCTTTTCCATAGTCAATGAATCCAATGTAAAGTGATGAATTCGATTCCGTGCTTTGCTTGATTATATGTAATGTGGCTGTTTGGTCAGTACAGGATCTGTTTGGCTGAAACTGGCAAATACTTGCAAGTGGCACATATTTTTTTTTCTGTTCAAATAGGAAAGATTCCTCACAACAGCAGCTTTCAGACTCAGATCTGAACCATCACTTCTTCTTCTTCTTCTTCTTCTTCTTCTTCTTCTTCTTCTTTTTCTTCTTCTTCAGCATTCCAAGCCCTTGAGGTTCATTGCTGCAGATATCACTGGCCTCCATTCATCTCTCTGGTTGGCCTTCTCTTTCCAGTTGATGACACCAAGTGTTTGCAGGTCTGATTGGATATTATCTCTCCATCGTCTTCTTGGTCTGCCTCGTGGTCTACGACCATTCATCTCCCTTGTGTATACAGTTTTTACTTCTCTGTCATCTGATATTCTTTCAATATGCCCCTACCATTTGAGTCTATTAGCTCTCGTGATGCCAATAAATGAAAATAGGTCCCGGTGAGGCAGCATTAAAGCTACACATATAAGAATAGTGAGAGTCGCCGTGGTTTAGGGCCTAGATGCTTGCCTGCGAATCAGGATGCTGTGGGTTTAGGTCCTGATGGAGCCGGACTTTTTTCAGAATTGACCTCGGCTCTCGGGTCGACCATGCTTGAAGGCGTGGAAGAGGGTCCTTTATGAGATTAGTAAAGTGTTATCAAATATGTTCACTGATCATCATCATCATTATTGTTTGTTTCCTTTCTTCATCTGTCAGGTCTTTCATGCAACAAGTTGGGTCAGTATTCTTGTTTGCGATGCAAGGTATGATTTTCAGCACTTTTAAAAATGTAAACTAATTATTGGCATCATAAGGCTAATGGATTTCAATTAGAGCGAATGGCAGATGACAGACAAAAACTGCGTACACAAGAGTTGATTGGAAATAGATCACGGGGCAGACTAAGATAACAGTGGAGAGATAATATACGTGGTTTCACTGTGCAGTCCTCGGTGTTTACCAGGGCTTTAGTTTCATGATGAATGTTTATTGAAAAAAAAAAGTTTTTATAGCTTTCAGACCGTGGTATGAGATTCACACTGTGGAAGAGATTGTGTTGTCACCACGTAATATGTCCATAGTAAGCAAATGATGCGTTGCAGCCAGCCTCCATTGAAAGGGTAAAGGTGAGAGAATCGACTTCATTGCACAGGGTTTTATCCCATATGGCTCAGTCTCATACTGCACAACAGCTAGCTGCCTGCCAAGAGCATTGCACAAAGCACGACTTCTATAGCTCCGGCGTCGATCCCCAGGGATCTCCGCAAAAATTGCACTTGTGAACTGAATGGCACCACCGTTTGAGGCAAATGGCTTGACCACTTCGCCACCGAGACCCCCTGCATCTCTGTGACCTCCATTGCAGACAACTGTAAATTTTTTTTGAAGGTAAAGGCCTCCCTTTTATGTCATGGGATTTGTTGTTTGTGTATGTGGTGCTAGTCTCATCAAGCACATGACAAATGGGTTGGCAGGTGAGAGGACTAGCCACACTGCTGCTGTAGCTGCCAGTATTTGATGAAGCAGTCTGACAATCCTATTCAGGAACTTGGCTCTGCAGATGACACAGTCCTTTCAAACAGTGTAAAGGGAATAGAAGATTTCATCATGTCTGTTCACAAACTCAGTGTTCTTGATTTTTTAAGAAGAAAAATTAATGTCCACACATGCACCAAAAAACTGGCTGTCACCCAAAAATAACAATAAAGGATGAACACATTGAAAATGTCACAGACTTTGAATATCTAAGCTTCATAACAAACGGCAGTTGAGACTGTTCGACAGAAGTCAAAAGGAGGATGGTCATAGTAATACAAAGCATTAAAAGTCCCTGGTTAAGCACAAACAAGCCAAAGTTAAATTTTGAGAGCATGCATTTTCCTGTAGCAGCATGCAGATGTGAGTGATGGACTATCTCCTCATCCTTAATGAAGAAAAGAGGTGCTTTTGAGCTGAAATGCTATAGAAAGATTCTCAGTACCATGGACCAAGGAGAAGAAATACTGACATTTTAAAAGATCTGAACATCAAGGAATATTGGCAAATAAACAGCATCTTATCTCGCATGCTGAAATATTTTGGCCATTTTAAATGCCACTGAGGTTTGGAAAAAATAACATAAGGCATGATACCAAGAAAGAGGGGCAGGGACCGACCAACAGGAAGATTGCACAGGATGTAGTGACTGCTTGGATATCATAATGCATGAGGCGGGAGAGCTGATCAGAGACTGAGTTTTTTTGTTTCAGGCAGACTGTGATGAGAGTGACATTCTTCAAAGGACCTGCCACATGATAATGTTGATGAATCTGAACTCTTCATTGACCTTATTTCAGAAAGTGACTAGTCCATCAGTGGATAGGGGCAGTGTCATCAGTTCCATGTCAGATGCATATTGCAAAGACGACTGTAGCAATTAGCATGTCTCAATCCCTATCCAGGTTGGTGGATGTGTAACCTGGAGCTGTTAGACATGAACAAGGCACAAGACATTTGGTTAATCAGCACACAATGGGTTTGGTCAATAGCCTTATGCTTGTGGAGCTATTGAGGAGAAAATCGGAGCAACTGTAGATATGTCAGGATTGTTGTAATGATGGTCTTCACTGTTTCCTAGTTGATTGTTTCCTTAGCGGCCATAAGCCAGAAAGTGACTGAAAAATTGTTTCCTTAGCAGCCATAAGCCAGAAAGTGACTGAAAAATTGTTTCCTTAGCAGCCATAAGCCAGAAAGTGACTGAAAAATTGTTTCCTTAGCAGCCATAAGCCAGAAAGTGACTGAAAAATTGTTTCCTAAACAGCCATAGGCCAGCCAGAATAATACTGACTGGTTGATTGTTTTCTAACCAGTCATTGGCCAGAATGCAACTGACTAGTTGATTGTTTTCTAAACAGCCATTAGCTAGAATGCAACTGACTAGTTGATTGTTTTCTAAACAGTCATTGGCTAGAATGCAACTGACTAGTTGATTATTTTCTAAACAGCCATTGGCCAGAATGTAACAGACTAGTTGATTGTTTTCTAAACAGTCATTGCCAGAATGCAGCTGACTATTATTGTTTTCTAAACAGCCATTGGCCAGAATGTAACCGACTAGATGATTGTTTTCTAAACAGCTATTGGCCAGAATGTAACAGACCATTTGATTGTTTTCTACACAATCATTGGCCAGAATGTAACATACTATTTGATTGTTTTCTAAACAGTCATTGGCCAGAATGTAACATACTATTTGATTGTTTTCTAAACAGCCATTGGCCAGAATGTAACCGACTAGATGATTGTTTTCTAAACAGCTATTGGCCAGAATGTAACAGACTATTTGATTGTTTTCTAAACAATCATTGGCCAGAATGTAACATACTATTTGATTGTTTTCTAAACAGCCATTGGCCAGAATGTAACAGACAGGTTAATTGTTTCCTAACTAGCCATTCACCAGAATAAAACAGTATCTCATTGCTGAGATTACAGTTGTCTTTTCCATAATGTAATTGCTAAATTGTTTTTGATCAACCCAGCAATGCTACTGTGATGATCATGTCAGGCGTAAGGGATTCAAGTACGTCAAAGGGCAGGCCATCCCATGTCCAAAGTGCGGCAGTGATACCCAGGAAGTGAAGGAGTTGAGCATGTCAAGTAAGTGATTACAGATTTTACTTGATTATTTTACCTGTGTGTTAATGTAAACAATGCATGTTTTTATGTTAAAAACACATTTGAACATTTTGTGCCCTCCCCCCACCCGTTTCTCCCACCAGTGATGACACCTGGGGGGGCCCACACACCTCTTCCTATGCCACTTCCTGTAGCCCATTGGTTTGAAGTTCAAATCCCCATCAGAACAAGTTTTTTTTTAAAAATTATTATTGCCCTTGGCTCCCAGGGTAACCCAGCCAAAAATGGTTGCCCATTATGTTAAGTTGTTGTCGAGTCTCAAGGTATTAGATTGACTCCTTCAATCCATCTTCTTATTCGTCGTGCCTTACCTCTTGGAGGTTGCTACTTTCCTGTTGTACGCTCTTGTTGCTGGGATCGTTGGATTCATTCTTTTGCTCCTGGTGGTGAGATTTTTCATGTGCTAATTGTTGAAGATAGGGACCCTTATTATCCAGTTGGCACATCAGATCAGGTATTTGCTTCTAGTTGATCTTTTTTATAGACCTATAGCTGGTCACCTATAATGCTGGCCAAATTTATTTGCAAAATACAAAATATACAGAACCAATAGAAGTTGTCAGCTGCAGTTAGCACAAAAAAAGAGTGTTAAGAAGTTCTGATACCTGCCAAAACAGCTTTCACATGGACACCAGAGGGAAAGAGAAAACAGGGGCGCCCAAAAACAACATGGAGACGAACGATGGAAAGTGACCTGAGTGCGGCATCTTTGACATGGAAAACTGCACTGAAGATTGCACAGGACAGGAAAGCATGGAAAGTCCTCTCTGAAGCCTCATGTGCCACTAGGCATAACGAGAACTGATGATGATGAAGAAGTTCTGAGTAGAACCTGTGTTGTTGATATGCATGAGGAGTATGGACAATAAGTAAACAAGCTGGAAAATATTTACTTGCTGTGGAGATGTGGTTTTTGAGATAAAAAACAAATCTCCTTTGTGTTCATTGTTGTAAACACTGGCAGGAAGCTCTGGTGGTTTGTCATGGACTTTGGTCTTGTTCCAGAACTTGAGTTTTTTGTGTGTGTGTAGGTAATGTTTGTCCTAGTCCTAGTCCTTTTGAGAGAGAAAAAAAAAGGTCGACCACTTTCAGACTGCTGCTAGCTAGCCGAGGCTGCTAGCAGTCTCCGCCTATATTTGTGGTCTGGGTTATTTGCGTCACTTTCGTGACTAAATTCTAGTGTTTGCGTCATTTCTGGGTTTGATGCTTCCATCCGAATCAGACCGCTCGTCCTCCACCCTGTTGTTACTTGTGCATGTCTTCCCTCGTCTTTCTTGGTGTTTCCAGTTTGTTTTGTTTCCCTTTGATTTGGCCAGGCGCATTTCGTAGGGGGGCGCGCTTTCCCACACAACGTCCTTTGGACCACCATTTACAGTTTTAAAATTTTAAGTATTTTATTTTGCCAAAAAGTACTGAAAACGGTTTTTGATTTTGAATAGTTCCGAAATGTGAAAATATTTCGCGTGTGTAATGTTTGTTCCTCACCTTTCAGGCAGATGCACTCCGTCCAACCTCAAAGGAAACATCCCTCATTGGTCAAATTTTAGGACATGTTTGTTGGGGGTTAGGGTGAGGATGTAGGTCTATTCTTCTGTACACCAAAAAGACCCTAGAAACCCTATGGGGAGAATATGAAATTTAATTATATTATTGAAGAGTAAGAAAACAAACAAGAGAGTCTGCCTGAGTCGGATGAAAACCCTAAACTAATTAGGGAAATTACATGTTTTCTTTTTCTTCTTCTTTTTTTTTTTTCAACTTTCTCTTTTACTGCTTCGGGTGTCGAGAGAGGTTAAATATTCTGCTTCTTGCTGTTCTGGCTGACCGGACATATTGTGCTCTTGTAGAATAAAGTCAATATTTTTTCAACATACAGTGAGAAGGAATAGGTCCAAGGTCAGGATTGAATGGAAAAGAGCAACGCGAAGACAGAAATAAATACTTGGATGACTTGACCACATGGACAGGGTGGCACAAGAGTACTGACTTGACCAGTGATGGGGATGATTATTTGTTGGTGGTGTGATATTATTTAAAACAGTCTTTCCAATTTGGTGGTCTAGGGAACAGTTGTTAAAGGGTCCATGATTTCACTGACAAAAATACTCTCAGCTTTAGAATGCAGATTGTGGTGTGGTGAAATCGATCACAGGTATGAGAGACAGTTAAGGCCGTTGTGATGTGTATAGGGAGTAACTTCATACCTCACCGTGGGTGCCAGCTGGCTGTGGAATGGTTTTACAGATACTCACACAAGACGTCATGTGCCGCGGATAGGGGTTCACCTTTTTGACCTGACTTGAGTTGCCAGGGGATCTCGGAATTGGTGGCCTCTAGAGATGTAGTGTACAGTCTGGCTCACATCAGCCCACCCCCAATGCAAGGGTGAAAATGTCTATCAAAGCTCATTTCTAACATAGGTTAAGTCCGCTAGCCAAACATACTACTAAATGATAACCCTGGGTCAAAACCTCTGTTGAGTAGGAATAATTACTGCACTGCTGAGACTCAGCCCTTTAACAAGAAATTTGCTCGCAGCCTAGACGAGCAACAACTCTTGCGGGCGGTAACTCACAGAACATTCCTGTCTCCACACATCCCTTGCTGTTCTTCAAAGTCATCATCACCACGTTGAGGTGCACCTGCCACTGTGAGTGTCCTATGGCATAGCAACAAAGTCCTGAATGTCCGACCATAAAATGTCCTACTAATTGGCAGAAAGGTTTTCATGCCCATTATCATAGACCCCACTCACCAGAGTGGTGGACCTTACGGGGAGGGACATGCCAAATGCACGCTTTGTCCTACTATCTCGCTAAGTTTCCAGATAAAACAATGCTTAAGGTGTCTAACATGCCAGAGAAATATGAATCTATTTATGTGGCCATCGAAGTCCTGGACCTGCATGCTGCTCCCTACCGATCTCCAGAGGGCACAGCCCATGACGATTGTGAGGTTAGCAGTCACATACAGGGTGTGAGGATTCCTCGAATGAGCCTAGAACCAAAGCATCATGTGTCGGCTCTGCATTTATGGAAGCCTCCTTAGATGGCTGGAAATGCCCATGATCTATCTGTGCCTTCCCTTGAGAGCCGACCTGTCTACACACACATGCCCTGGATGAGGTCTCCAGTGGCAACACCTGTAGATATGGGAACAAAGAGACCACCACACAAATAAGGCCACAACACAGCATGTCATGCCCAACAAAACCACCCAGGAAGTCAACCGGTCAAACAAATGCTCAATAAAGTTGGATGTGTCGGCTGAAAGGCGCAAAACTGACAACTTTAATGTAAACAGGCAGAACGCATTTACATCATTCAGACAGTTGAAAAAAAGAAGAATGCAAATTGTTTCCTATTCCCACATCATTATCATCATCAGGTGCCTTGCCGACTGGCGTGGGCGATCATGCCTCTCCATAATCCACGATCCCCTGCAACATGTATCAGTTCATGTGCCGACACACCTCCATGCCATGCAACAAGACTGCCAAGAATCTTCTCTCGTTGTCTTCCTCTATCCCTCCTTTCACAGATCTTTTCAGTGGTCACAACATGTTCCATTTTCCCTCTTCTCATAACATGGCCGAAAAATGATGACTGTCTTCCCACATATATAAATATGACTTCTTCAGTATGAGCTCATTGTTAGGCCTTTGAAAATAAAAATGGTCAGCAGGTCTTAGCTAACAGGGCAAACCTGATTTAGAAAAATTGTCTGTCTCTTATCATTATGATTGTTGTTTGATTCCATACTGCCTCTTTGTGCAGCACGAGGTTACAAGTATGGCAGGCAGCAGATAGCAGATGAAGAAGATGACGATGAGGTACATGATGAGTACAGTTATCCTGCTGCTACAGGCTTTACCTTTGGTGGTGTCACTCTGGGAGGACGGGGTGGTGTCAAGGCCTACAGAGGTGAGTAGAATGTCATAAATAATATAACGGTTGACTCTGTCCATCAACAAACTGCAGTTCTGGTGGTGCCTGTTGGTGTTGGCACCTCTTGCGACTGCCTTATGAATTTGTTATATGTGCCTGTTGCTATATTTTGCAGGGACAGTTATTTGTTTACTAATTTTTTATTGGGATGGGCAAGGCCATTTCGAATAAGTTAAAGTGGCACTGGAATGGAGTAGTCATAGCGTGATCCACACAGTTGAAGTTCAAACCTCATCCGCCAGCTCAAATTTACAAGTGCCTATGATTTGTTAGTGACTCTGTTTCATAACATAACCTGTGACATGTTAGTGTTGTGCAGGTGTATTGACAGAAGCACTAGTACATAAAACCCGCCATCTTTCTCTGTCTTCAACTTCATGAATAAGTGTATGATAACTTAGTCGTGTCCATTTCTTGATGTTGTCATTCCAAGTTCTTCTTTGTCCTCCTCTTCTTCGACTAACCCCCAATGTTCCTTGAAGTACAGTCTTTGCAATCAAATCATGTCTCATAATCATCAGTGTACTAGTGTTTAATTTCAAAAGCGGATTGTTAAAAACAAAGACCTCTCTCCTGGCTGTAACCCTGTTGATCTGAGAAGACTAAATCTAGTAACTTCCCGTTGGTAAACAGTCCCATCGATGCCTGACAATGGCCTGTCTGCAATAACCTGTTCTCAGAAAGTGAAGTTAAATTGCATTGCTTCTGTGTGCATCTGCACAGTGACTAAAAGGCCAGGATGTATGGGGGCCTTACGCTTTGGAATGCCGGGGTGCCTGGTTCAAACCCAGCTGCGGACGGTTTGTCTTGTGGTTTCGACAGTGCTACCAAGAGCTGACCATTCAGAAGCAATGGCAAACTACTGAATGTAACATTTGCCTTGAAAAACCACAACAACTATTTAAAAAAAATGCTGGGGTGGTTCTGCAACAAGGATACGCTACTAACTTTTAATGTCCCCCTGTTGCATTTTTAAAACTAAGTTAGATGTCAGATTTTCCCTTAAGCCTCAGTGATAGAAGATCAGGGCATGAGTCACCTGAAATATATTCTTGTATTTTTGGGGCCCTGGGAAATATATTTTGTTTAATGTTTCACTCTGTGTTTATTGATTATCTCTTATATAAAGCTTTACATCCCCCCCCCCCCCCCACTCGCTTCCCAGTGTCACATAGATAATTATATTTTAAAATAATTTACTAGTGACCTGGTTAAAAAAATAAAAAGTTTTCTCATTAATACTTGTAGCTCAAAACTGTTTTTAAAAGCCATCATGGGGTGAAAAAGTGACGACAGTGGAGCGGAGTTGCACCATAGAAGAGACTAAGCATCTTGATGATAGCAGAACTATCATCAATAATGAACTGCATTTCTAATGTTGGACTGTTTGTGTTAGCACTTCGGATGGCTACCATATGCTTTAATGCGAGTGTATGCTAGATATGCTGAGACAGCAGTCTGTCAATCTTTCCACAAGGGACTGTGATAAACATTCTGGGTGTTTTTCGCTGGCACAGGAGCAGAGCAAAGATGGGGCGACCCGTTTGCTATGAAGCTGAAACTAAGACTACCAGACTACCAGACTACCAGACTAAGCATCTGTTGTAAATAGCACACAATTTTTTTGGGGTATTTATATTATTTTGAGAAAACAGCAGATAACTAAGAGACTGAAAGTGCGTACACACAAGAGGAAAGCACAGGACCGATCAAGAAGACAGGGAAGAGATAATATACAGGCATACCTACAAACATTTAGAGTCACAGTGCAACTCATAATTTGAAGCTGTTAACCATAAAAAGCTGTTATCATAATCATATCTTCTTGATCCTCTAGTACCTTGCGGTGTCGAGGTGAAGTATAATTTACGGGAAAGGGCCTGTTTGTGTGTCTTCGTAAATTGGGATTCCCAGGGCGTCCGTAATTACCTCTGTCCATCGCTTGCATGGTTGGCCTCTTTTTTTGCTTCCTGTGTGGTCTCTTCATCATTTCTTGCTGTGGTGTTTGCTATCCATGCTATATGGCCAAACTATTTCACCTGTTGTCTTCTAATGAAATCCAGAGCTGCTGATACCCCCATTTTCCTCGTTTCTGATCTTAACTCATCTTGATATATTGAGAGCCCTTAGCTGTTATCAGTAATCTATAAATAATGCTTTCTATTTATGCCAGGGGTTCATTTCATATCTGATGCTAGACTTATATTTAATAGACCAGTCAGCACTTAATAGGTGATGTGTTCTTCATCATGCCAGCTGAGTGGGGTAAATCCGCTTTGATGCAGATTTGAACTTGAGACCTACGGGCCAGGGGGTTAGCACATAGCCACTACACTGCCACAGTTCCCACCATCAGCATAGGAAGGACTTTTCTAGTTTGGCCAGTAATATTTGGCCATGTATACAGTATTGCAGAACTTATTATTAGCTGTAGCTATGGAACATCAGACTGTTGAGAACAGCTGTAGCTATGGAACATCAGACTGTTGAGAACAGCTGTAGCTATGGAACATCAGACTGTTGAGAACAGCTGTAGCTATGGAACATAAGACTGTTGAGAACAGCTGTAGCTATGGAACATCAGTCTGTTGAGGACAGCTGTAGCTATGGAACATCAGACTGTTGAGGATAGCTGTAGCTATGGAACATCAGTCTGTTGAGGACAGCTGTAGCTATGGAACATCAGACTGTTGAGAACAGCTGTAGCTATGGAACATCAGACTGTTGAGAACAGCTGTAGCTATGGAACATCAGACTGTTGAGAACAGCTGTAGCTATGGAACATCAGACTTGAGAACAGCTGTAGCTATGGAACATCAGACTTGAGAACAGCTGTAGCTATGGAACATCAGACTGTTGAGGACAGCTGTAGCTATGGAACATCAGTCTGTTGAGAACAGCTGTAGCTATGGAACATCAGACTGTTGAGAACAACTGTAGCTATGGAACATCAGTCTGTTGAGAACAGCTGTAGCTATGGAACATCAGACTGTTGAGGACAGCTGTAGCTATGGAACATCAGACTGTTGAGGACAGCTGTAGCTATGGAACATCAAACTGTTGAGGACAGCTGTAGCTATGGAACATCAGACTGTTGAGAACAGCTGTAGCTATGGAACATCAGACTGTTGAGAACAGCTGTAGCTATGGAACATCAGACTGTTGAGAACAGCTGTAGCTATGGAACATCAGACTTGAGAACAGCTGTAGCTATGGAACATCAGACTTGAGAACAGCTGTAGCTATGGAACATCAGACTGTTGAGGACAGCTGTAGCTATGGAACATCAGTCTGTTGAGAACAGCTGTAGCTATGGAACATCAGACTGTTGAGAACAACTGTAGCTATGGAACATCAGTCTGTTGAGAACAGCTGTAGCTATGGAACATCAGACTGTTGAGGACAGCTGTAGCTATGGAACATCAGACTGTTGAGGACAGCTGTAGCTATGGAACATCAAACTGTTGAGGACAGCTGTAGTTATGGAACATCAGACTGTTGAGAACAGCTGTAGCTATGGAACATTAGACTGTTGAGGACAGCTGTAGCTATGGAACATCAGTCTGTTGAGGACAGCTGTAGCTATGGAACATCAGACTGTTGAGAACAGCTGTAGCTATGGAACATCAGTCTGTTGAGGACAGCTGTAGCTAAGGAACATCAGACTGTTGAGGACAGCTGTAGCTAAGGAACATCAGTCTGTTGAGAACAGCTGTAGCTATGGAACATCAGACTGTTGAGGACAGCTGTAGCTATGGAACATCAGACTGTTGAGGACAGCTGTAGCTATGGAACATCAGTCTGTTGAGAACAGCTGTAGCTATGGAACATCAGACTGTTGAGGACAGCTGTAGCTAAGGAACATCAGACTGTTGAGAACAGCTGTAGCTATGGAACATCAGACTGTTGAGGACAGCTGTAGCTATGGAACATCAGACTGTTGAGGACAGCTGTAGCTATGGAACATCAGTCTGTTGAGGACAGCTGTAGCTATGGAACATCAGACTGTTGAGGACAGCTGTAGCTAAGGAACATCAGACTGTTGAGAACAGCTGTAGCTATGGAACATCAGACTGTTGAGGACAGCTGTAGCTATGGAACATCAGACTGTTGAGGACAGCTGTAGCTAAGGAACATCAGACTGTTGAGGACAGCTGTAGCTATGGTACATCAGACTGTTGAGGACAGCTGTAGCTATGGAACATCAGTCTGTTGAGGACAGCTGTAGCTATGGAACATCAGTCTGTTGAGGACAGCTGTAGCTATGGAACATCAGTCTGTTGAGGACAGCTGTAGCTATGGAACATCAGACTGTTGAGGACAGCTGTAGCTATGGAACATCAAACTTGAGAACAGCTGTAGCTATGGAACATCAGACTGTTGAGGACAGCTGTAGCTATGGAACATCAGACTGTTGAGAACAGCTGTAGCTATGGAACATCAGACTGTTGAGAACAGCTGTAGCTATGGAACATCAGTCTGTTGAGAACAGCTGTAGCTATGGAACATCAGACCGTTGAGAACAACTGTAGTTAGTAAGCAACAGCTATAGATGGATTACAGATCTGGCATATTTGTAGGCAGACTGTTGATTCCTTGCCTTTCAAGCAGATGCATTCCGATTTTGAAGGAAGGGGGTGGCAGTGGGTCTCCCCCTCCCCGCAAAATGGGGCATCGGAACCCACGCAGTGAGATTGCAGATGCAGTTCATTAGTGCAGATTACTGAGATCCCTGGGACTCCATGGTTTGAATGATGAGTGCAGGTGTTTTAGATATAACGGGCTGTTGCTGGGGCTAAGAGGTTTGTGATTTGTTCTATGCCGCCGGTAGGGAGGCTTGAGATTCTGCAGCGAGTAACTTGAGCCAGGTGGGATAAAAACCCAGTGGAAAGCAAGCCAGTCTTCTCGATCTAAAATCAATAGATTTTTTTTTTCTCACATCCTCTTCCGATTGTCAGTAACAGTTTAAGGTTATCGGCGGCAGTAATAGAATGTTAAGGATAATTGTTTGTCATGTTGATAACGGCATCTGGTTGTTGAGAATTATTGATGTCACCCTTGAGTTTAAGATTTTAATTTTATTAATTAATTTTTTTGTAAATTATTTCTGTCTTAGCAGCCGAAAGTGATGATGAGGACGATGATGATGATGATGAAGACGATGATGATGAGGATGAGGAAGAAGATGACGAAGAAGAGGAAGATGATACAGACGAGGAGGAGGAAAACAAGGATGAAGAAGCTAAAGGGAAAAGTGGAGTAGGTGATGGCGACGATGCGGCAAAGAAGTTAGAAAGTTTGAAAGTGTAATAAGCAGATTATCAGTTGTATCCAGATGTGACTGTCATTTAAGGAATTTTTTTTTTTTTTATTTTATGTGGAGTACGTATATGTTGTTTTTCCCATACTAGCTGGTACCTAAAGGTTTGACACTCGTGCTGCTAAAAAAAAGGCACACACTGGATGTCAGTCCAGTGGGACTTATCCAAGATATCCAATTCAACCTCCTAAAAAAGGGTTTTACCTAGGAAGCCCATAACACTTACACTAACTACTACCCGGATGTGCCCATGGTCTGGTAGGAAGTTTATATATTATATATATTTAATTAAACAGCCTAAAAAGTCTATGATTAAACACCAGCAGGGAGATCAAAATTAGAATTTTGAGAGCATGCATCATTCCTGTAGCAATATACAGATGTGAGTCGTGGACTATCTCCCAGTCCTTAAGAAAGAGAATAGGGGCTTTTGAGCTGAAATGCTTTAGAAAGATTCTCAGAATATCTTGGACGAAAAAGAGGAGAAATACTGACATCTTGTAAGATCTGAACATCGAGGAAAATTGGCTAATAAACAGCATCCTGTCTCGGAAGCTGAAATATTTTGGTCATATCAAGTGCCACGATGGATTGGAAAAATTATAGCAGAAGGCATGGTACCAGGAAGGAGGGGCAGGGGCCGACCAACGCGAAGATGGGCACAGGATATAAGTGACTCCTTGAGTAGGAAAGTGCATAAGGCGGGAGAGCTGGAGAGAGACTGAGTTTCTTTCAGGCAGACCGTGATAAGAGTGACATTCTGCAAAGGACCTGCTACATGATGATGATGTATATAGTGTTGATATGTTTCACTACGCTATCTTACACGATCACTGATCAGATCAGTGTTCTTGTCCCACTCCATCCATGTGGCTTAGCCATCCAGCTACTTATCTCTTTGCCTTCTTCTTGCTTCTTACCATCAGTTTTGCCAGTTGTTACCATGTTCTTGAGTTCATTCCTTCTCATAACATGTCCAAATTACATCGACTGTCTACATCTATATATGCATGCTAAAAATGTTAATCTTCCTCTTCATTTACCATTTGATGAGGAGTGTCACAGATCTAAAGTATGTGGGTTGTCTAAATATGGAAAGTATTCTTCATCTACTCCATTTGATCTCAAGAGCACAGTTCAGTTTGGCAGTTGCCGACTAATTAGAGGTATGATGAAATCAGATTTGTTTGGCCTAAAGGGCTTAGCTGTAAAACTGCAGCACAAGTGGTAACCTCCATATTTTAAGAGCAAATACAGAAGGATAAACAATTATTAGAGAGTAGCTTAACCTGCAAAATTGTAGCAGTTTCCACCCTCTTAGATGGAATAAAGTTGTCTTCATTAAGATTTATAGCAGAGCAGTCTGCCCTCTTAGATGGAATAAAGTTGTCTACATTTCAACACTAACAGAATTGTCTGCCCTCAAAGGGTGTCCCCAAAAGTTATCTGAATATCCAGTTTTCTACCTGTATGTTTCCGAAACTGTCAGGGAAGTCTCGTCTCCTAACATTACATCAGAAAGTTCTAATTTTATTTCAGAAATTATCCTCAAACTGAATTAGAGGTTTTTTTTCCATCATGATTTGATCACAGAATTGTATTTCCATCAAGTGTTTCCTGTACAGATTTGTCAGAAAACTGCACCAATAATGTAGCACAAATTAGTTATACTTTCTTTCAAATATGCATCAGAAATTGGGTTGTATCTCAGAGGTATGTGTTTCTCTACCAATCTCTGCAGGAAAAAAACAGATGTGTTTATTAAACATTGTATTCATCAAGATTGTATTGGAAAATTGTAATCAAAATCGGTACAACTCAGTTTTTCAGGCCCATCTAGGTCAACTCTGTTCAGTTTACACACTTATCAGGGTTCGTAGTGGACCGGGAAATCGGGAAATTACCGGGATTTTTTTCGTTGACCTTGAACCGTGATTTTTAGCTTATAAAAGACATGCCGGCCTTGAAAAGCCGTGAATTTTGACCGCGGCAATGAAATCGTCAGAAATCCTGTGTTTTTCAGCACAGGCAATTTTGGGGGAGCCATTTGGCTTTTTTGGCCATTTGGCTAGTTTTTGGCTACTTTCGTTGTATGGTCATTTCAGGTGTGAGGGCAGCTGATTATTGGCTATTTTCAGCCGAAATGGCTTGTTAAAGGCCAGGGGAGGGCGGGCCGTGTTGCAGATCATGAATACATGCAGACAGCAGCGGTGTGGCTTGGGGCGGGAAGTATCAGCTTCCGTGTGCGTGTGTGTGCCTTTGTTGGGCAGAATGAACAGTATAAATCGTTTATGGTCGTGGTTTCTAGAAAGGATTACATTGGGAGATGGTGGGGCTCGGTTCAGTTGTATTTATAAATAGAGTCGCCGTGGTGGGGGCTAAGCACGGCCTTCTCTATTAATTAGAGATGGCTTTGGGGCTAAGCAAAGTGACTGCAGCTGGATTTCCCAGTTCTATTTTTGGCCTGGATTTATCTTTACAGTGTGTTTGGCGATCAGTATTGTAATTCCCCGAGATTCCCTCTTCTGTTGTCTCACCCCTCTCTCTCTCTTCCCTCCCTCTTTCACTCTTCTACCTATTGCTCCTTCCTTCCCGTCTCCTGCATTGTCTCTAACCCTCCCTTCTGATCTTCATCTTCTTCTCTATCTTTCCTTTTACTCTCTCATTTCCTGTCCCCCCTCCCACTTTTTCCTATTTTATTTCTTGTTTAAATGTTTAGTAAATGTGCGGCTCCATAACTCTTCCTAGCAACTCAAGTACACAGGAAGTTGTATTGGGGGGGGGGGGGGGGGCATTCTGTGTGAACATGGTGGATATTTTCTTTTGATGTGTTTGTTTTCCTAGCGGCCTTAATCTCTGTCCCATCTCCCTTCCCGCCCCCTCACATTTTGTCCTACCTGTTCCTCACTCTCTGCCTGTCTGTGTCACTGCTTTTCTCTTTCTCTTTGTATTTGCCACTCTCCCTCTCTCTCTCTCTCTCTCTCTCTCTCTCTCTCTCTCTCTCTCTCTCTCTCTCTCTCTCTCTCTCTCTCTCTCTCTCTCTCTCTCTCTCTCTCTCTTTCTTTCTCCATACCTTCAGTTGGTGTAGAAGGTTATGTGTTGCCTAGTGCAGAACATTTCATGTCCACCATTCCCCCTCCCACACATTAAATATATGTGTACTTTTAAAAACACATTTGCCGTCCCCCCCCCCCCCCCCCCCCCCCGCCTTTTCTCCTCCCACATTGATGACACCTAGGGAAGGGAGTGCACCCCTTCCTGCTACCTTCTTCCCTCTATGTCTCATCTTATTTCTTACTCCCTTCTTTCTCTCCCTGTCTCATTCCCACTTTATTTTCTTAAACTTTATTCTCTCACCTCCTCTGTCTCACCCTTACCACATCAGCCTTCTACACCACTTTCCACCACCTCCTCTCTCCCCTCCTTTCTGTAATTGGAAAACCAGAAATAAAACAAAGTCCACTGCTGCCCTGACCTATTTATGTGTCTGACCTATTTATGTGTGTGGGTAAACTTCTCTATTTTCCACCAGTGGTGGGTTGGGATCCCCTGGACTTTTTTTTTTCTTCATAAAATGACCTTGGCTCTCAGGTCACCAGCCTTAAGTGTAAGAAATTGAATTATTGTTGTCACACACAGATAGGACAAGCAAGGGGCAGTAGGGGTTAGCACTGTTGTTTATGGACCACTGCCACATTCACATTGGGAGAGGGTAGGAACCAGAAAAGTGGCCTCACTTAGAGATTTCCTAATTCTATTTTTGGCACTCAGTGTTTTACTTACCCCTCCCCCCCCCCCCCCCCCCCCCCCCACAACCGTGTCTTACCTCTCTTCTCTCACCCCTTCTCTTTCCTTTGATCTTCTACTATTCTCCTTTCTCTCTCCATTCTTCCTCTCTTCCTCTCTTCCTTTCCTTGCCCTTTCTCCTGTCTCATCTCTTCTTTGTCTCCTCTCCATCCTGTCTTTTCACTTTCTCTAGATTTCCTTACCCGCTCCCCTCTCTCATTCCCCCCCCCCCCCCCCATTTTTTTTACTGGTTCATCTACGTATTTTTTTGCCCCATAATTATCTTTTCCTAGTTGTTGTGTCCACTACACTTGAAATTGTGTGGAGGGGAGTAGGTGGCTGTTTTTTTCTTTGATGTATCTTGTCTCCCTTCCTGCCCCTCTCTCTTAATCTGTGTTTGTCACTGCCTTCCTTACCCACCTCTCTCTCTCTCTCTCTCTTGCTTTATGTCTGTTTGCCTCCCTTCATCACTTCCTCTTTGTATACCTCCCTCCCATTCTCCTGCTCTGCCTTTCTTCTCTTTCTTTGGTTCTCTCCCTCTGTCTGCTTGCCTCTCTGTGCTGTCCCTTTGTCTCTCTCTCCTTTATGTCTACATCTCTCTCTCTGCTTGCATCTGCTTCTCACCCTGTCCGTTCTCTCTCCATCTGTCTCCCTTCTTTCAACTCTTTGTCATATTTTCCTCCTTCCATATCTCTGTTTCATTCCCTTTTTCCTTCTCTTTTCATCTGCCCATCTCTGTATCTGCATTCCCTCTTTCTGTATTTGTTTCCCTCTCTGTCTTTCGCTGTCCCTTCCCCACTTTTCCTCATCATGTCTCCATCCCTCCCTCTCATTTTTTCCTCCTTCCCCAGACTTCTTTTCCTTCTTTTCTCTACCTTCATCTGTCCATCTTTACACTGTCTCTCCCAGCCTACCTCAGTATGTGTCTTCCTCTCTCTTCATGACTCTCTCTCTCTCCCCTAACCCTCTCAGGTACCAGGTCCAGAAAAGACAGGACTTCAGTTTGCTGCCCTCTACCACCAAGCCCTAAAAAAATTTCAAACACTATATCAAGCTCAGGGGCCGACCAACACGAAGATGGGCACAGGATATAAGTGACTCCTTGAGTATAAAAAAAGTACATGAGGCGGGAGAGCTGGTGAGAGACCGAGGTTTTTTTGTCAGGACAAAGGAAATACTACATGATGATGATATCTGTGCTGGTATACCAACACATGTGGCACAAATGAAGTACCATGTGTGCTCAGTACACCCTTGAACAAGGCAAAAATCTTGTTTCAGTATTACACCGAGACAACCTTGAAAAAAACTAAGGAGACCTTGAAAAAGACCTTGAAAAGCCTTGAAATTGATTGGTAAATTTGGCTATGAACCCTGACTTATGATTGACCAAGTCCAAAAAGGGCACGGTGATTGGACGGTCAGTCTCCGCCTTAAGCTGTCAGACGGTCAAGTGTAAGTGGCAGGTGTCAGTTGTATCTGTAGTGTATGTGTTGGAGTGCTGACAGGTACGGGGTATATTGCAGTGGCTTTTCTGAGCTACTTAGTATATAGTATAAGTGTTTGTTGGTGGGTAAATGACAGCCTTCTAGGATTTTGTGTAGGAAATGTCCAGAGGGTAGAGTTCCATGTCTGCAGTGACAGAGCGTTGTGCGGGCCACCACAAAATGTTAATAAGTCTGAAACCGCGGCACTGTCTTGTGGTGCCTAGGTTCAGTTTGTGGCAAATGGGGTTTGGGTTAGGCCAGTTGTAAATTTTATGGAGTCGTTAAAATTGCTCACTTGCTCTAATATAGAGATCACATGATGAGAGAGTTCTAGATGTTCTGAGGTCGTAAATGTGTGTCATAAATTGACACAAATCGGCCATGGTGACACCCCTCTAACCTTGACAGAAGTCGACTGGGCTGATCAAGTATCAATGAAAACTTGCATAGTGTGTAAATGGGCAGAGTTGACCTAGATGGGCCTGGAAAAGTAAAAAGAACCTCAAAATCTTTTGTATAAAAACAAAATTCCAAGATAACAGTCTGTCTGTTGGGCAGTTAGAGACAATAAAGTAAAATTAGGGCCAGCTGGTCAAGTGGTTTACAACTTCGGGCTTTCATGCAGGAGACCCAGGTTCGACTCCCTGTAATGTGATGAGTTTTTCCGAGGGGTGGCAGAATTAAAAATTCTGACCTGCACAGTCCGTAGCAACTGCACTAGCTATGCTCACGACTCCCTACCTACACCACCCTAAAAAAAAGTGATAAATACAGATAGTAGTGACTTTTTTTTTTTTTTGAGAGAGAGAGAGAGAGTAACAAAGTACAGTGAATAATGTGCTTTTTTTTCACATGGATGATGTGGCTAGATGCTTCCCTGTCAGTCTGATGGCTTTGGGTTTAAATGTCTAATTGACCCTGGCTTGCTGATCAGCCTAACCGAAAGAGTTGCCAGGAAATGACATGGGAAGTAAAAATGATCATTGTGATGATGATTGTAACATACAGTTGGTGTACACACGTGTGAATCTAGCACTCGTCTCAATGCACCAATGATGTGAAATAGGATCCATTACTTTTTGCTTGCATTTCACACTGTCTAGTGTTTATTTCTAAAGTATTTATTTATATGATGCCTGTGTTGTTGTTTTTTTTTTCTTTTCAAGAGTTGTATGTGTGTGCTTTTTGAAACAAATGTTTTACATTTATAATAAACACCTGTGTTCAGCTGTGGGGCAGCAGCATTGTTGCTGTTGAAATAATATAGACAAAAACAGTAGATTGCACAATTAATTGCCAGTCATATGTCGCTGTATGGCATCAGGTACATTGCTATAATGTAAGTAAAGGACCGTTTTCCGTGCCTTTAAGCGTATAGGGCTAGACCTATATTTTATAGACATCGGCACAAGATAGGTGATGTGGTCAGCATCACACCGGCCACTTCACGGGACTGCACCCGGTATCCGTTCAGTGCAGGGTCAACCTGGGAGCCAAGGGTATTTTTGAAGAAAAAAAAAACACGGCTTTATCAGGGAGCGAACGTACTACCTTCTGATCTGCCACGAGCGTCTAGCCACTCCGCCATGGCGACTCCCAGGTACATTAATATAGAGTTGCATTAACATATAAAAAACATTAAGCATAAAAATGAATCCTTTCCACTGGAATTTAAAAAAAAATTTATCACATTTTCCAAGAACTGGGTATCTTGAATAATCCCACTGGACTGACATCCAGGGCGAGATGTTTTTAAGCAGCAGGTCCCACTGGACATCCGGGGCAAGATATTTTTGAGCAGCACAGGTGTCAAACCCTAATGTAGCAGCTAGTAGGGACACACTAAATATGTAAAATTCATTAACCTATAGTCAAATCTACTGGGGTCTAAATTGAATTAGTTCTCAGTTTAATTGTGCAGTGTTTTGATTGTGTCCCTGTTATTTGAATTTACAGCTAGAAAATATATTTTTTAATTGCTGCTGTTGTCAAACTGAAAATTGTGGCACATTTTTTAGTCTCTTAAAAAGGCTACGATACAAGTTCCGGGGAATTAATAATGACAGGCATGATACTCGGAGGTGATATATATTGGGCACATCCTTAGGTAAACAGAGAATCACCAAACAGAGACAGAAATTAGAAGCAAATTGATTGATGAAACGAGGACACCCAAGAGAATCCATGAGATGAAAGTTGTTAAGAGGGGCAAGGATTTAGGTCTGGATTTACAGCTCTCACTGGCTGTAAACTCCAGCCGAATGTTCCGGTTGTTTGTCCATTTTTGGACTTTGGTCTTGTTCCAGGAACTTGAGAGTTGCATGCACGTCTTTTATTTTTTTAAACAGATCTGGCTTATTTGTATGCAGACTGTTGGTTGCTGGCCTCTCAGCAGATGCACTCTCATTTTGAAGGAATCTCCCTTAATTCGTCGAGTCGCCTTGTATGACATACTTGTTGTAGATGCAATGGTGAAAATATGGGGTGACTGCAGTGAGGCTGACAACAAGAATATATAATCCAGGGAACTGTGGCTAAAAAGCTTAATGACATAGAGAAGCAGAACGATGAGCACAAAACACACAATTGACGTTTTGGCATAGTTAGTCTATGTCGAGAAAAGGACCCCAGCTGAAACATTGATTCTTTGCACGCTGTTCTGGTTTCTCCATTTTTTCCATTTTTTTAAGCTTTTAGTAAGAGTTCACTAGATTATTTTCTTGTTATGGAGACAGTGGGTCTGTCCCCCCCCCCCCCCCCCACCCCCATATCATCACAGAACCCACATAGATAGCATAACACACAGTTCATTGGAGTTATGCACTATTGTGAATTGCAAAAGACCTGTTGCCTCTTCAGGCCGACACAAACCAGTCACAGCATTTATCGGCTGTTATACGCAATTATTGGACTCGGAGGTTGGTGAAATGGTATCACAGTGCAGTCCACAACGTTTACCAGGCTTTGATTCCCGGGGTGGGTGGTTTGAATAATGACCAGTTTTACGGCTTTCAGACAGTCCTACAAGAGTCACACTGTGGAAGAGAATGGGGCATGTAATATTCCTGTAGTTAGCAGTCGTTACACTGCATCCCAGCTCCATTGTGAAGGAGGTACCATTTGAAATAAGTAAGCAATTTTACATTCTGTAGTGTTGCTTCTGAGCGGTCCAGTTTTCATCCTGCCAATATCAAGGCGAAATGGTCTACCAGCATATTGTCTGCAGCTGACTTTTAATCCTGGTATGTCAGGAACTATTGTATGACTGTTACACTGCTGTACCGAACTAATGTATGGCTAATGTCCTGAACTATTCTACAACTGTTGTACTGAACTATTGTACAGCTGTTGTACTGAACTATTGTACAACTGTTTTACTGAACTATTGTACAACTGTTGTACTGAACTATTGTACAACTGTTGTACTGAACTAGTTAGTGTATGACTGTTGCACTGAACTATTGTACGACTTTTATACTAAACTTGTATGACTGTTGTACTATTGTACTGAACTAGTGTACGGCTGTACTAAACTATTGTATGACTGGGAACAATTTAAGGCTGGTGATGATATGACATAAGATCCACAAATGAAATGCATTCTCTCATTTAATGCATCAAGAATAGCTCACCTAGCTTTTATCTCTGTGGGGGAGTTCAAGGCAGTTAGCGTGCCGATTATTTGGCAGACAAGGCGGTTACCAGAACTGGACAGGAGGGATGCCACTAATGTCATATGAGCTCCCTATTGCAAAGTAGTTAATAACAAGCAGGATTTACTTTCGTTGTTCAGGTTGTTGGGCATGGAGTTGCAACCTGTAGTAGCCAGATATGAACATTTCACCAAAGACACAAGGCGTCTGGTTGATAATACAGAATGGGAGTGATCAGTCATTTTACTCTTGTGGAGCTATTAAGGAGGAGATCGGAGCACCTATGGATCTGTCCAGAGTGCTATGATGATGGTCCTTACTAATTACATATAATTATTTATATGACGACACCCTTTTCAACTGCTTTTTCTTTTTGGGTATATTTTTTGTTCCCCCAAAATGGGGCCCCGGAACTCACATGGGAAATGTTAGAATTGAAAATATTTGATTAGTGGGGACTATCATTAAATTTAAAAATGGTGCCATCTCCACAATGGAGGTAGGCTGTAATGTATCCACAGCTAAGTGGGAATCTTAAGTGGTGAGGCCTCAGTCTCTTCCATGATGTGACTCTTGTACCACTGTCTGAAAGCCATAAGATTGGTCTTTTTCTAAACCGCACACTGCGGGAATCAGACCTTGGTTAAACATTGAGGATTGCATTAGTTAAATGTCTGGCGCCCTTAGTGAGATTTTCTATCTGCATTGAAGGCATGTCAACTCAATTTCTTGTACTGCTATTATCCCTGATGTTTGTAGAATGCCTCATGACATTTTGGCTAGAACATCTCTCCTATGGCATTTGAAAAACATAATCCTTTAACCATCTCATGCCAAGTTGTTCTATGCCTTGCTGTTGCATGCAGCTTACAAACCGATGTTTTAAAGAGACACTGTAGTTGTTGCAGTTCCATATTGATGGCAGAAAGACAACTCAAAATTGCTGTGTTAGTGACAATCACACAGAATGCCTGTCATCCCTTGGGGAAAAAATGGAAACAGGTGTCAGTTTCTGCAAAGGCTACAGTTTACACACATTTTAAATGCAGAAGGCAGCCATCAGAAGTGCTGTCAGAAATAGTATCTTAACACTGTGAGATCAGTGGAGAACTGATTTAAACAAACGTTAGTCTCCCCAAACAAAGTAGGTCTCGTTCCATTGATAACTGTATTGGACTGGTCTACTTTCCTGGGGGTTACCGGTGTGCTACTCTGTTTTTTTTGGCTCATCTTGCATTTATGTTTTTCTTCGGAGAAAGAGAATGCCTGTGACATAGGTTGCAGCTCCGGGGTGTTGTGTTAAAAGCGGTGGCATGCTGAAATATACAAAACGCGATATCAACAGCATTGCGGGGAACCCCCGTAACCTTCTGGCAAGGTAATGTGGCTCAAGGTCGACCAATCAGAAGTGAGCTAGGCTGAAGGTCGACCAAACAGAAGTTTTGTAGTGTGTAAATGGGGGGACTAACTTTACTTTTACGGAGAACTGTTTTCCTAATAAAGTCAAGTGTTACAGTCTTATAAAAGATTGCCTATTGGGGTGTAAGACACACACATTCTAGATTAGTACATAATGAGGTAGGGTGATCTGCAGTTTCCTTCATTTTTAGCTTCCCAGAAAATTCTGGAAAATATCTAGTATCCATTTTAATTAGACTGGGTTGACCCTTGATCTGTCATCATCATCAGGTACCTTGGCGAATGGCGTGGGCAATCAGTGATCTCCTGCAGCATGTATCCCACTGGAATCGCCATTCACGTCTTTATCTGAATTCGTTATGTTTCGAGGCATGATTTTCCAGGGATAATACAAGGTTTCCCCTTGACTTCCGCCGGTTTGTATATGGTTTGACTCCAGTAACCGTTGTCTATAGAGACTTACCCGGCTGGGGAAGATTATGGCGCCTCTTACTTGATTGAACCCACACTACTACCTTTGCTGATACTTGCATTAACGTCTGCAAAAAGAAAAATTAAAGTTGTGGTATGCAGAGCTCTTCATGAAAAAATAAAAACATTCTTTGGAAATAAAGTTAATCTCAGTATCATCCTGTGTTATCTAATATGGCTTGGTTATCGCTCCGCAGAACGACTGGCTGCGAGCTCTACAAAAATTGTAACTGGTGTAGATCCAGGGGTGTCTCTGTAAATATTACACTCGTGATGGGAAGAACAGTCATCAAGAACAGTCTTAAAGGAATGAAAATCAGCTCATAAGAAAGATTACAAAAAGGATTCTTATAACCCGTTTAAAATCTGGAGAAAGACAAGAAGTTGTACTGCGTTGCAAGAAACTGTTCGGGTGTCATCCCTAAAAAAACTTCTTTATGATAGATCTATATTGTTAAAATGCAACTGTATTGGTGGATTTTCTTGTAGAGACATCTGGACATCTTAAAAGAATATGAAGAGGGGGGAAATGCCCTCAGATATAAACATAAGCAGTGTAATTATTAAAAGTCAATGGCAGAATAATAAAGCAGTAATAAAATCGAAATGCGTCCCTAGAGATGGCGATGTACAGAAGAAAAGATCGTATTTTGCGGAAGCAAAAATAATAAAATACAGAGGCTGTATAGACATCAAGGAAATTTAAAGAGAGAGAGAGAACTGCAATATTTTAGTAAAAAAATAAGACGTAAAAACTCTTAAAGGAGACGTTATTTACAACAATGAGAAGGAGACAGGAGATCTTTGGCCATGTGATGAGAAAACGAGCACAAGGAAATATTGTGAGGACTGGAAAGGTCACTGGTAGAAGAGGCAGAGACAGACTAAGATAAATGATGGTGAATGGCTTAAGATAGGGACATGGAGGAATATCATCAGTGGAATTGATCCAGAGCACCAAAAGACCCAGATCAGTGGAGATGCATGAACGCTTATATGAGCTGGCAAGACACTTGGTGATGATGATGAATACTCTTTTTAAAACTATACGGGGGGTGGGGAGTTTTAAGTATGCTTTCGTTCTTCTTATTCTTCTTCTTCCTTTTCTTCTTCTTCTTCTTCTTCTTCTTCTTCTTCTTCTTCTTCTTCTTCTTCTTCTTCTTCTTCTTCTTCTTCTTCTTCTTCTTCTTCTTCTTCTTCTTCTTCTTCTTCTTCTCCTCCTCCTCCTCCTCCTCCCCTTCCACCTTGTACCTTATCGAAGTGTCGGGGGAGATGTAACTTTCGTTGATGAGCTTTGTGGTGTCGTCACCACAAGGAAAATTGGCTTCAATCGGCCTTCGACATTTTATGTCACACACTGGTGGTACACTAAGATCTGCCAGCCTGTCTTTGTCCGTCTACCTATCGGTCAATATATCTATATATTTGTATGTCTTTCTGACTGCCCGTCTATGTGCGTGTATGTCTGTCTATCCATATATTCACCCATCCCTTCCTATTTTACTCCGTCCGTCCATCTGGCTGCCTGTTTTTCTGTCTGTATTAGGTCAGTCTGTTCTTGTGATCACTTGTTCTGATTTGTCTCTTCTCTTTTTTTCAATCTTGAGATTTGACACCATTGTTTAAAATATCACATCCCTGAGGGATTCAGTGGCCCTATAGGGGAAGGAGAGGGAGAATAGATTCACTGCCCCTCAACAAGAATGCTGTAAAAGTTTACTAATTAAGGGTTTGCTGAAACCGGCTAGGGGCACACACAGAAGAACATTATTTTAGGGGCACACATAAAAGAAGACCATTTTATGGGCACACATAAAAGAACACCATTTTAGGGGCACACATAAAAGAACACCATTTTAGGGGCACACATAAAAACACCATTCTAGGGGCACACATAAAAGAACACCATTTTAGGGGCACACATAAAAGAACACCATTCTAGGGGCACACACAAAAGAACACCATTTTAGGGGCACACATAAAAGAACACCATTCTAGGGGCACACATAAAAGAACACCATTCTAGGGGCACACATAAAAGAAGACCATTCTAGGGGCACACATAAAAGAAGACCATTTTAGGGACACACATAAAAGAACACCATTTTAGGGGCACACACAGAAGAACATTATTTTAGGGACACACATAAAAGAACACCATTCTAGGGACACACATAAAAGAACGCCATTTTAGGAGCACGCATAAAAGAACACCATTCTAGGGGCACACATAAAAGAACACCATTTTAGGGGCACACAAAAGAACACCATTCTAGGGGCACACAAAAGAACACAATTTTAGGGGTACACGAAAGAACACAATTTTTTGGGCCCACATAAAAGAACACCATTTTAGGAGCACGCATAAAAGAACACCATTTTAGGAGCACGCATAAAAGAACACCATTTAAGGGGCACATAAAAGAACACCATTTTAGGGGCACTCATAGTAGAACTGGAAAAGAATTCCACCCATATTCTGACAAATTACCTATATCTCAAGAGTTTTGACATGCCTCATAACATATCCCTGTTCGCGTGTCTCTACAACCACGAAAACAACCACTTCATAATAATGTTACTGGCGCCCTGCATCCTAAAACATACCCTCCTTGCGTACAGTACCATAATTTTCATCACATCCCACGTACAGTCGGTAACATTATGGCTTTATCCTTTTGGGTGCAAGTTAATTCTGTTACAGCAAGCCGTTATTTCGAAATAATGCATGTCTGGGTCATATACGATTAAACTAATAATTGTTTGGGTCAAAATTTGTATAAATAGCGCGAGGGGTAGAGTGCTTGGGTGTAAACAAACTGGCACCGGTAGCAGAGCTGTCGAAGTTGGTAGTTTCGCAAAGATGTACTGTTTGACCCTGCTGAGAAAAAAAAAAACGATGAGTAATGATGAAATGGACAAAGAATTTCAATTCTGATTAAATATAACAAGGTAAGCTAGTTATATATAAATATATTGTGTGTGTGTGTATATATATAAAGTCTACATTAAAACACGTCAGATCAGTTTAAAACGTTTTGGTGTGTTTGGGTACCTTTTCAAAAATATAATCTGGTACAATTACCAAAATTAATTTCTGCATCACTGACTGCTGGTTGCTGATGTAATCAAGTTTCGGTAAAATGTTCCTTGCCAATCTATTAGTGTGCAGTTTTGTTTTTGGCTTTTATAACCATTTAATAGATGATTATTATATGTTGTTGTTCTCAGGGCTGAAGGTAATTAACGGATTAATATGAAAATCCTAAAAAAGTTGGGAGGAGGAGATTATGGAGAATTGGTGAGATTAGCATTGATGGTTCATCAACATTATAATTTTCATGGAACGGATCATTTGCAGATGGTCGCGACCATCACAGACTGTTAAAAAGAACAAAGGTAAAAGGTAAAGGTAAAGTCGGGATATATGAACCATATATAAACCATAAGTGCTCTGCCATCAGTACAGAACGCTGATAAGAAACTCCGCCTGTATTGCTGTCCGCACGCAACTCCTGATGGCTAATAGTACCAGTTCAATGTTGATTAACAAGTCGTCTGGTGTGCGCCTCGTTTTTTTTTTTTTTTTGCTATGCTGATCCTAATTCCCAAGTCTGCACTTCTGGCGAGTGATGCGGATTCACTGCCACCAAAGTCCTCTATCCTTCCCATTTCTCGGGGGGGGGGGGGGGGGGGGCATTAATAATATCAGTATGATCCATAGGCTGACTATGACCGGCTCCAGCTGACAGGGCGTGCTGCTGACGTCACCGCGTCAGGCTAACGATGCGGTAACGCAGCGGTTCTCAAACAAGATATAAACTATTTTCGACAGTGGCAAGGAAAGACAACTTAAATTTTATCTTTAAGTATCTACATGCCTTCTTCATTATTTCACATTTTTAGCCGACTTTTCTTTATTACGCGGCAGCCCTGGCATACGCTCAGGACACCCCAGGCTGCCTCAGCACCCAGTTTGAGAAATGCTGCGTTAACGCATCGTTAGCCCGACCCGGTGACGTCAGCAGCACGGCCCGTCAGCTGGCGCCGGTCGTGGACAAATTGTCCGCAGTTGGGATCAAACCCGGAATTACGAAGCGTGTTCGCGTGAAAAGGGTACATTAATCTTTACAACTGTGGAACCTGTGTGTTACATATATGCTCTCTGGTAATCTGGTAATCCTAGTTTCAGCATCATAGCAAACGGGTCACCCCATTGTTGCTCCGCTCCTGTGCCAAAGAAAAACACTCGTAGCTCACAGTGTCACACCATGCACTCAACTCAGAAGCTGGGTGACGAAACTATATCCTTCCAGTCTACAAATGGAGCAAAAATGCAACGGCCACCGCCTGGCAGAACTGCCACGGCTTTAAAAAAAAAAAAAAAAAGTGGTCGTGCCTAGTGTCCACTGTGACTTGAAGCATTATGTGAGGGGTTAACAAATGGTCACAAATATATGCTCTCTACATGCAATAGAGCGATCTCAGGTTTGCCCGGTTGGCATTCCAATATAAACCAATTACGTGGAATGGTGGAAGAGATGTGTCGCACCACAAACTTCATAGATGTATGTGGTCTTCTTATCCAAAAACAACTGGCAGGGGGAACGGAAAGAAGAAGATTAAGATAAATGAGTTAACAAATTAAAACTATGTTCAGAGAGCTCAGTTTACCAACTGTACCCACACAGGCTGGCATGATCGTTACGGGTGCCCCAGTTGTAATCTCCTTACATGTTGAACGGAATGTCTGAGCTTTGTCACGTTGTTTTGTCACCCATGAAGAGAAGTTAAATTTCTCAGGGATTATCAAATTCTCAGGGGTTATCAAATTTTCGGCTGGCATCCTGTGTGGGAAAAACCAGCAACGATAGCCAACCCAGCAAATGTTCTGAAAACTTTTAACATGAATAAGTCAAGGAAATAAATTCTGGGCGAGGATTTCTTCATACATTTCTTCATGTTGCAATGTTATAAAGTTTGCGGTGGGGTAGAATATTGACAATATCGCCCAGTGAATTCTGTTACTACTGGCTAGTGAATACTGGGACCGGCTCAATCAATAGTAGGACAGATTAGATGAGAATTGGAACAGGTTAACTGGATGTTTACACTCGGTAACTGAGTGCCGGAAGTGGCAAACTGAATGCTGGGAGTGGCAAACTGAATATTGGGCGGGACTAACTGAATACTGGGCGTGGCTAACTGAACATTGGGAGCGGCTAACTGAACATTGGGAGCGGCTAATTAAACATTGGGAGCGGCTAACTGAACGTTGGGAGTGGCTAACTGACCGTTGGGAGTGGCTAACCCAACATTGGGAGCGGTTAAGTGAACATTGGGAGCGGCTAAGTGAACATTGGGAACGGCTAACTGAACATTGGGAGCGGCTAACTGAACGTTGGGTGTGGCTAACTGAACGTTGGGTATGGCTAACTGAACGTTGGGTGTGGCTAACTGAACGTTGGGTGTGGCTAACTGAACGTTGGGAGCGGCTAACTGAACACTTGAAGCGACTTACTGAATGT
>CAJHNH020002503.1:66059-105621 GCA_905116865.2 Candidula unifasciata | reverse complement strand
AACCCATAGAGCAGTCGCGGACATCGACATCAATCAAGAAGTCAATGACGCCACATTTCAAGATGACCGGGACGATGAAATGCCTGTGTTTAGTTCCTGACCATCTTCCACAGTCACTTGTAGAGGCCAGGCTCGGATAATATCTTCCAGCGGATGATGAGTCCAGAGAAGAGTAAATATGATATGTAGGTTACAGTTGAGTGACCTTACTGACCTCTTTACTGTCATCTAGTTTGCCTGTCACGTGGCTGTTTGCATGAGACTAATGTTATCTCTGGGAAGAAACTGTCTCAGATTATTCTTGTACATTCAGAATAACCGATAGTCTCTTCTTCTTGTGTCATCTTAACCATGGAGGTTGCAGTCGAGATGTGCATTTCCACGGTTTCTTTTTGGATATTACATGGCAAAGTCCCAGTTCCTTCCAAGTTGCCGCTCTTGTACCGCTGTTCTAAAAGCCATGAGAAGTGTTGTTGCCCACCGCGAAATTGAATCATGGTACATCAAGTGTTGTGAAACATGTTTCACTAACCTCTAAGCCACAGAAGAAACTTGCAAAAACTGATACCTTCTGGCGTTAATTGAAGTGTTCTAAATTTGAAAGCTTGCAGCAGTTTCATACTTTTATGATGTCACATACTGTCATGTTTTTAAATATTGTATGTATTTTCTTATATAAAACACGTATAGTTTACAACTTACCATATTTGTTTCATGAGTGATTTATTTGAACATCATCATTAAAGGGAGATATCATGAATGAAATATTTTTCAATGGCAGAACTATGGTAATATATTAGCTCGCACAACTTGCCTCCTGGCTCAGTGGTCACATGTATGAATCTCGAACTAGGCAGGGATTTTTTTAAGAATTGGATAGAATCCTAGATTAGTCCAGTCTGAAATGGGTTCAGAAATTAGCACTAGATATAAATAACTTTATATACGTTCTGAAACATGTACCTTAAACGTCCCAAACTTAACAGAATAATACAGCGTGTGATCAGTGACTGTTGTGATCATGACTGTGTGATCAATGACTGGTGTGATCAATGACTGGTGTGATCAATGACTGGTGTGATCAATGACTGGTGTGATCAGTGATCTGGTGTGATCAATGACTGGTGTGATCAGTGACCTGGTGTGATCAATGACTGGTGTGATCAATGACTGGTGTGATCAATGACTGGTGTGATCAGTGACTGGTGTGATCAATGACTGGTGTGATCAGTGACTGGTGTGATCAGTGACTGGTGTGATCAATGACTGGTGTGATCAATGACTGGTGTGATCACTGGTGTGATCAGTGACTGGTGTGATCAATGACTGGTGTGATCAATGACTGGTGTGATCAGTGACTGGTGTGATCAGTGACTGGTGTGATCAATGACTGGTGTGATCAATGACTGGTGTGATCAATGACTGGTGTGATCAATGACTGGTGTGATCAGTGACTGGTGTGATCAATGACTGGTGTGATCAATGACTGGTGTGATCAATGACTGTGATCAATGACTGGTGTGATCAATGACTGGTGTGATCAATGACTGGTGTGATCAATGACTGGTGTGATCTGGTGTGACAATGACTGGTGTGATCAATGACTGGTGTGATCATGACTGGTGTGACTGGTGTGATCAATGACTGGTGTGATCATGACTGGTGTGATCACTGACTGTGTGATCAATGACTGGTGGACTGGTGATCAATGACTGGTGTGATCAATGACAATGACTGGTGTGATCATGTGACTGGTGTGATCAATGACTGGTGTGATCAATGACTGGTGTGATCAATGACTGGTGTGATCATGACTGGTGTGATCAATGACTGGTGTGATCAATGACTGGTGTGATCAATGACTGGTGTGATCAATGACTGGTGTGATCAATGACTGGTGTGATCTGGTGTGATCAATGACTGGTGTGATCAATGACTGGTGTGATCAATGACTGGTGTGATCAATGACTGGTGTGATCAATGACTGGTGTGATCAATGACTGTGTGATCAATGACTGGTGTGATCAATGACTGGTGTGATCAATGACTGGTGTGATCAATGACTGGTGTGATCAATGACTGGTGTGATCAATGACTGGTGTGATCAATGACTGGTGTGATCATGACTGGTGTGATCAGTGACTGGTGTGATCAATGACTGGTGTGATCAATCAATGACTGGTGTGATCAATGACTGGTGTGATCAATGACTGGTGTGATCAATGACTGGTGTGATCAATGACTGGTGTGATCATGACTGGTGTGATCAATGACTGGTGTGATCAATGACTGGTGTGATCAGTGACTGGTGTGATGATGACTGGTGTGATCAATGACTGGTGTGATCAATGACTGGTGTGATCAATGACTGGTGTGATCAATGACTGGTGTGATCAATGATGGTGTGATCAATGACTGGTGTGATCAGTGACTGGTGTGATCAATGACTGGTGTGATCAATGACTGGTGTGATCAGTGACTGGTGTGATCTGGTGTGATCAGTGACTGGTGTGATCATGACTGGTGTGATGACTGGTGTGATCAATGATCCTGGTGTGATCAATGACTGGTGTGATCAATGACTGTGTGATCAATGACTGGTGTGATCAATGACTGGTGTGATGGTGTGATCAATGACTGGTGTGATCAATGACTGGTGTGATCAATGACTGGTGTGATCAATGACTCTGTGTGATCAATGACTGGTGTGATCAATGACTGGTGTGATCAATGACTGGTGTGATCAAGTGACTGGTGTGATCAATGACTGATCAATGACTGGTGATCAATGACTGGTGTGATCAATGACTGGTGTGATCAGTGACTGGTGTGATCAATGACTGGTGTGATCAATGACTGGTGTGATCAATGACTGGTGTGATCAATGACTGGTGTGATCAATGATGGTGTGATCAATGACTGGTGTGATCAATGACTGGTGTGATCAATGACTGGTGTGATCAATGACTGGTGTGATCAGTGACTGGTGTGATCAATGTGACTGGTGTGATCAATGACTGGTGTGATCAATGACTGGTGTGATCAATGACCTGGTGTGATCAATGACTGGTGTGATCAATGACTGGTGTGATCAATGACTGGTGTGATCAATGACTGGTGTGATCAGTGACTGGTGTGATCAATGACTGGTGTGATCAATGACTGGTGTGATCAATGACTGGTGTGATCAATGACTGGTGTGATCAATGACTGGTGTGATCAATGACTGGTGTGATCAATGACTGGTGTGATCAGTGACTGGTGTGATCAATGACTGGTGTGATCAATGACTGGTGTGATCAATGACTGGTGTGATCAATGACTGGTGTGATCAATGACTGGTGTGATCAATGTCCTGGTGTGATCAATGACTGGTGTGATCAATGACTGGTGTGATCAATGACTGGTGTGATCAATGACTGGTGTGATCAATGACTGGTGTGATCAATGACTGGTGTGTGATCAATGACTGGTGTGATCAATGACTGGTGTGATCAGTGACTGGTGTGATCAATGACTGGTGTGATCAATGACTGGTGTGATCAATGACTGGTGTGATCAATGACTGGTGTGATCAATGTCCTGGTGTGATCAATGACTGGTGTGATCAATGACTGGTGTGATCAATGACCTGGTGTGATCAGTGACTGGTGTGATCAATGACTGGTGTGATCAATGACTGGTGTGATCAATGACTGGTGTGATCAATGACTGGTGTGATCAATGACTGGTGTGATCAATGACTGGTGTGATCAATGACTGGTGTGATCAATGACTGGTGTGATCAGTGACTGGTGTGATCAATGACTGGTGTGATCAATGACTGGTGTGATCAATGACTGGTGTGATCAATGACTGGTGTGATCAGTGACTGGTGTGATCAATGACTGGTGTGATCAATGACTGGTGTGATCAGTGACTGGTGTGATCAATGACTGGTGTGATCAGTGACTGGTGTGATCAATGACTGGTGTGATCAGTGACTGGTGTGATCAATGACCTGGTGTGATCAATGACTGGTGTGATCAATGACTGGTGTGATCAGTGACTGGTGTGATCAATGACTGGTGTGATCAATGACTGGTGTGATCAATGACTGGTGTGATCAATGACTGGTGTGATCAATGACTGGTGTGATGACTGGTGTGAGTGACTGGTGTGATCAATGACTGGGTGTGATGGACTGGTGTGATCAATGACTGGTGTGATCAATGACTGGTGTGATCAATGACTGGTGTGATCAATGATGACTGGTGTGATCAGTGACTGGTGTGATCAATGACTGGTGTGATCAGTGACTGGTGTGATCAATGACTGGTGTGATCAATGACTGTGATCATGACTGGTTTGATCAATGACTGGTGTGATTGTCCAGTAATTTTATTTCTTTTTGCTTTGCCATTTTAAGCTAACATCATAAACAAAATATGCCTTACGGCCTGGAGAGGGGCTCTTTACTTCCATGAACCAGTGTTATTTTTGAAGAAATTGTAGCTTTAAGTAAAGAGATAAAATATAAGTTACATTACTTTGTAAATAAACAAAAACATTGTTACCAACTTTAGTGTACATTTCTGTGTATTGATTTATTACCTTGAAATAGCCTTTATGTTGATTTTTCTGGGTCAGTCAGTTTGTCCCCTCTGGGCTGGTACTTAAATTTCACTACATTTTCCCGAGAGTAAAAAATCTCAATCTGGACGCCAGACCGACAAAGCTGATCCCAGTACCACCATCAACCTTCAGAGAACTTATAATTAGGGTACCCGTAGTGGTTACACCAGCCTGGTTTGACTGACCTGCTGTCTTGTGTGAGTCAGGGTAATTTGCTAGGCCCGGATTGGTACTTTTTTTAATACATTATTTGATGTAAATGTTATGAGAAAGATTACATAATGGTAGAGTGAACTACCTCTTCTTCTTCTTTTGTTTTCTCACTGATACCAGGTTGTAGCCCAGTGTCGTGGTTTTCTGTATTTGTCATGCACTTCTTGGGAGGTTTGGGTGGTGGATTTTGTTCGTAGTCTTTTAACGTTGTCGGTTCGATGTTCGCAAGATTATGTCCTGTATGTATTCAAAATTTCTATTGAAGTGGCAGTCAGTTACACCACTGCTGGCTTGCTAGGCCTGTGGCATGGCAGGGCAGGAACAAATTAGAGTTAACAACTGCAGATCATTTCAATGAGGCATGGCTGGATGAGTGATTAGAACACATCTTTTATTCAGCAGACCCAGGTTCGAATCCTTGGTAAGGTAGGTAATGGATATTTCATCAGTGGCAAAGATTAAAATCTTGACCTGCACAATTGGTGCTGACTTCATTGCCAGGTCATCTCTAGTGTGAAAACCTTCCTGGCCTGCGGCAGTCTGTACAGACAGACCTACAGGTCATCCAGCCTGCTCCTCAACTGTTGTTGTTTAACTAGAATTAGTGTGTTGGTAAATGCGGTTGCTGTATTCTGACTAGATGCCCAAACTATTAATCTTTTGTCTCTCAGTATATTTGGTATAAGATGGTGCACAGCTGGTGACTTTTGGGAAAGCCAGGTTTCTAAAGTATGTTCTCAGGATGACATATTATGCTGTGGAGGAAATTTAATGGGTAAAGCCATTCACATGTCAGGGGGTTGCATGGCGCTCAACAGGTTAAAAAGGTTGTTATGTTGTGTTGTGGGCCATCACACTGGATTGTAGCAAACCCTTAATTAGTTGCCCTTAATGAATATAAGGGGCAGTGAGTCTGTTCTTCCTTTAACACTCTTCTTTTGCCCATCAGATGGGGCTTCTGAACTTACACAGAGAAATACAGTCAGATAGTTATGATGCCATTGGAATTGTAACTCTTCACTTGCTACTGAAGATGGGAACGGAGCGCTTATGGAAGTGTCCTGAGTGCTATGATAACGCTTTTTAGTTCAACATTCAAGATGTGGCATAAGATATTTCAACAACCTGTCTGACAGCATCATTTCTTCTCACTCATCTCAGATGACTTAGTTTTCTTTGGAGTCAGAGTTCATCTGCCCAAGAGACAAAGAAGGACACACTGCACACAAATGAGCCATTAAAATGGATTTACAGGAAAAACTCAGGACCTGTCACAAAGTTAAAGTCCAGACTGATGAACCGCTAGGACTTTCCGCTGGAGCTTACAGACGGTAAACATAGACAGTTGGTTAGTTATGATAACAATGGTAATTTAGACATCATCAGCATCGCCGTAGCTTTTTGCACAACAGCCACAAGATTTAGTCACTAACTGCCACATCTTAAACATGTTGCTGCTAACTTGTGCTGTCCACGGTTGTTGGATTAGCCTGTAAATATATGACTATTGATTGATTGTGTATTATATGAGAGGTACACAAACAGCCAGTTTAGCTTAAGTGTTGCAAATACACTTCATAATTCTGAAATGCTTGGCTGACGATGTTACAGCTGACCTCTGTGCATTGATTTTTACAATGTTACGAAGCCCCGGCCCTTCTGTGAGCGGTGGCAGACTACTAAATGTAAAATTGCCTGGTAAAAAAATCACACAACAGCCAGAAAATCATTGGCGTTGTTCTGCAGCATCATTGCAAAGGATTCATACCTAACTTTATTACAAATAGTTAAAACTGTTTGTTTGTTTAAATAGAAGTTTCCTTACATATATGTTTGTTATCAGTGTCTGTCTGCACCAAGGAATGGGTTGTTGTGTTTTGTTACATTTGTAAACATTCTCAGTTTGTTATTTTAAGCTTTGTTCCCAGTATTGATTTGAAGTATTGATTTCATGGTTTTGCACACTTAGAATACTGGTCTCCCAGGTCTGGGGGTAGGGGTTTGCACACTTAGAATACTTGGTCTCCCAGGTCTGTTGGTAGGGGTTTGCACACTTAGAATACTGGTCTCCCAGGTCTGTTGGTAGGGGTTTGCACACTTAGAATACTGGTCTCCCAGGTCTGTTGGTAGGGGTTTGCACACTTAGAATACTGGTCTCCCAGGTCTGTTGGTAGGGGTTCTGTTCCTCAGTAAGAAAGAAAGTGAACGTCTGATGTTAAAACATGAAACCTAGGCTGTACACTGTGTGACTGGTGGGGCAAGGAATCATTTTTATCCTCATATGTTGATCTCTGGTAGAACATCATCACGTAACCTGATGGCATGTTCATTAGTTTAGTGGAGGGTCTCTTTATTTTGTAGATCCTGGTTATTCTGTTAGCTTAGCTCAATTGACTTTCCATGTGGGTTCCCGGGGCCAATTTTTGTGTGTGGGACGGGGGCTGGAGGTAGAGAGGGGGAATAGAATAGATCCACTGGCCTTCTAATATGTGTGTATGGTTCATCAGGATGATGATGACCACTCTTTTCCGTCAAGTATGTATATGAAGATGACTGATGAGGCCGATGCGGGCCCGAAAAGTAGCCTTCTAATTAGGATGTCAGAAACAGCGGCTAATTAAAGTTGTTTGCTTTGAAGTTCGAGTGTCATCTGCCTGAGAGTTGAGGAACCAACAGTCTGCATACAGTGAAGCCAGACTTGTAAATCAGATGTGCATGCAGAACTCAAGTTCTGGAACAAAACTAAGGTACACTAGAAGTGGACGAACAACCAGAACTTTCTGCCAGAGTTTACAGCTGGTAAATGCCAAGAAGAACTCAGATGGCTGGCTTGATGTTGACTGCAATACTCGCCGAGTACTAATTGGTGTTTAAAAATATAGGTCTTGTACTAAATGCCAATTGCATTTAAACTGGTCCTTTACTTATCTATAACAGATAATTCAGAATCTACAAAGAATGTAATTAACTTGTTAATTCCTAGTTGTAAAAAAACATCAGTAAAATGCAAAATACTACAAAATAGTGTTAAAACGTTCCTTGTAAGTATTTTATAGAGGGTTCTGTGAAGTGACCTCTCACTATAGTGAGACTTACTGCAGAGTGATCATCTTCAAAGGGGACTTAAATGGTGTTGATTTGTTGAAAAATTGTGAGAGTTACTGTTCTTATATTCCTCAGATGTGACTCTGGGTCTTTATGAAAAGAATTTGTCGCTGTTAATAAATTATGCTTGTTTTTTAAGCGAGTTTTTGAGTTGGGTCACCCATAACCCAGTGGGTTCTTCAGGATTAAATAAATAAAATCAAGAATTTCTGTACAAACATATACTTGTATGTCAATATACTTGTTGACAGTTGAACTGTTTCTATAAGAATATATCTTGTATTTTCAGACTTCGTGTAGTGACAAATGTATTGTGAAAGGTGAACTGTAAAGTTAATTCTGTGTGTTAAACTTTCATAGTTTGTCATTTGTACAGTTTTAAGGCATTTAATTAATTCTGTCTCACTTCTGTATGAGCTAGGATGACCGGTTGTTTATCACCAAATTTTCCTCCTAAATGAATTGTAAAGCCTGACATTTAGAACGCTGGGCTCTCAAGCGGGAGACCCGGGTTTGAATCCTCGGTAAGGCTGAGGAATTTATCTGTCAAGCACTAGCCCTGTGGCCATAAATTCTTAGGCTCAAGACCTCCCTGCCTACACCACACAAGTGGTAAAATAAAGGCAGTAATGAGCAGGTTTTTTTGGGGGGGGGGGGGGTTGTCTAGACATCTGGCCAATGGACCTGTGAGTGTTTTTCATTGGCACAGGAGCGGAGCAACAATGGGGTGACCTGTTTGCTATGATGCTAAAACTAGGATTACCAGAATGGACCTGTGATTTGTTTTGGTTTTAATAGTGATTTTGACTGGGAACCAAAATGGGATTTAAAAAAAATAAGGGTTAATGGGACCCAACTATTCTGGAATGAGACTATAGTGGTCCATAAGGTTTTTGTAGTGATGTTAAATGGGAAACAAACTGGGAAAGGGCTAGATATGTGGATAATTTGTTTCAGTGGTGATTAGAAATAGAAACTGAACAAAGATAGTTATAGGAACCAAATATGTTGAAATGGGACTAACTGTGGGAACAGTTTGTTTTAGTGGTGACTAGAAATGGGAACCAAATAGAGCGGTTATGGAAACCAAATTATATGGGACTGAGACTACAAATTTAGTGTCAGGGCTGATTAGAAATATAAATGGAAAATCAAATGATGGGGGAATGGGACAGTCATACTTTTAGTCAGGTGACAGCTATCAACAACAGTATGGGAACTGCTCATTGACTGCTGGGGAAGGGAGAGAGCAAGTGTGGAAATGTCCCCAGTGCTGTGGTACCACCAATTCCTGATTGATTCATTTGGTAATAGATTATTCATATGAGTAAAACACACTTCTTACCTCTTTCATAAATCAGTTCTATTCTTAACTATCTATGTATAAATTAAATAGATGAAGCAAATATTATGTTCTTTTCAAGTCTTATGTCCTGCTTTATATGGTGGTTACCGAAGAAGGAGGCATGGTATGTTTGAGAATGTCCTAAGTGCAGTTACATCAGTTTTTGTTTCAGTCACACCTGATAGGTCTGATAATGATGGCCGATTGTAGACAGTCTGTTGAAAATGGTTTCACTGGTGAACTATATTCTAGTTCAGAATTCCCATGGAAATGTAAGATTGAGCTGAGCAGCACTGTGTGTTACCAAGCAGAGCTGCACTGGGCTATCTACAGCCACACAGCACTGTGTGTTACCAAGCAGAGCTGCACTGGGCTATCTACAGCCACACAGCACTGTGTGTTACCAAGCAGAGCTGCACTGGGCTATCTACAAACACACAGCACTGTGTGTTACCAAGCAGAGCTGCACTGGGCTATATACAAACACACAGCACTGTGTGTTACCAAGCAGAGCTGCACTGGGCTATCTACAAACACACAGCACTGTGTGTTACCAAGCAGAGCTGCACTGGGCTATCTACAAACACACAGCACTGTGTGTTACCAAGCAGAGCTGCACTGGGCTATCTACAAACACACAGGAGTAACAATAGACATTAATTTTAAGTTCTGATGATCAAAATTTTGTGGGTCCCCCCCCCCCCCCCTTCCTTTCCCAGGTGAGGGTCCAGCATGCTCAGATATTAACACAACATGATAAGATTTAGAAGTAAGTAAAGGTCCCTCTTCTATGCCTTTAGCCACATAGGGCTAGACCTATATTTTATAGACTAGTCGGCACAAGATGGGTGATATGGTCAGTATCACGCCGGCCGCCTTTACTTCACGGGACTGCACCAGGTACCCACTCAAGGCTGGGTCGACCTAGGAGCCAAGGTCATTTTTGAAAAAAGTCTGGCTCCACCAGGGAGCGAACCCACAACCTTCGGATCCGCGGCAAAGGCCTAGCTGTTCCGCCACGGCGACTCCCGATAAGATTTAGAACCCATGTGAAAATATGTAATATGATAGTATCGTCTGACTGTTTTGGGTATGTTCATTATCATCTGGTGTTTAATTGTACCAATACAGTTATCCTGTAAAGAGAAGGCCTGTCATGGAGATGAATAAGGCGATATCTACAGCAGTGAACCTCCAGAGCTCAGACTGCTGACGAAGAAGAACAAGAAAAATCATTTTTGTAGATCGTTGTCATAAGCATTTTAAGGGTTGATTGGTTTCTATAATTGTATAACACACATTTGTTGTCACTGCTGTAATGAATTTTTGTGTGTTGACTTGATGTAAATCATATTATTCCCTCACTGTTGTTCTGATGTTTTCATTGTTTTTCTCATTAATGAGATCAGAGATGTCCTACTTTCATCTATAATCCATGTAATAATGACAGAGGTTTTCTGTTAATATCATCATTATTATTTTGGGTCTAAAATAAATAAACATGTCTGTGCTGAAATTAATCAAACTTTTATTGACTTATCTGTGTTGGTCTTTATGGTTGATATATGCATTTATTTACCAGAACCAGCCATTCTATCTGCCGGTTCATTTCCCACCACATCTACATCCTGTGGAACAAATATTCAAAGGATGCTAATGTTGTGTGTGAAAGTCATTGTGGGATATAAAGAATTAGTGCAGCCAGGGCTGTGTGGAGCATGGGAGCACAGGCATTCATGTTGTGTTGACAGTTTCTGAGTGTAGACTGGATGTTGATCAGTGATACTCCAATGAGTGACAGGATATTAGACGGGAGGTATGAGTTCTTTTCACCAAGAGGTGCGTCTACCTTGGGTCCTCGATAGGCGGGGTTTCTTGGATAGAGAGCCATCAGAGAACTGTCACTGCACATCATGTAGGTGTATCTGCACGATCGGGTGATGGGTCACCCATAGCAGTACTTGTAATTAGTTCGCCAGGGTGTTTTCTCCATGACAGCATTCCAGTGTGAGTGTATTTAGCAGGCGGTAGACAAACAGTGATTAAAAAAAATGTAAACCAATTCATCTTTATCGCAGTGTTTTCATCCATAATAAAGAAACTGGTTGTACTAGAAAGATCATAACTGGTGTGGTGCATTGGATTACAGTACTCATAGAAAATGTTGGTAACAATAGAACATTTTATCTGTGCCTGGGTTATTGTGGTGCTCCTTATTTGGGTTGGCCCTTCTTTACTCCAGTAGTAGTCACTGTCAGCATGTGCCATACCAATGAGAGTGGGCGGCCATGGTTTATTAGCTGAGGGAACCATATGTGTATGTGTGGAGGACTGACATTTATAAATAAATCCACTATATACTTATCGACCTGAACATCTTCTACCCATCTGTAATTAACGAATCTATCTCAATACCCGAATCATTATGTCCCACTAGCGTACATCTTTATATCATAGTAGATGTCGACCTCAACATCTTCTACCCATCTGTAATTCCCGAATCTATCTTGCACATATCTTTATATCTTAGCAGATGTCGGCCTCAACATCTTCCACCCATTTGTAATTCCCGAATCTATCTCAATACCTGTCATCATTCATGTCCCACTTGCACATATCTTTATACCCTAGTAGATGTTGGCTTTGACATTTTCTACCCATCTGTATTTCCCGAATCTATCTCAATACCCGTCATCATTCATGTCCCACTTGCACATATCTTTATACCCTAGTAGATGTTGGCTTTGACATTTTCCACCCATCTGTAATTCCTGAATCTATCTCAATACCCGTCATCGTTCATGTCCCACTTGCACATATCTTTATACCCTAGTAGATGTTGGCTTTGACATTTTCCACCCATCTGTAATTCCTAAATCTATCTCAATACCCGTCATCGTTCATGTCCCACTTGCACATATCTTTATATCTTAGTAGATGTCGGCTTCAACATCTTCCAACCATCGGTAATTCCTGAATCTATCTCAATACCCGTCATCGTTCATGTCCCACTTGCACATATCTTTATATCTTAGTAGATGTCGGCTTCAACATCTTCCAACCATCTGTAATTCCTGAATCTATCTCGATACCCGTCATCATTCATGTCCCACTTGCACATATCTTTATATCTTAGTAGATGTTGGCCTCGACATTTTCCACCCATCTGTAATTCCCCATAGAAGATGTCCTTAGTGGCTCTGCCATCCTGCATTCTCTAGATGTGACCACCCATCTGAGCCTTCAGAGACAAGAGCATTAAGAAAACTGTTCTAATATCTTCTCCCTCCAATACCTCAGTGTTTGTGATCTTTGTCTTGCCACGTGTTTCTTCTCAGGTATCACACGTGAATCAGCTTTGTGGCTAAGTCGATGCGAACGCTTCGTAATGCCGAGGTGCCGGGTTCCATCCCAGCTGCGGGCTATGCGCCTTGCGTTGGTTTCGACAGTGGCATCAGGGGGTTGACCGTCCAGAAAGCAATGGCAAACTACTGGACGTAAATTTGCATAGAGAAACCACACAACAGCCAGGGGCTACTGGAGTTGGTTCTGCAACGTCCTTAAAGGATACGCGACAAACCTTTACCTTATCACACGTGAAAGCTGTTACGCCATTTCTCCTGGGGCGAATAAGTTGACCAAGTTTGACCGCCATAAAGTAGAGTGATGAAAAACACGACTAATAAATAGAATGCTATTCAAACGTCTATTAATGATTCTATTCATCATCACAATTATGCAGTAACCCTGCGTGTAGTTGGGTCACCAGTTAGTGTTAATTCTCTGATCAGCTCCCTCTACCTTTGACGATCAGATGTGATGGACTTCTTGGATGTTTTCCTAAGGCCGGTTCAGTCAGTCAAACTCTGTATCCAGGTCTTTCTTGGTCTGCCTGTTCTCCACTGAGCCATGTAGTTTTGTTTTTGAGAAGCCGTTACTCAATAAAGTATACAAGCAGAGCATACAACCACACTTAGATTAGGGTCAACTTCATGGTGTTCAGCATCTAGTACCACATTGCAGTTGGACAAAGTGCAGAATCAAGCGCTCAGCGTCATCACAAAAGCGATGAAATCAACTCCCAATTTAGTAATGGAGAAAGCTCTCAGGCACCGAGAGAACGCAGAAATACAAAGTTGCAAATACAAGCTTAAAAGTTCCTCAGTATGCTAGATCACCCCATGAAAAATAGATTTCAGAACCTAGCCTTGGGACGGTTAAAAAGAAGCAACTCTATACGCCAAGCAAAAAGAATATGTAGACAAACTACTGACCTTCCAGAAATTGGTTGTCCAATTAAAAGTATTTCAGAACAAACCACATGAAGAGAAAAATGCAATCTAACAGTACAAATCCAGACAAATGTGAAAAGGATATTTGACAAGAAATAGCAAGATAATGCAGAATGGCCACCCTCAGTTATATTGATGAAGAATGCCCACAAGAACAATGGGTCAGAGTCTATACAGATGGGTCCGCAGAAAGTGCAGTTAGAAATGGTGGTGCTGGAGTGTACATAAAATTCCCAGATGGTACTAGGGATAAGTCCAGCGTACCAACCGGGAAGTACTGCTATAACTGTGATGCAGAAACTCAGGCTATCAAGATAGCCACAGAGAAACTGCTAAATACCAATCTTGGCTCCCAGTACGAGGTAATGCTGACAGGTGCTAAACCCGTACTTGAAGCTCTCCAGTCTAGGAAACTACCAGAATTGCAAACACTGCTGACACAACTCAGCCTTCAGCGAAGAGTCGTAATGCAATGGATACAGTCTCATTGTGGAGTGCCTGGAAATGAGAAAGCTGATCAACTGGTAGGGTAAGGTGCGACAAAAGTGCAGCCAGATGTACCAGTCACATACCACCAAAAGAAAAGAATCATTAAATCGATCAGGAAACCACCAGCCCCAGCACAAGACGACTATTTTATTATGGACAGATCAAAACAAGTCATTATTTTCCACCTCAGAACAGGACACAACCGATTACGTAACCACATATACACAAAATTCAAGATAGGCGTATCAGTCATGTGCACCTGTGGAAAGGTGCCCCAGACAGCAGAGCATGTACTCCAGGACTTCACCGAATTAGCCACATTAAGGCAAACCTTTTGGCCAGAAAGAACAACAGTGGAACGTAAACTCCTATGGACCACTGAATGAATTAACAACGACAGGGAAATTTACACAAGAGATAAAATTGCTGATATAGACAACTTATTTCAGGCGAACGAAAGAAGAAAAGGAAGACTACATATTCCATACCACTGCATTTTTCACCCTTTTTCACTGTGGTTTCAAACTACTGGACGTATATTTGCCTAGAAAAACCACACAACAGCCAGGGACTGTTGGGGTTGGTTCTGCAACGTCCTGTACAGGATACGCAACTAACCTTGCTGTGGTTTAAAGAGATTCATAGTTGCCAATGTGCTATATAATCATAAGTCGAACCTCGTCATTTGTGATGTGGTCTCTGAAAGATCGCATTTCCGGTGCTTGTATCTTTTTTCGAGTTCCCGTGTTAAGGTCCACGTTTTACAGCCATATGTAAATGAATTAATAGCTAGAGAAACTACCATTCAAATCTTAGTTTTAAATAAAATAATTCGATTATGGTCTAAAATAACATCGGATGGAGACAGTCTACATTTTTGTAGTCATGTTATGAGAAGAAGAAAACTGGAATATGTGATCACTAGCGAAATGTGGAAAGAGAGAAGAAGTATATGAAAAGAAAGAGACTAGAACTTGTTATCACTAGCTAAATGTGTGGAAGGAGAGATGGAAGAACGTCTTTGTGTCAGCACATGAAATGACACACGCTGTTTGAGATCGCTGATTGTGTGGAGGCATGCATGATCTACTCTGCCAGTCGTCAAGACACTTGATGATGATGATCCACTGTTATTCTCATTTATGAACCAGACAATAATCGCCCCTGAGAACTGAAGTTCAAGATACTCAAAGTTTTTACTGGATATTTTTAGACACACCTATTTGGAAATGTTATGAAAGTTCTGTTCTGTGTTTTGTATTCTTATCTTGGTATCCCTGTCTAATCCTCCAGCTTATTTTATGTTGGTGCCGAGACGTCTGCTCGATGCCACTTCCTGTAGCTGTATTGTTCGTTTAGAGGGATTCTAGATATAATTTCCCTTCACTCTAATAGACTCCCACCCCTTGTTTTGTTGTTGTGATGATGTTGATAGGCACTGTCAGCTGGTTTCTTCCGTTTTTGATTTTGCATATCCTTTACAGGACGCTGCAGAACCAACTCCAGCATTTTTAGTTGTTTGGTTTTATTCTGCAACTGTATGTGTTGTAGTCTATCGTTGTCTCCTCTTCCTCCTCTCCTCCTTCTTCTTCTTCTTCTTCTTCTTCTTCTTCTTCTTCTTCTTCTTCTTCTTCTTCTTCTCATCATCTTCTTCTTCTTCGCGCTTAGCACCTGTAAAGTTCTGACTGTTCTGAACTTCTTGGACTTAGTCTTGTTCTGTAACCTTAGTTTTGCGTGCCACATCCGTTTTACGGATCTTTCTGATTTGAACGCCTCTCGGACACATGCACTCGTACTTGGAGGGAAACATCCCTAATTAGCCGACCCTTTCGACAAGCTTTTTAGAAGTTTGCATTTCTAAAAGTTCGACTCTCTCTCTGTGCCACTGTCGAAACTGACGCAAAGCGGTCTGCTGCCAAACTACCAGCAGCTGGAAGGGAACCCCATACCTTGTAATTACAAAGCGACGCCTCCCACAGACATCGACGTTGACCATGCGTTGTTGCATTCCAGCCTGTCTCCTCTAGGTTGCTGTCCACAGGACAAGCACTGCAAGGATGAGGGTTCTACACGTACCACTCCTGGTATGCCCTATTCATCCACATGGTTATCTTGGAGCCCCCGACGGTTATGGGGTCACACACATCAGCGACCGGCTAGCTCGCCGATAGAAGACTTCGTCGCCAGTCGGGATAATGTTTTAGTCTGTCTCCTTTGATCGCATCAACACAGCAGGAGTGCTTTTCACGGCTCTTGATGGCGGGCAATACTAAGCTGTTTTATGTGTAGTCACAATTATAACCGAAAGCTTCCCCTTCGGGGATGCTAGTTGAATGTAACGATTCTCTCTTCTCCCCCCATCCAAGCAAATCACCACACCGATTACGAAATAACCAGAAAGGTTTTCGGTCATAAGTGATGTTACAGGTTAGTCGTATCCATAGAGAGAATCTGCTCATAGACAACCCCAGGAGCACATCCAGATCAGGGAGGGGGAAACCCCCATCCACTTTAACACAGTTATTGATAAAGGTTAGTTGCGTATCCTTTACAGGAAGTTGCAGAAACAACCCCAACAGCCCCTGACTGTTGTATGGTTTCTCTAGGCAAATTTACGTCCAGTAGTTTGCCATTTCTTTCTGATACCACTGTCGAAACCAAGGCGTATTGCCTGCAGCTGGGATCGACCCCGGCATTACGAAGCGTTCGCATCGACTTAGCCACAGAGCCGACTAATTATTGATAAGGTTAGTTGCGTATCCTTTACAGGACGTTGCAGAACCAACCCCAACAGCCCCTGCCCCAACAGCCCCTGGCTGTTGTGTGTTTTTTCTAGGCAAACTTACGTCCAGTAGTTTGCCATTTCTCCTGGACGGTCGGCGCCTTAATACCACTGTCGAAACCAACGCAAGGCGTATCGCCTGCAGCTTTGATCGAACCCGGCACCCCGGCATTACGAAGCGTTCGAAGCGCATCTACTTAACCACAGAGCCGACTAATTATTAATAAACATTACGCAAATCTCCCCAAACAGAGCTAGCTTCGTCTATTTACACATTAAAAAGAAAAAAAAAAGAACCCCTTTTCAGGCCTTAAGGCATATAGGAATGTGGGCATATAGGGCTAGACCTATATTTTTATAGACCAGTCGGCACAAGATGGTTGATGTGGTCAGTATCACCCCGGCCGCCTTCACTTTCTCGGGACTGCACCCGGTACCCATTCAAGGCTGGGTTGACCTGTGAGCCAAGGTCATTTCTGAAAAAAGTCCGGCTCCGCCAGGGAGCGAACCAACGACCTTCCGATCCGCGGCGAGCGTCTAGCCGCTCGGCCACGGCGACTCCCTAATAAATGAGGATCGCCGTGGAGAGGTCCCAAAAACCGCATTCAGACAATTGGCCATATTTATGGCTTCTATTTACACACTCATTTGTCATTTATTGGCACCTTTCCGTATTTCCAGACGATAGTGTTATATTGCGCTATGAGGAGGCATGAGACTCACAGCCCATGGCGATGGCGAGTGTGACCAGCAAGACCCGCCCGTGTCAAGAAAAGTCTTCCGCAATGATAGCATGGGATTTCAGGACCATTGTTAAAAACATTTGTGTTTAATCCGTTTCTTTTCAGATGCTCAGCTCTCATCCTTTCTGCAATAATTTCTTCCTTCAGTCTCATTTTCTTCCTGATATGCCCTTTCCACACAACACGATCCATGGCATTTTGTTCTCATGAGTTCACCTCAATACCTGTATCATTCCTGTCGTGCTTGCACACATCTTTATAACGTAGTAGAGGTCGGCCTCGACATCTTCTTCCTATCTTTACTTCACCATAAAGGATGTCCTTAGGGACTCTGCCATCCTCCATTCTCCAGGTGTGACCCAGCCATCTGAGCCTTCGTAGATTGAGCATGGAAAAGACTGTTGTAGTACCTGCTCTTTCCAGTACCTCAGTGTTTGTGATTTTGTCCCGCCACTTAATGTCAAATATTCTTCTTAGGCATCGCATGTGAAAGCTATTAAGCCGTCTCTCTTGGTGCAAAAAGGTTGATCAAGTTTCACTGCCATAAAGCAGAATGCTGAAAACACAAGCCTGATAGACAAGAGTTTTTGTTTCAATTGTGAGCTTTCTGTTTTCCCAAACTCTCTTTGTCAATCTGCTCATTGTTGTTGCTGCCTTACCTATCCTGATGTTGATTTCTTGGTCCAGCGATAGTTTACTATTCACTGTGGAACCCAGATAGGTAAATGGTCTACTGTCTCAAGCTTTTCACCGTCAATGTAGACTATAGGTCTGTCATTGACACCTTGCACAATAAACTGTGTCTTGTTTTTGCTGACTGTTAGTCCAAATTCACAGCAGGCATCAGCAAATGCAGATAGTAAACACTGCAGCTCCTTCTCTGAGTGGGTGGTTATTGCGGCATCATCTGCAAACAGCAGCTCTCTGATAAGTACCTTTCTTATCCTGGTTTTGGCCTTCAGCCTGCGAGCATTGTAAAGGCTGCCGTCAGATCAAGAATGAATGAAAATGCCCACTCTCCTGATCTCGAAAGGCATGTGTCAAAAAGAAGTGAAAAGTATATTCCAAAGAGCGTAGAAGCAAGTACACTCCATTTTTGATTAAAAACTCCTGCGATGTTACACCATCAAAGTTTTATATACCTTTCATATCTGTGTGGAACGACTCGATAATGCTCTGTAGAGTAGGTGGACACCCAATCTTCTTCAGTGCTTTCGAACAGACCTTTTCGATTAACCAAATCAAATGCCCTGGTAAGATCAATGAAAGCAACATACAGTGGTCGATTTTGTTCGCGGCATTTTTCCTGCAACTGTCGTAATGAAAATATCATATCAGTGGTAGATCGGTTCCCACGAAAGCCACACTGCGACTGGATAAACGCGATCCACCAGGATCTGGAGTCTTCGCAGAATAATTCTCGCAAGCACATTTCCAACAGTACACAGCAGTGATATTCCCCTGTAGTTATTGCAGCCACTCTGATCACCCTTGTTCTTATACATAGTTATGATGCTCGCGTCTTTGAAATCTTGCGGAACCTCTCCCTCTTGCCAGCAGAGTGTTATTAGCTGATGGATGTGTGGGGTTAGAATGTCTTTCCCACTCCTGAAGATTTCAATAGGAATTCCATCTCTGCCTGGGGCTTTCCCTGAAGCCAATTCCTCAATAGCATTCCTAACTTCTACAACTGTTGGAAATGTGTCCAGATAGTCAAGAGTTGGTAGCGTCTTCATGGCATTAAGAGCACCATCTGCTAGTTTAGTATCAACTGAGTAAAGCTCTAGATAATGTTCCACCCATCTATCTAGACGCTTCTTCTTGTCATTAATAATCTTTCCCTTCAAATTCTTTGGTTCCCTCATACATGCCTCTAGCATTACAACCACTGCTAGCATTTTGAATGCTTTCACATAGCTGGATCAAGTAGTTGTTGGCACACTGCCTAGCTATCTTTTGCAAATGATTTCTAACTGCTCTTAATTCAATGAGAGTGTTCCTTGTTTTTCTTTCCTTGCTTCTGATAAGTATTGCCTATTTGCTGTCGAATAAAGGTTGGAGTGTCTGGTTATTTGCTTCAGACCAGTCCTTACTTCTATTTTCTCTAATCCCATAGACTGACACAGCTGTTTTGTAAACAGTCTCCCTAATTTCATCCCATTTTAAGATTGGAGTTATCCTGGATATCAGTGAAATCATCTTCAAGCTGTTCTTTAAACTCAAAACACATTTCAGGGTTTTTAGTTTTGGAAATATTTAATCTAGGGATATATTAGTTTTTTTTTTTTTTTAAAGTGAAAATTCTCTTTGGTTTTATCCGAACTCTTTGCAGCAACTAAGGAATGGTTAGTATCACAGTCAGCTCTGTGGTAGCTGCGAGTTAGTGATTCACAGTTCAAGTGCTACCTCCTTGTGAGAATAAGGTCCAGTTGGTGCCAGTGGCCAAATCTTGGATGTTTCCATGACACCTTATGGCGGTCTTTAGTTTTGAAAAAAATAAGTTTGTGAGGAACAAGTCACTTCTAGTGCAGGATTCCAGTGGTCCCTTCCATTTTCATTAATGTGGCCAACATTATATTTTCCAAGACAAACTGGCCATGAGTTTGATTCTGATCCTACGCGAGCATTAAAATCACCAAGTATATAGAAGCTGTCAGATTTAGAAATTGATTTTCACACTGTATCACTTCTAATTGGTCTTGCTCAGCCTCGTAAACTTTAATGAAGGTTATGGGAGTGTTCGGTGATAACGTTTATATCGCGTTTTGTATATTTCAACACCTTAGCGTTTCTAACGATCCAAACACAGGACTTGCCACCCCCCCCCCACCCACCACCCCTTTACGAGAGTGCTACAACCTATGTCACATGCATTATCTTTCTTGGAATGAAAACGTAAATGAAAGACAACGCAAAAAAGTTTTCGAGCAAACAGTACAGCGGGACACCCCCCGTAACCTACAGTAAAGTTGACCTGCCTAACATATTGTGAATGAAAAGTGGGTCCTTAGCACAATTTCGGACCCACACCCACCCATTTACACACTACGCAACTTTTCATTCATACTGCCAGTTGACTTTTTCCCGCCTAGTTGACTTTTGCTAAGATCACAGAGGTGTCGCCGTGGGCGTAATTTTATGACACACGTTTACGACCTCAGGACTTTGAGAACTCCCTCTCTGGTGACGCGACCTCTATACTACAGCAAGTTAGCGATTTTAATGACCGCATAAAATTTGCTGCTGGCCCCAACCCAAACCCAAGTCACGACAAACCGAACCTAGGTCCGACGAGAAAGTGCATTCTACGTTTCGCTGCAGACACGGCACTCTACCCTCTGAAATAAGCTCACTTTTTAAGCAAAATCTTTTACGGCTGTCATGCACCCACCAACAAACACGAATACTTTAACTAAGTCGTTCAGAAAAGTCACTGTGTACTTGTCCGCACTCCAGAATATACGCTTAAGGCGAAGTCTGACCGTCCAATCACAGTTCTGTCATGTCTCCCTCATTCATAAGTGTGTATATGGGAGGAGCCAGAGACTGAAATTGTGAATAGGGGAAAAAGGGGGTGTAAGGGGGGGGGGGAGTGGGTGAGGGGGTGGAAAGATAGAGACTAGAATGTATAGGTGTTGGCTCAAGTGCGCAATAATAATAATAATAATCTGAGGAATGGCAAATAAATATAACAGTATATTTGAAATAATCGAAATGGACAGAGAAGAGAAGAAATACTGACATTTTAAAAGATTCGAACATCAAGAAAGATTGGCTAATAAACAGCATCTTGTCTCGGAAACTGAAATATTTTTCGTCATACAAAGCGCCATCGCGGAGTGGAAAAAATAATAACAGGAAGGAGGGGCAGGGGCCGACCAACATGAAAGATGGGCACAGAATGTAAGTGACTCCTTGAATATGAAGCACACGAGGCGGAAGGACTGGCGAGAGACAGAGTTTCTTTCAGGCAGATCGTGATGGGAGCGACGTTCTGCAACAAAGGATACATAATTACTGGAAAAGAAAACTAATCTGCATAGTTAGAAATGGAATTATTTACCGCTAACAGTGTTTTGTGGTGGTGGTAGTGGAGGAGGGGGAGGGTGCTTAAGGGCCGAAATCAACCCCCCCACCCCCCTTTCCCAGCTCCTGCAATTGTTCTGTGGCACATTTCGGCAGTTTGAGGCCGGCTGTTTCATCGATGTTTTCAAATGTTGTTATTTTTCTTTTTCCTTATGAAACGATGAAAACATGTATGGATCTACGCCTCATATATTCGCAATTTTTGTTTCGTTTTGTTTTCGGTGAATCAAAAATGTCTCCGCAGAATCGGAAATCTGTAATGTGCTTACAACTCCACACTCCAAGGGGATAAAATAAAACTAGCCCCAAGACAATTTGAGAATTATAAAAATGTCGTTTCATTCCCAGCAGACAATACTGAGTGGGTGATCATTTTTGGACATAATCAACCTCATGTCCCGTTTCCTGTCATCCAGTTGTGTGAGCAACGTCGAATGGAGCTGTAAAAATGCCTTCTAAATGTAGAAACACAGCGAAACAAATTCATTCAACCCAGTTGTTGTTATAAAGCACACATATGTTCTTGAGTGCTGGAGGTTCTGGGTTTAAGCCCCGTTTCCCAGTGTGGGTTCCGGGGTCCTATTATAGGGAAAACAAGAATAGACCCACTGCCTACCCAAAAAGCATGTCATAAGAGTCGACTAATTGGGAGCTTCCTTCGAAGTCGGAGTGCATCTGCCTGAGAGGCAGTGCATCTGTCTGAGAGACAAGGAACCAACAGTTTGTACACAATTGTGTCAGATCTGTCAAATGGATGAACACGCAACACTCAGGTTCTGGAACAGAACTGCAGACTAGAAGTGGACGAACAACCAGAACTTTCCACCAGAGTTTACAGCAGGTGAACGCAAAGAAGAAGAAGAAGAAGAAGCTCCGGTCAAGGCTGGGATTTTTTCACGTGGACTTTAGTGATTTCCCCTGGTCTCTTGTTATTGGCATATTAAACATTAATGGTTTGTATAAAACAATGTATGTACCTAACACTAACATACATAAAAGCACTAGCAATTAGTGTACTTTATTTTTAATTCACCCCAAACAAAGAAAGACCCGGAGATCCCGGAAAAGTCCAATATTTTAAGTATGTTATAGGTTAAGGTTAGTGCTAGGGTGAAGTTAGGGTTAGAGTTTGGGTTATGGTTAAGGTTAATCGGGTGTCTAAACCGGTCGAGGTTGACAAATGTCCTTAACCTAACATAACCCCAACCCATACCACCCCTAAATTATTGGACTCTTCCGGGAAATTCCGGATCTTCTTTGCTTCGGGTGAATGACAAATAAAGTAGGTCTTCTAGTTATGTATAGGTAAAATCATTTATAATTTTTATTTTATTTCAAAAATATGATTACATTTACTTGCCATTCAGAATATACAAAAAGAAAAAGAAAAGTAAAGGACCCTTTCCCACGCACTTAGGCATATCGGGCATTTATTGCTGACCTATATTTTATAGACCAATGGGCACTTAAGGGTGATGTGGTCAGTTTCACACCGGCCTCCTTACTTCTCATGCCTGCACCTGGTACCCACTCAAGGCTGGATCGGCCTGGGACATTCAGCATACAATAATAATTATTATTATTACTGCGGGTTCTTAATTTATAACGTATCCCAAACACGAAATCCCCCGTGGGAAATCCACAGCTGACCTGACAGTCAATTATTTCAAGTTGGTGCAAATGTGATGTTGTGTGTGTTTTTTTTTTTTTTTTTGAGTGTTGATCTAGTGTCTTCTAACTCTAACCCTAACCCTAACCCTAAACTTTGCTGTAGATAAATCGCGAGAAACTACAACCTGAAAACCCTAGAATTTATTGGGATGGTCTCCCGTGACGTAGTCGTGACGTCAGGGTAAGTTATAAATTAAGTACCTTACTGCGCACTTAAAGAAGGTTTAAACCTCTTGAGACTCCCTTGCCCTTAGAGAGTTAGCCCCCCCCCCCACCCCAATGATTTATTTATGGGGGCGTCCCTGAGAGCAACAGACAGTCTGAGAAAGGCAAGGGGGAATGTTGAAGTACGAAAGGCTATAACATTGTGAACACGGCACACACATAGACTAGCCAGTGGTTCTGAACATTCCTAATGACACGACCCTTAAATACAGTTCTCTCATGTTGTGGCGACCCCAACCATACAATAATTTTTCTTCATAACTTCAATGAATGTGTGTTTTCCTATGGTCATAGGGGACCCAAGTGAAAGTGTCGTTCGAACAGCAGGTTGGGAACCGCTAGACTAGCCGGAAATTGCTTTCCCGCCATGGCATTTCCCTGCATTAGTAGGCAAAACGGAAAGTCAGTCAAGATGTAGACGATGCTTTGATAGTCTTGTGGGTTTCCCAAAGTTATCAATCTTCCCAGGTTCTGTTGTTATTGTTTTCGATTCAGCTGCGACTTGGTTTCCATCTGCCCCGTGCCATGTGTTCTTGAAACAGGCGAGCGTGCGTACTACTTCAGCTGATGATCACTTCCATTGAAGTATTCGTCTCGAGGCACAGCGTCCGCCTCCAGTGCTGGAGGTCCCGGGTTCAGGCTCCGGTTAAGGCTGGGATTTTTTTAACGCGGACTACTAATAATTTTTTTCCCTGGTATCTGGGTAGTAAGATCAGACGCCCAAGTGCCTCGCTGCGCACGTAATAGACATCCCTTGGCAGTTGGAAATCGAAAAGAGTAGTCTAACAGCGCTGCCGAAGCAACAATTTAGAGTTAAAAATCTACCCAGAGTATTTCAGGATCCCCGCCGGTGCTATGGAGTTCGTACATTACGCTGAGATTCTTTGGACTCAGGTTTGAGTTAGAAGTGGAACGGCGCACTTATGGGTTACTACCATTGTGCCATGGTGTTGACCCGTTGTTAAAACTCAAACTTAAGGGTTCAAGGACTTCTCCCTTCCCCTTTTCTAACTTGCAAAATTGTAAGCGGGGGTGGGTGGGGGGTGGGGGGTTGTGGGGGGGGGGTGTGGGGGCTTACCTCTACCCCCTTCTTATAAGTATTAGGTAAGGATCAAGGCCCCCTGCCCCGAAATTTGGCAGACTCAGTCGCTCAATTAACCATACATAAACTTTCTTGTTTAAAAAACAAAAACAAAGGATTCATTTGTTCAAAGGGGTAGCAAGGATTGGTATGTACAGGTCTTACGTCACTCATATCCTCTGCAAATCAAGTCATTCGTACCTACACGTAGTGCTACTTGTTGCATCATACACGGCTCTGGCGCACAGCGAGTCTACATCGCTTACAAAATGGACCCCCGATGACTGAAGGGGTAAAATGCCAGACTATGGCTGAGGTAAGCCAGACAGAAACCCTCGGTGGAGTGTGACCCCTCGTAAAGTAAACGTGTTGCTGGATCGTGAACATGTCTCGATCCCCACTAAGGTCACATCCAGGGAGCCCACACTGGATAATGAAAGGAGGAGAAAGGAAACTCCCACAATATCTTATTTCTGGCAGGTAGTGTTAGGATGAACCAGGACACGGATAGGGAAACTCCGTAACTTCCCCCAACGAAGACGGACATATCGGTATGAATGGCGAGGGCACCCAGAAATGGGTGAGCACATTCTGCAGACCTGCCCCCTCTACATACAACTTAGAAAAGACAGATGGCCTGAAAAACCAAAGTACAGAGCAAGCTATGGGGAAATATGAAGGACCTGCGACTGAAATGCGAGTTCATAGAGCCAACGCACCTGATGGTCTGATCTGAGCATACGAAACCGACCGCAAAAAAGAAAACATTCTTTTCATTTCGGGTATAGCATTAAAAATAACAGAATAAGGGACCATTTCCACGCCTTTAGAACATTGAGCATAAAGGGCCAGACGTATATTTTTTTAGTACAATCGGCACTTGATTGGAGATGCGGTATCACGCCGGCGGCCTTTACTTCCCAGTACTGCACCTGGTACCTGGTCAAAGCTGGGTCGACCTGGGAGCCAAAGTCATTTTTGAGAAAAGTTCTGCTCCGCCAGGACCCGAACATAAGATCTTCCGATCCGCAGGCAAGCGTCTAGCTGTTACACCACTGCGACTACCAGGTATAATATTACTGTATATTTATCTACCGTTCAAAACATAGTAATATTTATTGTTTTTATTTTTGCGAACATAAACGCTCAACTTCCATTTTGAACTTGTCTTTTTTTGCCGCGCCCTTGGTTGCAGTTTGGCAAACTGTAAATGTAACAGCTGATAGTGTTTAGCTTGTGAAGGGACATTTTAACTACATGTCAGCACACTCCGAAGTCGGAGCACATCTGCCAGACAAGCCAGGAATTAACAGTCTGCAGACAAGTAAGCCAGATCTGTAAAACGGATGATCACGCAGAATTGAAACTCAGGAACAATACTAAAGTTCAAAAGTGAACAAATAACTAGAACTTTCCGAAGTTGAAAAGAACACCCCTATTTAGTCGACTTTTACGACATGCTTGTTAGGGGCAGTGGGTCTACCCCCACCTCCCTCCCTGGGGTCGCGAACCCAATGCGGGGTAGTCTTTATGGTGACGGTGTTAAAGCAGTTTGTGGGCAGAGAGCCGGGGATTCCTTTTTGGAGCCCCTCCTTCGTTTCTCGATTACACTTGTTTCCAACAACGCTGGGGGTCGTCACTGGGGCTACAGAAGGACGCACACTGTTGCCAGGTGTCCAGCATGGCTACAGAGAGAGAGACTGAGCCACATAAACACACACACGCCCATACGCACCCCCCCCCTCACCCGAATCAATCTTCTCTCTTTTAAACACGCCAGTAACGTCTGTATCAGAAATGAATAACAGTGTACAAGACAGAAGGTTGGGGACAGACATGATTACAAATGCTACACGACACCGGAGGCTCCGACACAAAGAAAACAAATGGGATTGGGGGTGGGGAAACTTATAGGGACATGGGCATCACCTGGCTCAAACCTTTTTTAAGTATGCAATAAAAGTATATAATAATAATAACAACGACAATAATAACAAAACACAAAACTAATAATAGTGATAACATGTATATGTAGAATGGCAACTTAATATAATGTATTTTAAATAATAGAAAGTGTATAAACTTAATATACTTAAAAAGGGAACGTATTTACGTGGTTTGTTGGGGGGGGGGGAGAGGGGGGAGAGGGGGGGGGGGACTTCACCTCTTTACACAGTTTCTAGGGGTGGGGAGGGGAGCGGTTTAAACCCCTCCTTAACACAGTTTTGGGGAGGGACTCAAGTTGTCTGATCCTCTAGGTGACGTAGGGAGTCCCCGTGGCGGAGCGGCTAGACGCTTGTCGTAGATCGGAAAATCGTTTGTTCGCTCCCTGGAGGACCCTGACTCTATTCAAAAATGACCTTGGCTCCTAGGTCGACCCAGCCTTGAGTAGGCACCGGGTGCAGTCCTGGGAAGTAGATGCGGCCGGCGTGATACTGACCACATGACCCATCTTCTGCCGATGGTCTATAAAAATATATAGGTCTATATGCCCTATACGCCTAAAGGCGTGGAAAAGGGTCCTTTACTTTACCAGGTGACGTTAGCGACACAGATGTTAAAAAGAGATGACGAAATAGACGATGCAAACGTTTATGTTTTTGAAAGCAGGAAATATTCACAATTGAGGAATGTTTCTTTTGAGGGAAAACGATTCAACGCGGAATAAAAGTATCTGATGGAATTGATTCTTCAAACGTTGATTTTTTTTCTTCTTTTTCTGTTTCTTTTTTAATGACAGCGAAAATTGCTGGAATAAACAGCCCCAATCGTATTCATCGATGTGATGCATATGTGCACATCTACAGCAATTTTGGTTTGGACAATTTTGGCGCAGGGCTTCATTTTAAACAGACAACCAGATTAAGTTCAGCGACAATTTATTTGTGGAAAATTTCCCATTGTGTGTTCAGGGATTAGGGTTCTCAGTCGGTAATATAAAAATAATTCCAAGAATAATAGAAGCAAAGGCAGCTTACTGTCAGATAAAGGATCCAGTATAACATATTTTTGGTTACGTCATTAAGAGATCTGAACATCAAGAAGGAAGATTGGCTAATAAACAGCATTCTTTCTCGAAAACTGAAATATTTTGGTCATATCAAGCGCCACGACGGATTGGAAACAATTATAGCAGAAGGCATGGTACCAGGAAGGAGAGGCAGGGGCTGACCGACACGAAGATGGGCACAGGATATAAGTGACTCCTTGAGTGTGAAAGTGCATGAGGCGGGAGAACTAGCGAGAGACCGAGTTTCTTTTAGGCAGACTGTGATGAGAGCGACGTTCTGCAAAGGACCTGCTACATGATGATGATGATGGTTACGCCATACTTCTCTTCCTCCTCCTGCTACTTCTACATCACCTTCTCTTTCTCTCCTTCTCCATAGCACTTTGTTGTCTTGGATTTATTACTTTAAAGCACTTTTAGTTCCTCTTTTGTTCAAATTCTGCTTTATGAGGCTAGGCTAGTTGGCTTTATTCTCTTTCAATTATCAAACTATTTCAGACATTGTTTTTTAAAAGAATTTAATTACAAATTATGCGTTGTTCCAATTGTTCTTGTAATTTCTTCGTTTCTCACATGGTCTCTTCCAGTTTTGCTCACGGTTTTTCGCAAACACCTTATTTTGCATGTGATCAGTTTTCTTTCTTGTTCTTTAGTCAAAGTTCGACCATCACCTACTTTAGATCTAAAGTAGGTCATGGTCGGACACTCAGCGTTGAGCTAAATTTCAACACCTTGCTGACCAACTTCGAAGGTCTGTGAATTTTTGGTCCTCTCCCTTGGTGACCAAATTCGGTGATCTGAAAATTCATGACATATAGCCTGCAAACAGACGTCCCTACCGATAGTTTTTGAATTGAGCGTCTTCCGGGAGTTGTTATTATTCCAAGAGGTTGCGCATACGATCGATATCGCTTTCAGACTATTCAAGCGTTGTTTTCAGCTAAATTTTGATTTTCTTTTTTTTTTAAAATCCAGAAACCATGATTTGTTAACCCTTTGGCTCGGTACCTTTGATATCGCAACCCTTCGGCCTTGATGCCATGATAAATACTGTTTATCTGGGAGAAATGTGGCTTTTCTGCCTACCCCCCGGGCGTGAACCCGGATCACAAGGAATTCGTTATCCGGTCGCTGCGAAATTAGGTTTATCATACTACGCTAGCGAGCCGGGCTTGAATTGTTTTTGGATAATTTTCGTTACCAGCGCATATTCGGCCTTTTTATCATGTCTGATGATAAAACCATACTAGTAATATTGATGATCCGGAATCTGCCAGCGAATTTAGAGCTGAAAATGATAATTCCTGGATAAGTAGAGATTTACCTGTGAATGTTTTAGTACATACACGCAACTCTATGTATAAGGTCACAGCAATGAGGTTCAGGCCGGATGTCAATCTTGCTGTTATTAGACCTGCTGTTCTTCGGCACAGTGTAACACCTTTAAGACCACACATTACAGCATCACGACTTACTGAGCGCTGCATATAAAACATATGAAAGCCAAGGTACAAACCAGACTGTAAAGTGTATAAGGCTTCAGGTAAAAGAAGCTACTTTCATATACTGTCCAGATTGCAATTCACATCTATGCTGTATACCCTGTTCGAGTTATAACACACAGTTGAGAATTATCAACATTACCGACAAAGACAGAGGGCTACTGCTACTGCTTCGACTCCAAGTAATGAAGAAAGTAGCTCACACTTTAATTAGAGGTACTTTTATAATCAAGCATTCACAAATGCTCATTGTACCATTAAAAAAAAAAAAAAACACAACGAAAAAAAAAAAAAACTTTATTCACATTTTTATTCGCTTTTCATGTTGCCATATTTGGTCAATCGTTACAAAAATATTGCACTGATATTGAACAAGTTTACTAAGTTCTGGAAAAAGATGATGGCTTTAGAACATCTCCTGAAATTTCTATAAATAGCCAGACAAACTCAAGATTGCCGTCACGATCATGTGACATATTTGCATAATATATCTTTTTCTCATGTGTAGCAACCATCCGTAATTATGCTTCAAGGGTTTCACAACCCTTCGCTTATTGTTTTTAAATTTGTTTTTAGAAACTGTTGTCACGACAACCACTGTCTCAACAACCACGGTCACAACAATCACTGTCTCAACAACCACGGTCACAACAACCACTGTCTCAACAACCACGGTCACAACAACCACTGTCTCAACAATCACGGTCACAACAACCACTGTCACAACGACCACTGTCACAACAACCACTGTCTCAACAATCACTGTCACAACAACCACGGTCACAACAACCACTGTCTCAACAATCACTGTCTCAACAACCACGGTCACAACAACCACTGTCTCAACAATCACTGTCTCAACAACCACGGTCACAACAACCACTGTCACAACAATCACTGTCACAACAACCACGGTCACAACAACCACTGTCTCAACAACCACGGTCACAACAACCACTGTCTCAACAACCACGGTCACAACAACCACTGTCTCAACAATCACGGTCACAACAACCACTGTCACAACAATCACTGTCTCAACAACCACTGTTACAACAACCACTGTCTCAACAACCACGGTCACAACAACCAATGTCACAACAACCACTGTCTCAACAATCACGGTGACAACAACCACTGTCACAACAACCACTGTAATAACAGCCACTGTCTCAACAAATACTGTTACAACAAACACTGTTACAACAACCACTGTCTCAACAATCACTGTCACAACAACCACTGTCACAACAACCACTGTCTCAACAACCACTCTCACAACAATCACTGTCACAACAACCACTGTCACAACAACCACTGTCTCAACAATCACTGTCACAACAACCACTGTCACAACAACCACTGTCTCAACAACCACTCTCACAACAACCACAGTCACAACAACCACTGTCTCAACAACAACTGTTTCAACAACCACTGTCTCAACAACCACTCTCACAACAACCACAGTCACAACAATCACTGTCTCAGCAAAAACTGTTTCAACAACCACTGTCTCAACAACCACTCTCACAACAACCACAGTCACAACAATCACTGTCTCAACAACAACTGTTTCAACAACCACTGTCTCAACAACCACTCTCAAGAAAGAAATGTAAATAGTCTATTGCTACACACAACTCACAGATTACCCTATTCTTGTAGGCGCCCCCTCCCCTTTCCCCACTTTCTCGGCAAATGTCCAAGGGGCCCATTTCTTACTGGTGCCCCGTATTTTTAATTCACAATAAAACAATAATAAACTATAAAACAAAATTGTATTAATAGAAATTAAACAGAGCTCTCTTAAAGATTAAATAGTTTGTCTATTTTTGGATACTTCCTCTTTATGTACATTTAAAACGACTTCTCAAACTGTTTTAAATTGCAGAGTCTATGATCAGATCCTCAGAACTAATCTTATGTAGGTATGTAGGTAAGTTGTGCCCCACCAGGTCATCACTCAAGTGATAAACACCCGGTGACACAAAGTGCCATCATGCGGATAGGAATCGCCCGTGGAGAGGTCCTGGAAACCCCGTTCAGCCGTTAGGTCATATTTAAGCCCGGTTATATTTAGGGGTCGGCTCTGTGGCTAAGTCGATACAAACGTTTCGTAATGCCGGGATGCCGGGTTCGATCCCAGCTGCGGGCCATGCGCCTTGTGTTGGTTTCGACAGTGGTATCAAGAAAGCCGACCGTCCAGGAAGCAATGGCAAACTACTGGACGTAAATTTGCCTAGAAAAACCACACAACAGCCAGGGGCTGTTGGGGTTGGTTCTGCAACGTCCTGTAAAGGATACGCAACTAACCTATATTTAGGGCCCCATGCAAAAACCAGGGCAGGGCTTACATTGAAAATTGCATTCCACATGAGGATGACGATTGTGTAATCTTATGTAATAAAGCTGCGTTTATACCCAATAATCGGCTCTGTGGCTAAGTCGATGCGAACGCTTCGTAATGCCGGGGTGCCGGGTTCGATCACAGCTGCGGGCCATGCGCCTTACGTTGGTTTTGACAGTGGTATCAAGAGAGCCGACCGTCCAGAGCAATGGCAAACTACTGGACGTAAATCTGCCTAGAAAAACCATAGTTGGTACTGCAACGTCCTGTAAAGGATACGCAACAAACCTATATCCTTTAAGATATAACTGTTAGTGGCATGTTATGTTCTGGCGCTCATTCCTAGCTTTTTATAAAAGGGAAACATATTTTAGAGTGCTGACGGGACGGTCGGGACACACTCAAAACACGGGAGTGTCCCGGTGACAACGGGACTTGTGGTCCCTCTATCCCTGAAGTAGACCGCCCGAAAAAAGTTGTAATGGAAATGTAATAACAAGTGTAATTGAAACCCTAACAGTCAAAGATCACGAATTCGAAACAGTCACACTCTTTAAATAAAGTAAGCCGCCGTGGTCAAACGGCTAGCTGCTCGGCTGCGGATGGGAAGATCGTGGGTTCGGTTCCTGACGAGAGCCAAATTTGTTTTTAAAAAATTACAATGGCTGCAAGGTCAACCCAGCCTTGAGTGGGTACCAGGTAAATCCTGGGATGCAAAGGCGGCCTGCTATACTTGCCGTTTGGTTTATAAAATATATGTCTGGCCCTATGTACCCGATACTTAAAAAAAAATTATATATATGTATATATATATTATATATATATATATATATATATATATATATATATATATATATATATATATATATATATATATATATATATATAGAGAGAGAGAGAGCACAGTGTTGCGTAACATTTATATCAGAATGGTTGATAGCACATAAGACAGAAGACTGTAAAAAATATTGATGACTAACACACATGAGGGATTATAAATGGAAAACAAAAAAGAAAGATGTTTATTAACCGATCTACACTTAGTGTTTTCCAGTTGTTTACATGTCTACTGCTTCACCATTTTTTGTTTATAGATACAAGTAAAGTAAATGATCCTTTTCTACTACCTATATTTTATAGACAAATCAGCACTCAGTGGGTGTCGCCTTTACTTCCCAGGACTGTATATTTTACCCATTTTGAAAAAGTCGGGGTGTCCGTCAGGACTCGAACCCACGACCTTTCGATCCGAAGGCGAGCGTCTAGCTGCCGCTAAACCGAGGCGGTTTCCCCTTACAGAAACAATGTCATGGACTAATGAGTTGAGAACACGTTAAGAGGTCAGTTTTCACCTTAAGGTCGAGACAAGCCTAGTCAGTGTGACCCTTTTGTGACTCAGGGCTCTTCAAACCGGCCAGATGGCGCAATCGGGTAAGTCTCTTCAGTCACACACATTAAAAAAAAAGTTAATTGCGGATAATGTACATGGCATTGAAGAACCAACCCAATCATTTTAAGTTCTTTGTGATTTTACAATTCACTTTTACGGTAGTTTGCCATTGCCACATCAGTGGTCTGCGCTTGATGTCTATCGAAAGGAACTCTGACCTTTAACATACACATTGCTAAATTCGCATTTCTGAAAATGGTATGTTCCTCAAAGAGGCACTGTATCTGTTAACTTTTGTTTCTTAGCGATTACCGGCTGTAAACTCCGGCGTAAAATTAAAGTTGTTTGACCACTTCTAGATTATGGTCTTGTCTCAGAACCTGAGTTCTGCTTATAAATCCTAAAAAAAAAAAAAATACAAGTCTAGTTTATCTTTGCGCAGACTGTAACTTCTTCTCTCAGGTAGACGGATTCCGACTTCGAAGGAAACTTGCCTTATTTATCGCATTTTAGGACATTTTTTGTTGGGGACAGTGTCTGTTTCCACCCCACTTCCTAAATTGGGCTCTGGAACGCCAGTTATAAATACGCTCAAAAAGAATATTAGGGGTTGAGTTTAGCTGAGTCAAGAATCACAGCATTGGAGCATTCCCATGTGCGCTCTGTCCCCACCTTCAGCAGCCAGCAGTTCCTGTACTAATGGTACCAGTCGTAGTCTGGTTATCTGTCCATCTTGCCTTTCCTCTGAGTGTAGAGAGCCGGCCAGACCCCGTGGACACACCCAGGAGCATCATTCTCTCGAGGCCATAATGATCCAGTTTCTCATCTGAAATGTTAGGAGATGGATCATAAACATTCTTTTATAGAGAAAAGTATTTGTTATCTTAGTAGAACAGCAATAGCAGATACTCATCATAGTTCATCACTTCTGAGCCAATTCCGGTGTCCTTAATAAAAAAAAAAAAAAAAAGCAGATACATTCTCCCTTTCTACACTCAAAAAGCATGTCGCATATGGCTGAAATCGGAAGTGACCGTAAACCCTAACACGACACATCAACAGCCTTTTTAAACGCGAAAGTCAAAGAAGAAGAAGTGTGAGGAGAAGGAGGAGAAGACGAGTCAGAAGAAGACAAAGAAAAAGAAGACAAAGACGAAGAAGAAGGAGGAGGAGGCGGAGGAAAAGAAGAAGAAGAGGAAAAAGAAGAAAAAGAAGAAGTAGAAGAAGAAGAAAAAGCAGTTGAAAAAGAGGAAGTAGAAGAAGATATAGAAGACGAAGAAAATGGGGAGGACAAGAAGAAGAAGCAGAAAAGAATAAGATGAAGAAGAAGAAGAAGAAGAAAAAGAAGAAGAAGAAGAAGAAGAAGAAGAAGAAGAAGAAGAAGAAGAAGAAGAAGAAGAAGAAAAAGAAGACGAAGAAAAAGAGGGAGAAGAAGCAGACGAAGAAGGAAGAGCAATTTATCAATTTGCTTTATCTTCGTTGTACCATGGTTATAAACGTTTGCCTATATGGTGTTTTGCCCGTCTATCAGTCTGTTTATACACGCACAAACACACATTACACATTTATAGTCACATACACACTCTGACTCTGTTTGACTCTCTCTCTCTCTCTCTCTCTCTCTCTCTCTCTCTCTCTCTCTCTCTCTTTCTCTATCTCTCTATCTCTATCTCTTTTCTCGTTCTCCCTCCCTCCCCCTGTCTCTGATATTGGTTTTCCCTTATCCCCTATCTCCGAGACGCAGGTGGTGCCTGTCCCTTTAAAGCAGTACATTTCTGATTCAGAAGAAGAATAACCTAAGAATAATCTGTCAGAGATAAAACGAGATTAAGCAACACGTGTCCTGGCGAGGAAGGTAAACAACCCGAAATAATAATTATAAAAGCTGTTAGCGTCAGAAACAACTTAACCAGACAAACTCTCCAGTTTCTACTGAGTCTGTTTTTTCTGAGACCAGTATAAGTAGCCATTAAAAGTACGCAGTCAAACATTCATTCGTGACCGGTGTCGACTTGAGCTTCCCACACTGGTGACTGTGGGTGTCACATTGGATCACTTATATACAATCGAGCGGTGCCAAGTGACGGCTTCTATTTATACCATTTGTAACTTTGTTTGCTGAGCACCAGATCATTTAACATAAGCAGTCATTAAAAAAAAAAAAAAAAAATGTCAGTAATCGTTAAGAAGCAGACGATAACAAACACAGTGCCTCTTTGAAGAACATACTATTTACGATGTAAAGTAAAATGCATGATAGGAACTGCGTTGTCTCGAGGCACGGTGTCCGTCTCGAGTGCTAGAGGTTCTGGGTTTAGTCCTCGGTAGGGGCTGGGTAGTCAGACTGGACGCTCGTGTGCATTGTTGCGCGCATAAAAAATCCCTTGGAAGTTGGAAATCAAAAAGAGTAGCTTAGGGCTTTTGAACTGTTGACCCAGGGGCACAAATGTTCAAATATGGGAATAGTCACGGGCCAGAAGCCCTAGCCCCAGCATAGAATGACCATAAATGCAATACAACTAGCAGTGATCCGCAGGTCACTTGCTTGGCATTGGCGGGCCAGCTTTGGCCCACGGGCTGCCAGTTGAATATCAGTGCTCTTCAACCCATAGGAGGACATAGTCTAAAGGAGTGTTCTTCAACCCATGGGAGGACATAGTCTAAAGGAGTGTTCTTCAACCCATGGGAGGACATAGTCTAAAGGAATGCTCTTCAACCCATGGGAGAACATAGTCTAAAACTTTGTTCTTCAACCTATGGGAGGACATAGTCTAAAACTTTGTTCTTCAACCTATGGGAGGACATAGTCTAAAGGAGTATTCTTCAACCCATAGGAGGACATAGTCTAAAGGAGTGTTCTTCAACCCATAGGAGGACATAGTCTAAAGCAGTGTTCTTCAATCCATGGGAGGACATAGTCTAAAAGCAGTGTTCTTCAATCCATGGGAGGACATAGTCTAAAAGCAGTGTTCTTCAATCCATGGGAGGACATAGTATAAAAGCAGTGTTCTTCAACCCATAGGAGGACATAGTCTAAAGGAGTGTTCTTCGAACCCATAAGAGGACATAGTCTAAAGGAGTGCTCTTCAACCTATGGGAGGACATGGTCTGAAGAAGTGTCTGCAACCCATGGGAGGGCAAAGCCTAAAGCACTGTTCGTTAATCTTTGTGGATAAAGTCTAAAGCAGTGTTCTTCAACTCATGAGAGGACACAGTATAAAGCAGTGTTCTTCAACTCATGAGAGGACACAGTATAAAGCAGTGTTCTTCAACTCATGGAAGGACACAGTATAAAGCAGTGTTCTTCAACTCATGAGAGGACACAGTCTAAAAGCAGTGTTCTTCAACTCATGAGAGGACACAGTCTAAAAGCAGTGTTCTTCAACTCATGAGAGGACACAGTCTAAAGCAGTGTTCTTCAACTCATGAAAGGACACAGTCTAAAGCAGTGTTCTTCAACTCATGAAAGGACACAGTCTAAAGCAGTGTTCTTCAACTCATGAAAGGACACAGTCTAAAGCAGTGTTCTTCAACTCATGAAAGGACACAGTCTAAAGCAGTGTTCTTCAACTCATGGAAAGACACAGTCTAAAGCAGTGCTCTTCAACCAATGGGATAACATGGTCTAAAGCAGTGCTCTTCAACCAATGGGATAACATGGTCAAAACAGTGTTCTTCAACTCATGGAAGGACACAGTCTAAAGCAGTGCTCTTTAACCAATGGGAGAATATGGTCTAAAGCAGTGTTCTTCAACTCATTGGAGGACATAATCTAAAACAGTGTTCTTTGTCCATTACAGAAACAATTTCTGGACCTTACCGAGAATTCTAATTTGGATCTCTCGGAGAAGGCGGATGCGACAGTCACGTTACAAGAAAGTATCTTAACATTTTACGTTACATTCTGAATACTTTCTAATGTTAGACATGACGAATTTGCCACCTCAGTAATTCTGATTCAGCAACTGACGCTCCGAAATTCCCACCAAATCCATCACCAACAAGAAAATATGATTGCACAGAAGGCAAAATTTGTAAGTAATCTGGCAATGAGTGGTTTCCTTGACTCATGCCATGGAGTCAGATTATAACTAATTCCCGATTCCGACAGTCTATTCAGGCGGGAATTACTCAATACGATACTTTCACAACAACAACAGAGAGATTTTCTCCCTTCCCGTCTGCCAAGAGTTACTTAAAATGTCTGAAGTAATTATTTATGACCTGAGACAGGAGATTCCTGAGCTGAGTAATTTGGACTACAGAATCATAATGCCAGGTAATGTCTGTTTTTATGTGACGCAAGAGTGTACTTTAAAATATGTCTGCTTCTAATGGGAAATACATTATTGCGAATTTTGAAGAAAGGTCTGCTTGTAATGACACGTTCAGAAGCTCAGTGACAAGCACGTTTGCAGGCAACTGAATGAATGAGTGAATGAATGAATGAATGAATGAATGAATGAATGAATGAATGAATGAATGAGTGAATGAATGAATGAGTGAATGAATGAATTGATATACTTGCATTCGGGACATTCCCACAAGTATAGTCACGGATAGTTAGAGTTAGTTTCGTATCCATTACAGGACGTTGCAGAACCAACTCCATCATTTTTTCTTGGCTGTTGGGTTTTTCTAGTCAAGTTTACGTCCGTAGTAGTTTGCCATTGCTTCCTGGTCGGTCGGCTTCTCGATACCACTGACGAAACCAACGCAAGGAGCTAGGCCGGCAGCTGGGATTGAACCCGGCACCCCGGCATTACGAAGCTATTTCACAACGCCTAAGCCACAGGTGCCGACAGACACGGATAGACTTCCGGTCACATTGGCACGGTTACTGTTTTGAGTCGTGGCAAACATTTTGCTTCTGCCAGAAGACAGGCGAAAGGGTATAGTTTAGTCGCCAAGCTACTGAGTTGAGTGCATGGTGCGACCCTGCGAGCTGCGGATTTCATTTGGAATGTTTTTCAACTGTGACCAGCGTGTTATTGTGAATTGTAAATTCAGAAAATAGCGCGTTGCCTGTCGTTGCAATATTGGTGGTGCCCCTTATGTGATTAAAATTGTTCGCGTCTGCAACTGCTGGTTTGTTGATTACCTTTGCTACCGTTGATGATGAACTTCATTTCTAATGACGGACTGTTTGTGTTAGCATTTCTAATGGCTACCGTATGCTTTTAATGCTTGTGAATGCTAGTGCATATGCTGAGACAGCAGTCTGTAAATCTTTTAACAAGGACAGTGATGAACATTCTGTTTTCTTTCTTTGGCACAGGAGCGGAGCAACTATGGGGTGAGCCGTTTGCTATGAAGCTGAAACTAAGACTACCATTCCCACACACGCTCCGTATCCTTTCTTAGCAGCCAACTAAGAGACCAGTTGGCACCTGATTTAAAGTCCGCCTATATCCCCCCCCCAACCCCATCCCTTAGTGTTGAGTGTGGTTTTTGCGGCACCCTTGTCGGGCTAAAAATATTTCCCTGCACAGCTACCCCTAAAAGCGGTTTGAATACTTAGGGAAAAACTGTGCAAATTTATTGTTCAGTTGTCTTTAATGCGATGACACGAACGAAAGCAACCAAATTCGCCTTTTATCACAATTCGTTCAGCCGTTTGTTCGATGTATTTTTAAACGCACCTTTCTATTTTCGCTGGGAATATCTTCAAATTTGATTTGGGCAAAATAACCCCAAAATAACCAAAAAATGGCTCTCTCTCACACACACACACACACACACACACACACACACACACACAAACAGAAACAAAAGAACACATTACCTGTAAATATAATTACTTACATGATCAGGCTAAAAGCCGAATCGACTGTACAGACCAAAATTTCCACCTTAAATTTTAACCCAAAATGGAACCACAAATTTACTTATCGAGTGCACCTTTACGAATGGAGACAGAGGATCAGTCGCATCTCGAGATAAATACAATGATAATTCTTAGTACGTTGCGGTTGGTATTTTATGTAAAACGAAACACGTCTAGTGTGGGAGAAAAAATAATTTAAATTTTTGTTTCCACAGTGGCTATGAAAGGCAACTGAAATTTTAAATTTTAAATATCTGCATGCTTTCTTTACCAATTTCAGCATTTCTAGACTGTTCTTAATTATTGTCGCAGCAACTTGGCAAACGCTTGCGGCACCTATTTTGAAAACCGCTGTTAAAGAACATCTACTTACCACCGCTAAATGAGTCTTTCAGGGTATAGATACTTTGTCTGCTCTGTTGCACTATCCTTGACCTCAGAGAGCTTTCACCATGTCTGCTTTTTCATAAAATAGCTGACCGTCCAGATGCGCGGCAGCTGTCAATCCTTGCTCTTTACCCAGCATACCCCAATACCCTCGGCAAAAATACATGCCTGTAGTTTTGCTATTCATGTTTTCGAATCTCATCGTTCTGACTTTAATCAGGTTGACTGAAACTAATTGTTACTTGTGTAACCATGTATATATGTTTACTGAAAGTAATTGTTACTTGTGTAACCATGTATGTATGTTTACTAAAACCTATTGTTACTTGTGTAAACCATGTAGGAAAGTTTTTGGCTAGTAGGGGTTTGGTTAGTGAATGTGAAACATAAAGGTATTGGAAAAGTAAAAACCTTTGGACAGTTTCGGCTTTTTAGACCAAAGCCTACTTT
>CAJHNH020002503.1:10000-60362 GCA_905116865.2 Candidula unifasciata | reverse complement strand
CTCTCTCTTCCTTATACCACAACAAAACAGAAACAAAAAAAAACACATTCCCTGTAAAAAAAATTACTTACTTCATCAGGCTAAAAGCCAAATCGACTGTCGACCAAAATTTCCCCCCTTAAAAAAATTTACCCAAAGGAACCACAAATTTACTTATCGGTGCACCTTAACGAATGCGGAGAGGATCATCCATCTCGAGTAAATCAATAAAAATTTTTAGCACGTTGGGGTTTGGTATTTTATGTAAAACGAAACACTTTCTAGTGTTGGAGAAAAAAATTTTTTTTGTTTCGACAGTGCGGGAAAGGAAACTAAAATTTTAACTTTTAATATCTGCATGCTTTCCCTTTCCCAAATTTTAAAATTTCTAGATGTTCCGTTTTTTTGTCGCAGCACCCCTTGGCAACGCTCGCGTCCCCTTTTTTTTTTGAGACCAATTTAAGTCATTTCTCACCACCGCTAAATGAGTCTTTCAGGGTATAGATACTTTGTTCTGTTCTGTTGCACTATCCACTAGACCTCTGAGAGCTTTCACCATGTCTGCTTTTTCATAAAGTAGCTGACCGCCCAGATGCGCGGCAGCTGCCAGTCCTTGCTCTTTACTCAGCACACCCCAATACCTCGGCAGAAAATACGTGCCTGTAGTTTTGCTATTCATGTTTTCGAATCTCATCTTTCTGACTTTAATCAGGTTGACTGAAACTAATTGTTACCTGTGTTACCATGTATTATGGTAACTGAAACTAATTGTTACCTGTGTTATCATGTATTATGTTTACTGAAACTAATTGTTACCTGTGTTATCATGTATTATGTTTACTGAAACTAATTGTTACCTGTGTTACCCTGTTGTTTTTTTACTTACATTGTGTTTCCACCAATTTCCATTATCACCCGGGTGCTGCGTGAGCATCGTAGTTGTTTTTCTTTTCAATAGGGGTTTGCTTTTGCAAGGGTACTGTCTTTTTTAGGGCTCCCCTTAACGAGATTTGGGTAGGGGAAAGGGAAAAAATATCTAAAGGAAAGGGGCTAGAAAGAGACATAAATAAAATATGCAGAGACAGATAAAAATATAGAAAAAAGTTTTAGTATGAGATAAGTGTGCGAGGCAAAGAAAGATAGAAAGAAAAGAACGACAGGGGTGGAGAATACAAAAAAGGAAGAAGATATGGGAATGATTTTAAGGGGAAGACAAAAAAATTTAAAAGAAAAAGCGAGAAGAACAAAAAAAACGAACCTTTGACTGAACAGGTCAGAAATATATTTATAAAGAACCAACGAACTTCATAGATTCATAAATGGAGACCAAAATAGATAGACAGACAGAAAAACATGCATATATATATATTGTAGTAGTTATGGTAAGTGATGTAAGTAAGACAGACATAGATAGCTCGCTAGTATAGATAGATCGATGATAATAGATAGCTCGATCGGGGGGGGGGGACGATATCTCCTCGCTCGCTCGCTCGTCTCGCATCGCTAGCTAGCTAGATAGATACTCGATAGCTCGCTCTCAAGCTCACAGTCGCTCGCTCGCTCGCTCACTAGTCGCTCGCTCGCTCGCTCGCTCCTCGCTCGCTCGCTCGCTCGCTCCTGCTCCGCTCGCTCGCTCGCTCGCTCGCTCGCTAGCTCCGCTCTTTTCTTCTGCGCCTCCTTTTCTCCCCCCCGTGAGAGAGAGAGTTTCTGTGTGTCGTGTGTTAGAGAGAGAGAGAGAGATAACTTGTCTTGTAAGACTATTGTCTCCACCCCTCCACACCTGTGTGTGTGAGAGAGAGAGAGAGAGATAACTTGTCTTGTAAGACTATTGTCTCCACCCCTGTGAGAGAGAGAGAGAGAGAGAGAGAGAGAGAGAGATAACCTGTCTTGTAAGACTTTTGTCTCCACCCCTGTGTACACGAGTGTGGGGAGAGAGAGAGAGAGAGAGAGAGATAACTTGTCTTGTAAGACTATTGTCTCCACCCCTCCACACCTGTGTGTGAGAGAGAGAGAGAGAGAGAGAGAGAGAGAGAGAGAGATAACTTGTCTTGTAAGACTATTGTCTCCACCCCTGTGAGAGAGAGAGAGAGAGATAGAGAGAGTAGAGAGATTGTCTCCCCCCCATAACCTGTCTTGTAAGACTTTTGTCCCTCCACCCCTGAGAGAGAGAGAGAGAGAGGATGAGAGAGAGAGAGAGAGAGAGATAACTTGTCTTGTAAGACTATTGTCTTCACCCCTCCACACCTGTGAGAGAGAGAGAAGGAGAGAGAGAGAGAGGGAGAGAGAGAGAGAGAGAGAGAGAGAAAGAGAGAGAGATAACTTGTCTTGTAAGAGTATTTTCTTCACCCCTCTACACCTGTGTGTGTGTGTGTGTGTGTGTGTGTGAGAGAGAGAGAGAGAGAGAGAGAGAGAGAGAGAGAGAGATAGAGAGAGAGAAAGAGAGATAACTTGTCTTGTAAGATTATTTTCTTCACCCCTCCACACCTGTGTGAGAGAGAGAGAGAGAGAGAGAGAGAGAGAGAGAGAGAGAGAGAGAGAGTGAGAGAAATAACTTGTCTTGTAAGACTATTGTCTCCATCCCTCCACACCAGCCATGACCTCACTTATACAGCAACATCAGTTTACTGTCAAACCGGAAGCCGGGCTAAATCGCTGGAATCAATCAATTCACCAGTCGCTGGAGGAAAAGGTTTCTTTGAATCCTGCCACCCCACTTCCGGCAATCACGCTCTCCAGTCTTTTGTTTAGATTACCGGTCAGCGGGTTTAGAATTTCTTAGTCCATCAAGCCAACGTCCACTCGAGTCGGGGCCAGCGGTCCAGCGCCTGGGGTGTCCACTTCTATCAGATGTCGTCTGCATCTGTCCAAGTCAGTGCCGAAAACACACTCTGGCGTTACTATAAACATTTGGGTCTCTGGAGGTTGGTGATGTGCAGGCCACAAATCGGATTCCAGGACAAAGGCAGGATAAATAACTCTTGTTTTCCATTAGTTGAAATCAGGAGTCTGTCACGAATTATTGACCTTGGATCTGTGTGGCAGAAAAGTACTTGATGAAGTGTCCGGCAGGTTTAGTGTGTGAGAGTACTAAGTACTTTCAACTTCTCCACTTTCTCCTGCTACAACACCTCATCCTCCACCTCCTCCTTTGTTTCTTCGTTCGTTCGTTTGTTTGTTTGTTTGTTTCTTTCTTTCAAGTGCCCAGAACGTTTAGTTTGAGGAAGTAATGGGTGCTTTCAACTTCTCCACTTGCTCCTACTATTACACTTCTTTTTGTTTTTTCTTCTTCTTCTTGTACTACTACTACTTCTTCATTCCTCTTCTTTTTTTTTCTTCTTTCTTCTTCTGCTTCTACTTTCGTTTTCTTGTGTACCTTTTTTTTTCAAGGGGGCAATATGTTTAGTTTGTGGGAGTGATGAATACTTTAAACATTTCCACTTCCTTCGACCATTACACTTCTTCTTCTTCTTCTTTCTTTCTTTCTTTATTTCTTTTGTCTTTCTTTCCTTCTTTTCTGTATTTTATAAAATAATTATTCTCTTACACATTTCTTACCCCTCGTTTTTTTTTTTTCTTTGTCTTTCTTTCCTTCTTTTCTGTATTTTATAAAATAATTATTCTGACACATGAGTACCCCTCGTGCAGTGTCAACATTTGCAGCGGGCTAACTTTAGCTTCCGACTGTCGCTACTTGTGTTCTGGACACTTGGTCTTCTTATCAGCATCAGTTCACCACGCAGCAGCCTTGCCATAAAGACAACTGGACCTGGCCAATTTCACTGCTTGACCTGTCTTCCCGCCCTAAGGGTCTCACGTTCGACGTCTTGCAAAACTGACCGTATCTTTTTCCTCTTTAATATGTTGAATTTTGAATTAAGAATCGATTTCATAGAACCCGGGACACTTTATAAGCGCTTCGTCCCAATATTCAGCAGCAAGCGAAGAGATCTTATTCCGATGGTGCCAGTAACTGTTTGACTGAACACCCGTCTCGCCTTTTCCTTGAGTTTTGAGCGTCGGTCAGATCCCCTAGTGTCTCCCCGCAACACCATTTTCCTAAGACCCTAATGATCTATCCGTGCCGCCGCAGTGTTTACGCTCTTCCTGATCATCAGTGTGTGAGTGTGTGTCTGCGAGTGTGTCTGTGTCCATGTATCTATTTGTGTTTGTGTGTGTACGTCTCTGTGTGTTTTTGTGCATGTATCTGAGTGTGCATGTATCTGTGTGTGCGCCTGTCTGTATGTATGTCTGTGTATGCGCCTGCGTAAATGAGTCTGTGTGTGTCTGTGGGTGTGTGTCTGTGTGTGTGGGTGTATGTGGGTGTGTGTGTGTCTATGGGTGTGTGTCTGTGGGTGTGTGTCTGTGGGTGTGTGTCTGTGGGTGTATGTGTCTGCGTGAGCATCAGCGTGTGTGTGTGTGTTGGTGCATGTATCTGTGTGTGTGCCTGTGTGTATGCATGTCTGCGTATGCGTCTGCATATGTACGTCTGTGGGTATGTGTCTGTGTGTCTGTCTGCATCTGCATGAGCATCATTACGCGTGTGTGTGTGTGTGTGTGTGTGTGTGTGTCTGCGAGTGTGTTTGTGTGCGTGTATCTATGTGTGTGTGTGTGTGTGTGTGTGTGTGTGTCTGCGTCTTTGTGTGTTTGTGCATGTATATTAGTGCATGTGTGTCTGCATGTGTGTGTCTGCATGTGTGTCTATGTGCGTATGTGTACGTTTGTTTCTGTGGGGTTGTCTGTGTGTACATGTGTGTATCTTTCTGTATGTATGTATGTGTGTGGAATGTGCGTGTATATGTGGGTAGGTAGGTATGTATGTGGATTAATGGAGGTGTGAATGTGTGTGTGTAAATGTATGTGGGTGTATATATATGCGTGTTTAGGTGAGTGGGTGTGTGTGTCTGGTAGTCTGGTAGTCTTAGTTTCAGCTTCATAGCAAACGGGTGTATGTGTGTGCTCGTGCGCGAAAAACACTAGAGTTTATGCAAAAATTGACAGACTGCTTCTCAGCATATCTACCACTCGCATTCTATGGTAGCCATCCGAATGCTAACACCAGTCCATTAGAAATGCAGTTTCCCCCCGCCCCCCCCGCGTGATAATTCAATAAGCATTGCACGATTATCGCGCATTTTTCTGAATCTACAACACACTTATTTGGTCACAGTCGAAAAAAGAATTCCAAATGCAATCCGCAGCTCACAGGGTCACGCCATGCAAGACTGGAAGCTTGGAAGGGTGGTGTGTGTGTGTATGTATGTGCGTGTGCGCTAGAGTATGCACGCAATTGTGCCCACCCTGATGAAAATAAAGTGCAGTGTGAAAGACTGTGCTCAATGTAAGACGTTGTGCCCATTTGTGACCCTGTGAAAATAAAGTGCGTTCATCCATTCGTTCGTTCGTTTTCTTTCTCGCTCTCTGTCTAGCCCTTTTTCTAACTCTCTCTAGCTCTTTTTTTAATCTTTCTCTCTCTCCCCAGTTCTCTCCTTACTCTCTCTAGCCCTTTTTCTATCTCCTTCTAGCTCTCTTTTTTATCGTTCTCTCTCTCTCTCTGGCTATCCATATCTGCCTTTAACGCACCCTATCTATTCTATCTCTCAAACTTTGTTTACTTTGTCTCCAAACTCTCTATCATATTTTTCAGTCCTTTCTAGCTCTCTTTCTTGTATACGTTATGTAACTTTCTACCTCCTTCTCTCTATATATACATCTCTCTTTCCCCTTCCTCCCCCTTCCCCCACCATTAGATTATCTGATATTTCAGGTTCCCCATTATCAGACCCAACAGTAAATTAAACATAAAGATTCAACAAGACCCACACTCGAAGAAGACAGAAGACCCCAAGTAAGTACTTGTCCAAGGCTCAACAAGTCTATCGATCACGGACCGACTGCAGCTTCCTCTTTCACAACCGTCGACTTGTAACTAAATTTAAGAGCTTTCCCAGAAGTAACTGGAGGATCGCCACAAACAGTCTAGGAGGAGTGTTTGTGGCCTCAGCCCTGCAGCAGTAGAGTGGGCCCATCTCTGATTGATCTGGTTCTAAGTTAAAGGTCCATCAGTAGTCCCTCCGTCCCCTCCCCTGAGAGCTTTTAGTGCAAGGCGCGGAGACTTCACGCATTGAGGTTTTAAATAATAGTCAATACTAGAAGCAACAGATGGCGTGGTAGTTAGAGATGCTTTCGGCAACATCTGGGTCTTCTTCTTCTTCTTTTTCTTTTGTCTTACTGTTTATGTCGAAAAGCGTCGCAGAGATGATTTAGATGTTGTCTTCTATCGTTTGTTAGTTACCTAGTTTGTGTTAATCTCATACTGCCTTTCTATAGTGGCTCTTTTACTTCCTCTACCCCTATTTTTCTTGGTCGGCCTCTTGACTTGAGGCCTGCTGTTCTCACGTACGAGTCTGGCTGGCTGATTTTATTATATTCTGACCAAATGATCAAACCATATGATTCTTTGATGTTCTATAAAATAATTTACCTGCATTTTTCCTACAATTGTTCCTAGTTCTTCGTTAGTGACTACAATTGTTCCCAGTTCTTCGTTAGTGACTACAATTGTTCTTAGTTCTTCGTTAGTGACTGCGTACTCTTGTGTTTTTTCCCCCGCCACATTTCTTATGAAACTCATCTCACATGTGATTTTTGCGTTTACGTTATGCTAGGACTGTCCATGTCTGTCATTGATAGCAAGTTGGGGCAACAGAAAATAATTCATGTTACCCCACATGGAGAATTTGGGAGAGGGGGATAAAAGCAATCATGTCGTAAAAGGCAACTACTTAAGAGTCCGATTAAATCCGATGTGTTCCTCAGAAAAATGCCGCTATCTCAGCCTAGCTGTAAACCACAACAAAACGCACCAACCACCCTTTAAGAAAGAACGCAAAAGAAGAAGAAGAAGAAGAAGAAGAAGAAGAAGAAGAAGAAGAAGAAGAAGAAGAAGAAGAAGAAGAAGAAGAAGAAGAAGAAGAAGAAGAAGAAGAAGAAGAAGAAGAAGAAGAAGAAGAAGAAGAAGAAGAAGAAGAAGAAGAAGAAGAAGAAGAAGAAGAAGAATTGGGAGTTAAAAAAAGACAGAATCTCAACTTTCGGCTATGTCTAGCATGTTTGACTGCAGGTGCCGTGGTCACGGGGTCGAGTCCGGATTGTGAAAGATTTATTCAATTATATCAGCTCACCGTCATCTTTACCTCCATTCTCTTTCTCTTCCTTAACACACTCATCCTCGTTATCGTAATTATCATCCTCCTCATTACCATTATCCTCAGTACTAGTCTTCTCACAACGACCCACCCCCTCCTATACCGCATCATCCTCAATATTCTCATAATTGTCTCATCATCATCATCGGCCCTATGATCATAATCAATATCTTTATAAATTGCATTTGCCTTTGGCGCAACGTAAAATATTCACACTCACTAACTTCGTCAACAGATAACATGAAGTACAAATACTTGTTAACATACATAAGAGCCATCAACGCAACATACATGTCAGGAAACGTACTAGATATCACCACCATGCCCTTGAAGCTCGTTCCCATACGGCAAACATACACATGCATACGCACCGGAACATAGCTGCTCTGACCCCTTGGGTTGCCCTCCCTCCCATTTACTTTTTTATTCGAAGAGACTTGTTGGCATGTCTCCGTCTTTCCAGACGATAGTGTTATGTTGTGCTGATTAGTGCACGAGTACAATTGTCATAAAGATAACCGGGATCGTCGCCGTAGCTATGAAGATCGTGCGTTGTGCGACGCTCTCAGCAGCAGTTAACTATTCTGGGGAAAGAGACTGAGCCATATAGAATAAAATTCGGTGCAAACAAGTCAATCATTTCACATGTTGACATCATATGTATCGAGTGGGTTTCTTCTCGGACACTCAGCTCAAACTCCTTTCTGCAAACATTTCCCCCAAATTGTCGCTCCTTTCTTGATTAGCCTCACTGCCCGAAAAACTGTTATTGGCACTTTATTCACACGAATCTACTTCAATAACTGTATCAGTCAGGTCCCGCTTGCACACATCTTCCTATCGCAGTAATAATAGTTGTGTACATAATATACCATATTAGTCATTTTATAGTTAATGTTTGTGTGTGTGTGTGTGTGTGTGTGTATATATATATATATATATATATATATATATATATATATATATATATATATATATATTGTGTATATATGTATATTGTGTGTGTAAACATATAGTGTGTGTTTATATAGATTATGTGTGTATATAAATATATATATTTATTTTGTGTGTGTATAAGTAAAGTAAAGTAAAGAACCTTTTCACGCCTTTCGGCGCATGGGGCAAATGAGAAGAGCACCCCTTATTATTAGAGACCAATCGGCACTAGGTGGGTAATATGGTCAGCATTACACCGGCCGTCTTCACTACCCCAGGAGAGCCATCCTGGTACCCATTTTAGCCTGGGTCGACCTGCGACGACCAGTACTATGATAAAAACCCATGCATATATATATAGTATATAGATATAGTTATTGTGTGTGTACAAATATTTATATATATAGTGTGCGTGTACGTATATATATATATATATTGTATGTGTGTATGTGTGTGTACGTGTGCTGTGATGTATTTGTTTGGTAATGAAGGCTAATCGCCGAACCTCCTTTGTTTATTCACTGTAATCGATTTTGTAAAGCTGTCATAAACTATTTGATTTTGTCCTCCCCCGTTTTTCTACTTGTCCCTACAATATCCTACAGTATCGCATTAGAGGCCGGTATCGACAGCTTCTACCCGTCTCTTATTCGCCACAGAGGATTTACTTAGGGACTACAATCCTTCATTCTCCAGATGTGACCCAGCCACCTGAGACTTTGGAGACTGAAGACTGAAGATATTGTATACTAGTTTTAATGTTTTTATATACTTTTCATATTTTTTCAAATATATTTTATTCACTCGCCTTTCGGCGCGCACGCGCACACACACAAACGGACATAAAAAAAATTACGCTGTTAAACTAGGCTTAGGGCCTTTGAAGTCTGCTCCCGAACATTCACAAAGGGGCTGGCCCAGTCATTGTCCCAATGTTTTCTTTTTTGTCAGCAACCCTGATCATATGTAAAGTATTCATTATTCTCATTTTACAAACAGGAGGCCTAGTTAACACAGTCGGTAGATGTTTGCCTGTCGGCATAACACACCAGTTAACACAGTCGGTAGATGTTTACCTGTCGGCATAACACACCAGTTAACGCAGTCGGTAGATGTTTGCCGGTCGGCATAACACCCTACTTAACGCAGTCGGTTGATGTTTGCCTGTCGGCATAACACCCCACTTAACGCAGTCGGTAGATGTTTGCCTGTCGGCATAACACGCCAGTTAAAGCAGTCGGTTGATGTTTGCCTGTCGGCATAACACCCCACTTAACGCAGTCGGTTAATGTTTGCCTGTCGGCATAACACGCCAGTTAACGCAGTCGGTAGATGTTTGCCTGTCGGCATAACACTCCAGTTAACGCAGTCGGTTGATGTTTGCCTGTCGGCATAACTCCACACTTAACGCAGTCGGTAGAATTTTGCCTGTCGGCATATCACTCTAGTTAACGCAGTCGGTTGATGTTTGCCTGTCGGCATAACATCCAACTTAACGCAGCAGGTAGATGTTTGTCTGTCAGCATAACACCCCAGTTAACGCAGTAGGTATATGTTAGCCTGTCGGTCTAACACCCCAGTTAACGCAAGTCGGTTGATGTTTGCCTGTCGGCATAACACCCCACTTAACGCAGTCGGTAGATGTTTACCTGTCGGCATAACACTCCAGTTAACGCAGTCGGTTGATGTTTGCCTGTCGGCGTAACACCCCACCTAACGCAGTCGGTAGATGTTTTCCTGTCGGCATAACTCTCCGGTTAACGCAGTCGGTTGATGTTTGCCTGTCGGCATAACACCCCACTTAACGCAGTCGGTAGATGTTTGCCTGTAGGCATAACACCCCACTTAACGCAGTCGGTAGATGTTTGCTTGTCGGCATAACACTCCAGTTAACGCAGTCGGTTGAAGTTTCCCTCTCGGCATAACACCCCAGTTCCAGCCCCGTTCCGCCTTAAGGTTTACACACTGGAGGTCCCCGATAGTTAGGAAGAAACGCCAAGTGTGAATCAGAGATAACAATAGCCTAAAGTAATGGTAAGGTGAGAAAAATTGACTTCTTTGCATGGGATTTTATGCCATATGGCTCGGTCACTCTCTCCAGAGCAGCTAGCTGCCTGCCAACAACGTCGCACAGAGCACGACCTCCGTAGCTCCCGCGATGATCGCATAGGAACTACGTAAACTTTGCACTCGTGAATTGAACTAAACTGCGCCGCCATGAAACGAACCCACGACCTTCAGAGTGCAAAACAAACGGCTTGACCACTTCGCCGAGGAGACTTCCTAACAATAGCGAACATTCCTTTAATCATTCACCTGTATGACACTATTTTTAGGGAACATTCGGCACGTCTCTCCAATCCCATCCTCCCTCCCGCAAGTCCTTCAACAAATAGGGCCCAAAAACCCGGGAACTTGCTAGATTTTAAGGTAGATAAATAAACACATTCGGGTTAGATGAGAATACAAGTCAACCCCACGTGAAACACAAAGCTCAGCAGATCGTACCCTCTCTAATTAGTTCTGGAGTTGATGTGACTTCAACTCATCGAGTTGTTGCTAAGTCTCCGTCACTTCAGTTAACCAAGTCACTGGTGATCCGTCCGAGTGGAAGCAGCAAGCAAGGTCAGAAGTTGTTATGGATATTTTTGTGTATTGTTGTGTTTCTTGTTGCGGACGTAAACAAATCCCTTGGCAGTTGGAATGTTTTCTTCAAAGTCGGAGTACAATTGCCTGAGAAGCGAGGAACCTTTTTTGTTTTGGAGATCTATTTTGTCATCTGATGTTGGACAAGGCACAACGGAGATCTCTCTTGACACTTAGTTGATCTGTTTTCACGACTGATAGATACAGCTGAACATTTGTATTATTACAAGTACAGATATTTAACTTTCAACATTTGTTGACGCACCCATTGAAACTTTCTCACGCCTCCCAGATTGGAGACCACCATGTTAGAGGAGCACAGATGGATTTAAGTGTAGGATTACTTCTGTCTAAGACGTGGATTTACCAAGTCCTCTGGCAGAATCCAGATAGACGTCTTCGGTACTCTACATTTTTCGGTGAGTGACAACTTGTTTGCTTGTCATGTGGCACATGCAGTTACATTTAAAAAAATGTTTTGCTGTTGTTGTCATCAAATTTTAGTATTCTAATACACAATTTCAGTGTTTCATTGTCTGTCTTCTGTAGTATTAGTTACGAATTCAACTTGTCTGTGTTTACTGGACAGTCATAAATCCTCAGTATTTGTCGTTTCTTTAGTGTCAGATAAAACCAACCGTTTTTTATTGTTTATTAGACACAATCGTAGCTTTTCAGTGTTTGTCGTCTTTATTAGTATAGGATACAATCATAGCTTTTCTCTATTTATTAGATACAGTCAAGAATGTTAAGTGACTGCTGACTTCACAATCTTTTGACTATTTTTTGTGTATTCGTGTGGTTTTGTTTGATTCTTATAATGTGCCGATGAAGGCTCTGTGGCCGCAACGTTCACTCTCTGTTTGTGTTTGTTATATTGTGGTTCTTTCGGTTTTATATCTTTTCTTGGTCTTTTGGTTAGGATCACAGTGGAGCGTTGTTTATGTCTTAAATTTGTAAATGAGAGAAAATGTAACACACACGTAAAACCGATCTGCTTGCAGTCTTTCATCCCTTAAGAAAGCAGGCGTAAGATTTTGCCGTGGCACCGTTGTGTGAACTGAGATACGTTAGATGGTTTTATTGAAAATTAGAAACCAGCATATGATTTCATTGTCTCGCCTTCCTTCCTTCCTTCCTCCCTTCCTTCCTTCCTTCCTTCCTTCCTTCCTTCCTTCCTTCCTTCCTTCCTTCCTCCCTCCCTTCCTTCCGTCCGTCCGTCCGTCCTTCCTTCCATCCGTCCTTCCTTCCTCCCTTCCTTCCTAGCTCCCTCCCTCCCTCCCTCTCTTTCTTTTTTTCTTTCTCTCTCTCTTTCTTTCTTCCTCCCTCCCTCCCTCCCTCCCTCTCTCTTTCTTTCTTTCTTTCTTTCTTTCTTTCTTTCTTTCTTTCTTTCTTTCTTTTTTCCTTTCTTCCTTTTTTTCTTGCTCCCTCCCTCCCTCCCTTTCGTCCGTCCGTCCTTCCATCCATCATTCCTTCCTTCCTTCCTTCCTTCCTTCTGTACTAGGGTGGAGAAAGCCCTAAGTACCAAGATAAAAAAAAAAGGAAAATAGTTCGTTTAGGTGGGGACTAGAAACAGGGATTTTCTAGTCCAGACACAAGATCTTCTGTGTAAAGTCTAATAAGTCAGGTAACAAATAAAACAAACTACACACACTAACCACAAACCCTAACCTGAAGCAAAGCAACTGGAACTATAATTATCAAATTCACATCTATTTATTTCACTGAACATCATCTAAGGTCTTCACAAATAATAATGCATTAAAATTCACAACGTGCTCGAAAATACCCTACAATAGATGGAACCTATCTTTCTCTCTACACACCTCAACCCACGTTGCGTAAAATCATTGAACGCAACGGACAAATCAGAACTACATGTTTCTCGTCCTAAAACCAGTGAGCCTAAGAGGGCGAAAATGGTCACTCCAGTCTGTTTTATCACTTCCTGACCCCCAAGTTGGCCAGGTTTTTAGGTCGCTTAAATAGGCCTAATTCAATTTATGTAACAGTCGTCCAGCGCCTATTTCAAGTCTCCTCATCAAATCTGTTGGCGTCCCGACAACTACACAATACCTAACAATAGTTGTTTACCAATCCTTCCTTAACTCCTGTTCTTCATTTACTGTGCATTGACCACAGAAACAAAATTATTTTCATGACATAACATAATCTCTAGCTACTTGCAGCATCTTTAACATGTACACAATCGTCAATAACACACAACAAGCAAATCGGCAATATAAAAAAAACACAAAAATGCAAAAATAATCGAATACATCGTGATCAGTAAACATCAGGATTCTTGAGTAGCTGCTCCCTCTGACATCCATCAATTCTTGGCAGACGGGTTCTTTCAGCGGTTTATACCTCAGCCGCGGGGCTTACATTGGACTGTTTCCACCACACTTTGTCACCACCGCGTGACACAAAGAAGTTTGCCCTTGTCACCACCGCGTGACACCAAGAAGTTTGCCCTTGTCACCACCGCGTGACACAAAGAAGTTTGCCTTTGTCACCACCGCGTGACGCTTAAAGGACTTCCCACACTTTTACCTCAGCTTCGACGAATCCTATAATGGACACTGTCTCGGCCGCTCGGCCATTGAGAGACACAACGCACTCTTGTCTCGGCCGCGCGGCCATCAGAGACTCATCACCACTTTTGCCAATGTCTCGGCCGCTCGGCCCTCGAGAGACATATTGGACATTACCTCGGCCTCATGGGAGGCCTACAATTACCTCGGCTTTGGCTTAGCCTACAATGGACTTTGTCTCGGCCGCGTGGCCATCCAGAGACAGATCGGACATTACCTCGGCTTTGCAAAAGCCTACAATTACCTCAGCTCTGTAAAAGCCTACAAACTGATCGGACACGTTACCTCGGCCCGAAGGCCTACAAATGGACGGATGGGTCACTGCAATGTCATAAAAACTTCACTGCATACCTCAGTCGGTCAGTGTAATTCACACGTGACTCCCTATATGAAAAGACCTACAGTTAAACCGGTCACGGAGACATAAAACAAATAATCTGACCCCAAGCTTAGGTCGCAATAGAAAGAAAACACTCCTAGCATCGCGCAAACACCGCGAACAACAGGCACACCTTGACCAGCTGATCTTTCTGCACACAACTAATTAGGTCAACAGTTCGCAACACATTTCCTTAACTCCTCCTCGTCTACTAAGAGTCGCAGTTTATTCTGCTGTCTGCTGGTCAACACATACTGTGGTCGCGACTCAGTAGGAGCGCGGAGAATGACATAAACTTCGTCTGACCACGCTTCATTTGTATCATATTCTTCCTGTTCGAGTTTTAAATTGACTTTATCCCCGACCTGGAATCTGACAGTTTCAACGGTCTCTATAGTCGACTGCTCATTGCTAGATAACACAGTGCACAATTGATTGACCGGAACTGAATTCTCGTTGTTCTGTGTTTGATTAGGCGAATCGTCACTTTTCGCTTGTGAACTTTTCTTCCTCCGTCTCCCCCTCGTGTATTCAGACGGCGCGTCACTCTGACTGCCAACCTGTTTATCACCGGACCTCTCACGAGAAACTACACAAGAGAGTTCGTTTAAATCTGCAGGGGGCACGACTCGAGAGGGGCCATGTGGACTCCTACGCCACGCTTGGCGAGTCCTGTTCTGACTATAGTTAGCCGCTTCTTGCCTCTGCACATGAATAGGGTGCCGAACTTCGCCGACTGGTGTTCTTCTTTGACAGGCATTCATTAAATGGGATGACGACTGACAAATAAAACATCGCTTACGCCGTTTCTGCTGTTGTGATAAAACAGCTAAATGTTCTTTCAGGTGCTTTATCTCAGATGTTAAAAAGTCCAACTCACCCTTCACATTCGACGACACTGAAGAATTCACAGCATTCACCTGCACCGCTGACACATTATTTAACACCACTTTCTTAAATAACAAATAATCACGAACCCATCTGATGGCAAAATCTCTGATAGATAGAAAAGTCACACTGGAGTCTTGGTAAACTTTCTCTTGTGCTAATTTTCTACAAATCGTATCTCGCAATTGTAAGATAAACTGATCTCTTAAGATGGACGTATCAAAAAACGTCATGTTCTCTTTCTTCTGTGCGGTAATTATCGCCTCAAATGCCGCATGCATACGATGAGAAAAACAACGGATCGTCTCGTTCTCACCGTGCCGTAGGAAAAAAAACTCAGATGCTAGTTCAACAACGCTTCGATGCTCTCCATACACGTGTTGTATGATATCTAGCAAATCGTTGGCATTCTCTGTCTGATGTAACTTTAACTCTTGTCTGACACTCGCTGTGACGTGATCGAGCACTACATCAATCTGGTCTGCCGGACACGTTCGTTCATTTCTAAACAAGGCTCTCACTTGTCGAACAAAATCATCTGTAACCGTGGGGCCTCCTGTTCCATCAAAGTGCTTTATGTTTACGCGCTCTGGCAACATAATAACATGCCTGTACCCTGGTCTGTCTGGCAAACAGGACCCTTCCACCACCGAGGTCGGAGAACTACCTTCATGGTGCACGTTACTGCTCGCACGAGTGCTCTCCTCCATCTTGCTTAGGAGTTTCAACTGAATCTGCCCCACTGGGTCGGCTAGCTATTTCTAAATCGAAGATTCACACCTACTCGAGGAAAACTAGCCACCTTCTCTACCAATAACTGAAAACAAGTACACTAACTTGACAACTGTCGGAGAACTAGAAAAGCGACAAATACCATACCCAAAATCTGTGATAAAGGAGCCATACACGTGGTCGCCATTAAAAACCAATCAAAAACTATAAATCGCTAGAATTACCAGAACTAACTAGACAAGACACAAAGTATCTTGTGGCCACCAATCCTGCCGACGACGCCATTTGTACTAGGGTGGAGAAAGCCCTAAGTACCAAGATAAAAAAAAGGAAAATAGTTCGTTTAGGTGGGGACTAGAAACAGGGATTTTCTAGTCCAGACACAAGATCTTCTGTGTAAAGTCTAATAAGTCAGGTAACAAATAAAAACAAACTACACACACTAACCACAAACCCCTAACCTGAAGCAAAGCAACTGGAACTATAATTATCAAATTCACATCTATTTATTTCACTGAACATCATCTAAGGTCTTCACAAATAATAATGCATTAAAATTCACAACGTGCTCGAAAATACCCTACAATAGATGGAACCTATCTTTCTCTCTACACACCTCAACCCACGTTGCGTAAAATCATTGAACGCAACGGACAAATCAGAACTACATGTTTCTCGTCCTAAAACCAGTGAGCCTAAGAGGGCGAAAATGGTCACTCCAGTCTGTTTTATCACTTCCTGACCCCCAAGTTGGCCAGGTTTTTAGGTCGCTTAAATAGGCCTAATTCAATTTATGTAACAGTCGTCCAGCGCCTATTTCACTTCCTTCCTTCCTTCCTTCCTTCCTTCCTTCCTTCCTTCCTTCCTTCCTTCCTTCCTTCCTTCCTTTCTTCTCCCTTCCTTCCTTCCTTTCCTTCCTTCCTTCCTTCCTTCCTTCCTTCCTCCTTCCTTCCTTCCTTCCTTCCTTCCTTCCTTCCTTCCTTCCTTCCTTCCTTCCTTCCTTTCCTTCCTTTCCTTCCTTCATTCCCTTCCTTCCTTCCTTCCTTCCTTCCTTCAAGTTAGTTAGGTTTCACGTTAGTCTCCCAAAATAGAGTAGGTCACTTTTCATTCACACGTTTGTTGGGCTGGTCGAACTTTCTGAAGGTTACAGATGTGTCTCGCTCTGTTGTTTGCTTTCTGTGATGTCTTGCATTTACATTTTCATTTCGTGAAAGAGAATGCCTGTGACATAGGTTGCAGCACTCTCTAAGGGAGTTGTGTTAGGACTAGTTTCTCCATGTTTTTGGAGTGTTAAACGCGCCGGCGTGCTGAAATATACAACACGCGATATCAACAGAATTGCGGAACACCTCCGTAGCCTTGTGCCAAGGTGACAGGCTCAGAAAATACCAATCAGAAATGAGTTATCGGGGCATGGGGAGATCAACGTTACTTTTACCCAATTTTCCACGCCTTGTTCACGATTTGTGCCATATTGTGCATATATGGTGCGATCTATCAAGTCGGCACTGAGTGGGCAATGTGGTCAACATCACACCGTTGCCTTTGCTTCCCAGGACTTGACCCAGTACCCACTTAAGGCTGGGTTGACCTGGGAGCAAAGGATAAATCGAGTAACTATGCCTTATTTCAGCACAATACAGTTAAAGGTTACCCCACTCCCACTATGCGTCTGTTGTCATATTGTCCATTTTCGTCCATTTCTGCCATCACCTGTTTTGCATGCATGAGCGCCAGAACCTGATGGCCGATTCCCCTAGAGCCCACTTACCTACATACATTGTTTATAAATGCTAAGCAGCTCCATTTATCCGTACATAGAAATTATCATTGGAAGTATTTTTTTAAATTTCCTTTTCTGCTGTTTGTTCCAAAAAACCTGAGTGATGCGTGTGCACCCGTTTCACAGATCTGACTCATTTGCATGCAGACTGTTGATTCCTTGCCTGAGAGACAAAGAAGCAGCAGTCTTCACACAAATGAGTCAGATCTGTTAAACGGATGCTCACGCATCACTCAAGTTCTGGAACAGGACTGCAGTCCAGAAGTGGACGAACAACCAGAACTTTCCACCAGAGTTTACAGCTGGTGAAGGCAAAGAAGGGGGAGAGATCTCCCAGTGGATTATAGGCCCTCAGCGAAGTCGTTCTAACCCTCGCCATTGCCCTCAGCTCATCCACGTCCTTCCCACTTTTTTTCTCTTTAATCTCTAGCTTCTTTCTCCATGTGTCCTTTTTGTGGCCTGTCTTTATTTCAATTCTCCTGTGGGTTCCAGTGCAATGATATTCTAGTTAAATTGTTTTCAGGTTTTCCCAACATGTTTTCTATTTACATTAAATTTTATTTCAAATATATTATGCCTCATGTGGGTTGCTGTGCTCTATTTCGGAGAATAAAGGATCTATCCATTGTCCTCCTAGCATGTCGTAGGAGGCTACTAATTAGGGGGTGTTTCCTTTAAAGTCGGAATGCATCTGACTGCGAGGAATCTATCAACAATCTGTATACAGTTGAGCGAGATCTGTAAAACGAATGTACATGCAAAACTTGAGTTCTGGAACGAAACCAAAATCCAACAGTGGACGAACAGCCGAAACTTTCCACCAGTGTTTGCAACTGGTGAACGCTAAGAAAAAGAAGGCAAATATATTTATTTTCAGTTGTCTATTTAAAATTTATTATTATTATTATTCTCCTAAACTAGAATCAAGCTCTTAAGCCCTCCCACACTATCTTGCATGTGCATAGACGCCACTGGTTATATGTTTGAGATTCGCGAAGCTTGTTCCTTCCTATTTGTAACTTAATTCTAGAGAACAAATAAATTCAAATGAGAACGTTGGGTTTTACGTATGCCATTAACTTTTTTATTTATTTGCTGATATAAAAACTTTAATTTCCTTACTTGGCTTCTCTGAGTAGTTTTTTTTTTTTAGTTGCGTGTTATATTTTGTTTTTATTTATGTTTTCTAATTACGTATTTTGTCCTTCTTCATTTTCATATGTTAATTTGTATTTCCGCATTTTTTTTTCAGCTATGTAAAATTCGAAAAAAATGAGAATTTCAGAAATGTAAACGGGTACTTTAATTTTAATTCACCACAGACAAACCTGGAGTAGCAGTATTTGGCACTGGTTAGGGTCAAGGTTAGGATTTAGGTTTAGGGTTAGGGTTCTAGATTAGGATTATGATTGGAAAAACACACATTGTATTAAGAAAACCGAACTAAACCGCAAAAGAAAACGCCTTGGTGTCACATTGTGTGGTTGCTTTATCCCGGGAACTCAAATATTTCCTACGTTTAATGTGAATTAAAAGTGAAGTACTTGTAATTAACTTCCATAACTAGCTGTATCAGTCTATCGTGTCATGTGCCGTCGTCACATTAGAAATTAGCTACATCGAATCTGAGCACACACAGTCTGTCTGCGCAGACATATCTTTACAGCTATAGGGAGCCATGGACAAACCAGTATGCTGGGACGGACCCTTAGAAAACCACTCACAGAAATGAAATTTTGGTACTTTTAAGCTCCCCCTACTTCCCCATCTCGTCGGCTGTGAAATTAGGTAGGGAACTGCTAGTTAGTTCCCCAGAGTGTCCTATAGAAGGTCTTATAGCATAGGTTAGGGTAAGGGCTCGTTTCACTTTTATCCATTTGTCCTAAATAGATTGTCTATATCTGCATTATTGGAGTACATCGTGACAACGGGAAAGATCAGTGGAAAAAGGAGCAGAGGCAGATCAAGAGAGTTGATGCTGGGTGGGCTAAACGGATGGCATAGAGGGATATCATCAGGAGAGCTATTTCCTGCAACCAGGGATCGTGATCCGTGGAGACGCATCAGCGCCTACGCCAGTTGGCAGGGTACATGATGATGATGATAACATCTGCAATGTCGTCTCTAGTATGAACTTCACCGTATTCTGTAATTCCCTTAGCAACACGCATAGTTACGCTTGAATTGGTGTTTCTTTTGGGCAGACCTTAGGAAGAATTGGAGATATGTTTGGGCGAGATCTGAAAAGGGCCATCTTGGGTTTCGACAGCAGAGGGCCCTGAAAAAAAGTGAAGGCTCCATGAATGCATACTCGTCGGTTAGGGTTAGGGTTAGGGTTAGGGTTAGGGTTAGGGTTAGGGTTAGGGTTAGGGTTAGGGTTAGATGCATAAAGGATAACACGTCAAGGAAATTCCCGGCCAAGACGAAGTCCCGAAATAAGAAAACAACTTGAAAACAGGGTAAAACGATGGCGACAAACGCACGAAAGTAGCACACACTGGAATGATGACTTAATAAATGATGAACATGCTGAGAACAACACAACACATGGCACGCCTAGACAATATTAGTTGTATAGGGCTACTGTTAAATGAACTCTAGCACTGGCCCTAACCCTAACTCCCCTATACTATAGGACCTTCTGGGAAACTATCTAGGAATTCCCTACCAAATCTTGAAGCCGACGAGATAGGGTGAAAAAAGCTGAAAAGAACCCATTTTTTTTAAAAATTAATGGCAAGTCATACACAATCACGACATACAGAGATAAGCATAGAGACCGTATGCTCATGACACCCCCAGACAATATCATAGCGGATAGATGCGTTAAGTCAACACTGTCTCTGCTCAGTATTTCAGTCTGAAACTGTTGTAGTCCGAAAGTAGTATATAAGTTAATTATGGACCCTATTTCTTTGGCACTTTCTTTTGTTCAAGTAGCTCAGATGATCTAAAGAACAAAAAACTCCACGGCTGTATGATTTTATGTACGGAAAAACAATACAAAACAAGTTACGCCGCTGGACAGCTTAATTTGGCATTTTTAGGTCATCTGGCGGCTCGGTTGATGATCGGTCATTGGTCAGCTGCTGGTCAAAGTGTGACTCAGATTGTTTGAGGTCACCTCGTGGCTTGGATGAGGTTTTTTGTGTGTTCATGAGTGGTAGGACAGACAGAGCAGAGCATCCGAGGGTTTTAGGGACAGCGATGACTGGAGGCGGGCAGTGCAGAGTCACCTATTTGGGTTGGGGGGGGGGGGGGGGGGTTAAATTAGGAAACCTACTGAAGCCGAAATGTTTTACTTTCTTGTTTGTCTATCCAGGCAAATTTAACTCTTTCAGTAATTTGTTTACCTTCCGATCCGCAGGCGAGCGTCTAACTGCTCTACCATAGCACTCCTGTACCCGTTATGTACTAATTTAAAAATGGATGGGTCACAACATAAATGCGGTGATCGCTAAAACAAATCTTGCTGTTGTTGGGATTTGAACCCAGACAACCGTCATGGAAAGAATGCGCACTGGTTAACTGTGCCTTTATGACTGTAGTGTACAAAAATCACTCGCAAACACAAATACACACTTGTAAAGAAGCACACGCGCGAAGACAATGAAGCTAACAGACACACACAGCTGCGCACATATAAACAAGCAGCTGCCTCCTCCCCCCTCCCACAAACACACACATACATCATCATTCATCACTGGCACCTTTCCGTCTTTGCAGACGATCGTGTTATATTGCGCTATGAGGAGGAATGAGACTCACAGCCCATGGCGATGGCGAGTGTCACTAGCAAGACCCGCCCGTGTCAAGAGAAGTCTTCCACAATGATAGCATGGGATTTCAGGACCATTGTTAACAACATTTGTGTTTAATTCGTTTCTTTTCAGACGATCAGCTCTCATCCTTTCTGCAATAATTTCTTCCTTTAGTCTCATTCCCTTCCTGATATGCCCTTTCCACACAACACGGTCCATGGCATTTTGTTTCCATGAGTCCGCCTCAATACCTGTATCATTCATGTCCCGCTTGCACACATCTTTATAACGTAGTAGAGGTCGGCCTCGACATCAACTTCCTGTCTTTAATTCACTATAAAGGATGTCTGCACACATAAGTACACTTACACGCACACACGGAGAAAACCACTCCCCTCCCCTTCACACAGCCACACACACACACACAAGCGTGCACCGATGTTCAAGTTAACACCAAGTAAATTAGCTACAACGACCGTAGGAAGCTCACTGAAGAGACGGAAAAGTTAAAGACACACACATTATGGGGTTAATTTACCTCGTGATGTCAGCACTACCCTTGACAGCAACTTTACACTCACACTTACACACACAAACGAGCATGGAAACACACACACACACACGCGCACACACAGACACACACATTCTCACTCTCTCTCCCAGTACCTAATGTCCACGGGGACTTGTTATAGTACCGAAGACCTCCATAAAATGACAGAACTGTTTCAGAAATTGAGTACAGAGAAAGGTTATGCCCTAGTCACCCGCCTAAGTGTACCACAAATCGCCCTAGGCCGGTACCAGCGAGAGACAAGCAGAGCATACGTCATTAATGTAGGCATGTAAACTGGGTGATTCAGTTGACATTCATTGTGTCAAACTGCCTGAATGTCTGAATGTCTGTTTGTCTGTCACTGCGTCTGTCGGCCTGTCTGTCAGCCTTTCTGTCTGTGTTTAGTGATCACTAAATGTAGAAATGAAGATTGGGTCATCTAAATAATTTTCTTTGTGGTGAACTTACTTTATGTCATGTCTGCCTGTCCCTATCCCTATGTCTGCCTGCCATGTCTGCCTGTCTATCTGCATGTCCCTATGCCTGCCAGCTTGCCCCAGGGTCTACCTGTCTGTCAGCCTATCTGTATCTATGACTGTCTGTCTGTAAAGCTGTTGGTCTCTTATTTTAACGCCGTGAAGTTAGAGGTAGTAGTTTGACATTCAGTTTAGCGAACTTGTCTGTCAGCTGGTTTATTGTGACTCCCCAAGAGTCTGTCCATTTCTTAACTGTTTTTATAGCCTTCTCTTGTTTTAGTTGTTCCTATATGTTTAGCTTGGGTCCATTTGGCCATGTCATCTGCATGTAGGGCCTTGTGAATGTGAGTCGTGAACTGTTTTGGGAGGTCATTGATGAAAAGGGTAAACCGGGTCGGAGATATAACACCTCCATTGGGGACAACTTTTTGTAACCTAACCAGCTTGCTCTTGTGTTTTCCAGTCTGACTCTCGCACAGCGAGGCAACCATATGCCCTTCTATCCCAGTGTGTGCTAATTTTAGAGTTTTTTTCTTCCAGACCTTATCAAAGGCTTTGGTTAGGTCGAAGAAAGTAGCTATCAGTTTGTATTTTTTTCTGGAAAGTACCTTAATTTTCTGTGCGAGATAAGAGGTTTGGTCATCAATGCTTTTGTGTCTCCTGAAGCCCGATTGGCTGTCACCCAAAATGTTGTTTTCTTTCAGGAAATTAAGTAACCTGTTGTTCATTAATCTTTCCATGGTCTTTCCAATGCAGCTTAGGAGGCTTATAGGACGGTAACTGGATTTGTTTTCCTTGGGCTTTCCTTTCTTGGCTATGGAGACTAATTCTGCCTCCTTCCATTTCTTTGGAAATAAACCTTGGGTCCCAGATTGATTGATAAATAAAAATGAAAATAAAAATAGTCAAACTGTTTAGATAAAAGACACTGAACATTGACACCTGCTGGGCTCAGATCACCTGGACTAAAGAAAAATGCCTAGTTTGATCACAAGAGCAAGATTGTATGGTAGTGACAGATATATCATCTTCGTCTGTGTCATCTTGCGTTCATTGAATTTTTCTGACATTCAGTTTTCTAAACTCTTAAAGCCATAGGCAGTTATTGCAGTAATTCACACTGTGTTAATTTTTAAGTCATTCTGACCAAACGATTTATTATTTAAATTGAAACATTCCAGGAGAGAATGGGTAAAGTTACACACAACTTTTATCCAAAGAGTTAATTTTACTATCTTGTAACCTCAATAGAAAAACACAAGTTAGTTAGTTAGTCTTTCCTCTTGTGTCGAGTGCGGCACATAGGGCAGAGGTCGTGACTCTCCATGCACGGCGGTCCGTTGCAATCCGTTGTAGGTCTTGGATGTTTGAGTGGCCCATGAGCGAGCCTTCACTGATGATAGTTCTACGTAGGGTTTCCCTTGGTCTTCCACGAGATCTTTTCCCCTGTGGTGTCCAAATGAGGGCTTGGTAAGGAAGTCTTGATTTATCCATTCTAAGGCCGTGGCCGACATAGTTCCAGCGGCGTTTTCGTATAAAATTAGACACATACTCTTGCCTGGATTCTTGCCTTATTTGTGTATTGGTTCGGAAATCTGACCATTTGAAATTTAGTATTCTTCTAAGGCATTTATTTTCAAAACTGTCTAAAACACAAGAGACAGCTTTATTTTCCTTTCATTTTATTTCTAAATATTATTCTCCGTTAAAATGTTTTAGTTTTCGTTTATTTCATTAATGTAAAATGTTGCTTGATTGGGACAGCAGGTGAATTGGCAAAAGTGGTCCTGAGTATTCCAATTAGCCAGGATTCGAGGCAGTAGCTAGCAAAAAAGAAAAACAAAATTAAACCCGTTAACAAGTAAACCTTAAAGATCATGATAAACGAATTGCAATACTTGAATTACAAGCCTTGTTTGGCACTTATAGATGCAGAAATAAGAAATAGAGACAGAAGGACAAACTAGACAACACTAGACAACATAAGTATAGAAAGCTATTGTTTCCCTTGGAAGCGAATGACCCAGGTAATGTCATGGGAGGTAAAGGTAACCCATGTGAGGTTGATCATACCACCCACCTTGCCAACTGTTCTATAAAATAACGGTCTAGCACCTTATGCAGGGTAGGACAAGGTGATAACAAAGTAATTTATTTTACCTACTTAAATAGTTTGGGGTAGCGGTTAGACGCTCGCCTGCGGATCGGAAGGTCGTGGGTTCGCGCCCTGACGGAGCCAGACGTTTTTTTTTAAAATGACTGACTCCCAGGTCGACCCAGCCTTGAATGGGTACCACGTGCAGTCCTGGGAAGTAAAGGCGGCCGGCATGATGCTGACCACATCTCCCACTAAGTTCCGATTGGTCTATAAAAATAAAGGTCTAGCCAAATATTCCTAGTACACTTAAAGGCGGGGAGCCTTTGATTATAATTGTGGCTAGGTTAAGAACGTCCTAAAAGAAATGGTTTGGTATTGCAAGTCACCAAAAATCCTGAAAAGGACTCTCTGCTGAGTTGGTGTAATCGTAGGAGGCAGACCCAAACATTGTCCCGACCCGTTCGTTTTCTCAAAACACCACCTCTCCAACAAAGAAAATCTGGTACCTGATATAGCTGTTCAATGTCCTAATTTGAAGGTTGAACCGGGTATATGGGATTTGTCCTGTTGGTTTGCTATTGTGAATATGTCTCTTTAAATCGCAGAAGCGATTGAACTTTCAAGCACCAATACAAAGAGAAAAACCGAAATGGAAAAACAGACAGAGAAACTGTGAGACTTTTAAAGGAGATAATTAATTCCACTAGCTGTGGCTTATTTGCAGGGAACGTACACACATTTTTCCAGAGGGGTACAAATTGGGCGGGAGTCGTCGTGGTGTAGAGACTAGACGCTTGCTGGAGATCGCAAGATCTTGGGTTCGCTCCCTGGCGGAGCTGGACTTTTCTTCAAAAATGATCTTGGCTCCCAGGTCGAACCAGCCTTGAGTGGGTACCGGGTGCAGCCCCGGGAAGTAGAGGCGGCCGGTGTGATGCTGACCACATCACCCATCTTGTTCCGTTAGTCTTTAAAATATAGGTCTAGCCCTATATGCCCTATACGTCTAAAGGCGTGGAAAGGGTTCTTTACTAACTTTTACTTTTTAACTAATTGGGCCATTTTTAAATTCCAAACACTCTCCTTTCACACAGCAGTTGTATTTTATCAATAAAGCGGGTTATGGTCATAAAATAATATGCTTTTTATAAGCACCAAGAAAAAACACAAAAGTCATAATTGGTAAAATGCATAGGCACACACATGCGCGCGCATACATACATACATACATACATACCTACCTACCTACCTACCTACCTACCTACCTACCTACCTACCTACCTACCTACCTACCTACCTACCTACCTACCTACCCACCTACCCACCTACCTACCTACCTACCTACCTACCTACCTACCTACCTACCTACCTACCTACCTACGCCTACCTACCTACACACCATACCTACCTACCTACCTACCTACCTACACCTACCTACCTACCTACATACCTACCTACCTACCTACCTACCTACCTACCTACCTACACTACCACACTACCTACCTACATACAAACCTACCTACCCACACACACACACACACACATACACACACATACACACATATACACATACACACACATACACACACATACACACACATACACACACATACACACACATACACATACACACACACACACACACACACACACACACACATACACACACATACACACACATACACACACATACATACACACACATACACACATACACACACACATACACACACATACACACACATACACACACACATACACACACACACACACACACACACACACACATACACACACATACACACATACACACACATACACACACATACACACACATACACACATACACACACACATACACGCACACATACACACACACATACACACACTGTCACACACCATTTACACAGAAACATATATACACACACACACACGCCCCCCCCCCCCCAACAGACATTATCGACAAGCCATCAATTAAACAAAATTCCAAATTATCTCTTAGAATATGTTGTATTCTGAATTAATGTTTCTGCTGCTAGATTCAAAACTTCTACTTCAGCGATGACATTATGCCCTGTTTGCCTCTGGCTACTAAGGACAAACGAATACTATTATTTAATTTGAAATCAACCCATTATTCTGAGCTCTAGTAATGACCGAGCCATTAGTGTAACAATGTTTCGAATATTTTTGCAGGAAATGATAGATTAATATTTTTTCCCCTTTTCTTCTGAGATGGCTTTTTAAAAGGAGTGATTGGAGTGATGTGTAGATCTGTCTAAAAGCATTATGCCCCCCCCCCCCGGCAAATCAGTGTGCTGGGGCCCCTATGACAACACTGACGGGAAAGATATATTATTTTTACTTATGGCAAGCTACTTGACATACAATAATGAATAGGGTGAAGGTAACTATATGTGACATGCATGGTCTCTGCAAGGTCACTAACAACACAAAAAGAGACAGGATTACGAATATCAGTATTAGAGAGAAAGTCAGAACAAGACCATGTCTGGATTATATAGACAGACAAAGAATGAAATGGTTCAGCCATCTAGCGAAAATGAAGCCAGGCCAAACTGTATATGTGAGTTTTTTTTCCAGCAGAACATCTGGGACAAAGGCGTGAGGAAGACTAAGAAAGAGAGGATAAATTGTGTTGCCGTAACCTACAAAAAGATGAGTTAATCCATCACCCAAGCCACTTGAGAAGCGCAAGACAAGTACAGAAGATCACGACACTGGGCTACAATCTGGTATCAGTGAGACTACAACAGAAAAAGACATGACATACACATACTAACATGGAGCCTCTAGGCTCGTGGGGCCCTTGGACATGTGCCTAGCAGGTCCTTGCGTTAAGACATTCCTGATGATATACTGTGTTTTACTGCTAGCCTGAGATATTTGCGCCTTTCGGCTTAATACAGCGATTCTCAACCTGTGGGTCGAGACCCTTTAGGAATCGAACGACCACTTCACAGGGATCGCCTAAGACCATCACAAAACTCATACTCACTGAAGTTATGAGTAGCAATGAAAATATTGCATAGTTCTGGGTCACAACAACATGAGCAACTGTATTAAAAGGTTGCAGCATTAGGAAGGGTGAGAACCGCTGCTTTTACACATTCAATTTAAGCAGATCTTTAATTAGTCGCATCTACTACCTATTTTGTAAGGAAAAGTGGATGGGACTTGTCCCAAAATAGTGTCCCATAACCCATGCGGGAAATTTATTTATTTACTCAGTAATACTCTTGCTTTCTTACTGTGCGTTCCAATGCTGTTAATATTCGGTATCACTGAGTTATAACCTTCTAATAAAAACAGTAACGGATGGAAAAATTAAAATATGCGAGCAAGAGACAGACAACGATATATGTGGGAGGATAAAATTAAGAAACACATGTTCAAACTTTTCGGTGTAGGAAACACGGAGACATATCCCTGCAGATTGGCACCAGCTAAGCTAAGCATTTGCTCCAACACTGTCAACTATAAGCTGCCAACATAGATACAGTCTGGAATGTTCCAACCAAAATGAAGACAAACCTGTATGGTACACAGACAGATTTGGAAAGACTACCGGTCTCCTGATATAAGTTTTATGACGAAAGGAGCAGAGAAGAAGAAGCAGAAGAAGAAGTAGCAGAAACAGAAGAAGATCCAAGAAGAAAAAGAAGAAAGGGGGGGGGGGAGGAGGACACAACTTTACGCACTGTCTTTCCCTGCATGTCGTAAGGGTCAACTAACTGTCGGCTTCCTTCGACGTCTGAGTACATTTGCTTTAGAGGCAAGGAACCAACGGTCTGCAAACACACAATCCGCATCTGTAAAACGGATATGTTGGCAATACCAAGGTTAAGGACCAAGATTTAAGTCCACAAGTGGACGAACAACCAGAAAACTCTGCCGGGGTTTACAGCCGCTGAACGCAAAGAAGAAGAATGCGTATTGAGTCGGATGTTTTCTTTCATGTTATTTTATTTTAAAACTGACCTTGTCCACTCCCTTCCACCCCCTCCTACTCTCCCCACCCCCTCCCCCTGACACCTTCTGCAGGATGCTTTCTTCCAAAATTACTGGGGTGACCTTTTCCTTTGGATGACATAATGCAGACTGAGTGATGTTACGGCACGAACAGCCTATACCCACAAGCTTTATGCCGCCCAATTTAGAACGCATACCCCCTTCAGTAAGACTTGCATTGGCAATGCAGAGATTAAATAATATGAAGAACCTATGGCAAAGCACTAGTGAATTGGTTGAAGTAAAAATCTTGAGATCACGCACTTTTCCTGTGGCAACCTACGGATGTGAGTCTTGGACTCTCACTCAGTCACTGATAAAAAACATTAGAGCTTTTGAAATGAAATGCTATAGAACAATTCTTAGAATACCATGGATCAGGAAGAGGAAAAACATCGACATTCTGAACGAGTTGAACATCAAGGAGAACTGGCTCATAAACAGCATCCTGTCCCGAAAGTTGAAATATTTTGGCCACATCAAGCGTCACGGTGGCTGGAAAAAGACAGTGATGGAAGGTGCAGTTTGTGGAAGGCGAGGCAGGGGTCGACCACCGCGAAAATGGATTCAAGACATTGAAGATGCATTGGCATTGAAAGCACATGGGGCTGGAGAGCTGGCTAGAGAAAGGGATACTTTCAGGCATGCCGTGAAGAGAGCGACGTTCTGTGAAGGACTTGCTGATTGATGATGACCCCTTATGCCTACCCCGAAAAAAAGGTTTAATATATTCAGAGCTGACGAAAGCTGTGACTGTTTCCTTGCTAAACCTCAAAGTAATGTTATCCCAATTCCCCTTATTTAGTGCACGATTACCCTGTTAACTGATTTGTTTACATCCCTTATTTATTCTCAGCGTAACTCCCTAATACGAAGGGCATCGGAGTTGAAACTGTGTACTTTAGAACTTCAATTCATCGTTTTCCTTCAGCCCAGGTCCTAACCAAGTCAGCGATTCTTAAAGAAATTATATGGCATCTTCTATTTCACCAAGTTCCATTTACAGCATCTACATTATTCAGCGGTACTAATTGTCTCATGTGTCCGTGTCACGTCTGTGTCAACACAGAGGTACAGGACACTGTGTCTGGAGATATTTCTCCCATTTGCTACAGTATGGACAATTCTGAAGTAACATCACCCAGTCCTGCGCTATTTGTTTTGTTTGTACAGTTTAGCGTGTCAGCTTGAGTACAACAGAAGGCGTGTGTATTTAAAAGAAAAAAAAATTACTAACCTGACTTCCGGTTAAGATGGCAATGGGATGTTTATTTTTCGGGCAGCATCTAATCGGGGTCAGTTTCGTGCATGCTAGAGTGGAAGTTGTGTTAATTTGATAGTCTAGTTCAAGTGTTTACTGTGAGAGTCTAGTTCAAGGGTTTGATTTGATAGTTTAGTTCAAGTGTTTAATGTGATAGTCCAGTTCAAGGGTTTAATGTGAAAGTCTAGTTCAAGTGTTTAATGTGTTAGTCTAGTTCAAGTGTGACCTTTTAGGAAGTTTGAAAACACTGTGACTGGTCCAACAAACTGACAAATTGTTTACTTGGTGCTAGTAGAAAGTGAAGAAATCACACGAACCGACTAGGCCCATCTTAGAGACCTCTTCATGCCGTGACGATGCTAGGATTCCAGGAGTAGACAAACGAAGAAGAAAAAGAAAATAGAAAATAATAGTAATAAAAAAATTAGCTTAATTGGATACTTGTGTGGCTATAAGAAGGCATTGGAGAAGATTTTGATAACTGCAAAGACCAACTGTAGAGAGACCAGAAGCAGATCAAGAGAGACGTAGCTTGACAGATTGAAGCTATCGCATTGTGGAACATCACCAGTTGAAAAAATTCAGAAAACCAAGGGCTGAGATCTGTGAAGAGACATGGGCGACTACGCCACCTGAAAGGTCATATGTTAACGATAACACATTGGATATGTGCATTCGCTTCCAATACTGAGATTATTAAATAATGAAGTCACTTCCGCAAAACAACTCTGGTAATACAGTCCGGAAGCCACAAGAACAATCTACCTTGTATTTCTAAAAATCTCACAGCGGAGTTCTATTTTTTGTTAAGTCCAGTATTGTGAAACTCGTTCACCACTCATGTCTGTTCTATGACCGCGTTACATGGAGAAAAGAAACTGACCCGTCTCCCCTTAACAAACTTGTCTTAAAATGTGACAAATTAGGGATTTGCTGTAATCGAAAGTGTTGGGTGGAAAGGTGCAGATATCGCTGCGTAGTTGTAAACCAAAAATCAATGTGTCAACCATCATTTTTAGAGGGAATGCAGAAGAAGAAGAAGAAGAAGGAGAAGAAGAAGAAGAAGACGAAGACGAAGGGGGAAGAAGAAGAAGAAGGGGGAAGAAGAAGAAGAATTGGGAAGAAGAAGAAGAAGAAGGGGGAAAAAGAAGAAGAAGAAGGGGGAAGAAGAAGAGGGGGAAGAAGAGGAAGAAGGGGGAAAAAGAAGAAGGGGGAAAAAGAAGAAGGGGGAAGAAGAAGAAGAAGGGGAAGAAGAGGAAGGAGAAAAGGAAGGAAGGAAAGAAGGGAAGAAGAAAGAAGGGGAAGAAGAAGGGTGAAGAAGAAGGGGGAAAGAGGAGAAGAAGAAGAGAGGAAGAAAGAAAGAAATGCAAGGGGGAAAAGCATGAAGAAGAAGGGGGAAAAAGAAGAAGGGGGAAGAAGAAGAAGAAAGGGGGAAGAAGAAGGGGGAAGAAGAAGAAGAAGGGAGAGGAAGAAGAAGAAGGGGGAAGAAGAAGAAGAAGAAGATACTGGGGGGTAAGAAGAAATAAAAAAATTAGAAGAAGGGGGAAGAAGAAGAAGAAGAAGGGGGAAGAAGAAGAAGAAGGGGAAGAAGAAGAAGGGGGAAGAAGAAGAAGAAGGGGGAAAAAGAAGAAGAGGGAGAAGAAGGGGGAAGAAGAAGGGGGAAGAAGAAGGGGGAAGAGAAGAAAAAAGAGGAGGAGAAGAAGAAGGAGGAAGAAAGAAAGAAAGCACAGACAGAGGCTAAAACAGAGCAGAAGATAAAGAAGAAGAAGAAGCAGCCAGCAGCAGAAGCAGAAGCTGGAGCTGAATGAGGCAGAAGCATAAGCTAAAGCACACACAATCAGAAGGCGACGGCTGCTGCTGCAGCTGCTTTAAGATAGTACAGATCTTGCATTTAGAAACAGCGTACTGCTTGGTGACAATTGCAAACACGAATATAATTTTCATGTTTAGTTATTATTTCCTTGCTCGAGTCTAGTCTCATATTCTTTCTTATGAGCCACAATGAAGGGTAATTTAATTAGAAAAAGAAAATGATACTATAAAGAGAATGCAACGACATAACAATATTCGTAGCGCTCAAACCTAAGTTCTTGTGTAACAGATGCCGCCTGCGAACTGAAAACATGACGACAAAGCCGTGTGTGTTCTTTAGTGCGCAATAGTATTTTTGCAATGTAGAATTTTTTTCAACCAGTGGAAATTGTTTTCTTAGGCCGAACAGACACACGTAAATTTTGTATCCTTGTGTACAAGTGTGTGTGTGCGTGCGTGCGTGTGTGTGTGCGCGTGCGCGAGAGTGTGTACGTATGTGTATGTGTGTACCAATATGATTGTATGTGTATACTATGCGTGTGTGTAAGTGTGTCTATAAATATATATACGTATGTATGTGTAGGTATGTGTGCATACGTATGTGTATGTGTGTACCTACATGTGTGTATGTATATGCGTATATATATATATATATATATATATATATATATATATATATATATATATATATATATATATATATATATATATATATATATATATATATATATATATTTTACGTATGTGTGTCTGGTAGTCTTAGTTTCAGCTTCATAGCAAACGGGTCCCCCCATGGTTGCTCTGCTCCTGTGCCAACGAAAAACACACACAATATTATTCACAGTCCCTTGTGGAAAGATTGACAGACTGCTGTCTCAGCATATCTAACATAACACGCATTAAAAGCATACGGCAGCCATCCGAAGTGCTAACACAAACAGTCCGACATTAGAAATGCAGTTCATCATGGATGGTAGCAGAAGTCACCAACAGATAAGCAGTTGCACACGCGATCAATTTTAATCACATAAGGGCACCACCAACATTGCGACAACAGACATCGCACCATTTTCTGAATCTACAATTCACACAACCACGTTGGTCACAGTCGAAAAAACACTCCAAATGAAATCCGCAGCTCACAGTGTCACGCCATACATTCAACTCAGAAGCTGGGAGACGAAACTATATACTTTCAGTCTACAAATGCAGCAAAAATGCATCAGCTACCGTCTGACAGAAGCCCAAAATTTGACTCGGTTCCAAACAGTGGCCGTGCCTAGCGTCCATTTTGACCGGAGGTCTGTTGGTTGAATCTCACTTATTTTATCGACGATTTTCGGTTAAAATACTCTGGCCGACACCCAGTGATCGGAAAGTCGTGGGTTCAAGTCTTGACGGAGCCGCACTTTTAATATTGTTTGATTTTTGTTGATAGCTGAAATGTATGTATGTGTGTATACGTATGTGCGTATGTGTGTATATACGTATGTGTGTGTGGGCGTGTGTGTACGCGTGTGTGTACGTAAGTGTACGTGTGTACCTATATGTATGTGTGTGTATACGTGTGTGTGTACATGTTTATACACATATGTGTGTACGTGTGTGTGTGTAGACGTGTGTATACGTGTGTGTGTACATGTGTTTATACACATATGTGTGTGTACCTGTGTGTGTGTGTCGACATGTGTATACGTGTGTGTGTACATGCGTTTATACACATATGTGTGTGTACGTGTGTGTGTGTAGACATGTGTATACGTGTGTGTGTATACATGTGTTTATACACATAGGTGTGTGAACGTGTGTGTGTGTGTGTGTAGACATATGTGTGTGAACGCATGTGGGTGTGTGTATGGGTGTGAGTGTGTGTGTATCTTCGAATGCCCTGATTATACACCTGGGTAGACGTACCGGTATATCTTGACTTTGAATGTCTGTGTATTGAATGTTAATGCGTGCTATCTTGGTTACGTTAATAAAAGAAGAAAACAAATTGCTGCTGGTACCATCAGAGCTGGAACTCTTCACTGACTGCTGAAGATGAGGACTGAGCGCGTATGAGAAGGTCCTCAGTGCTATAATGTAGATTCTTAGCTTAACGTTAGTTTATATCAGGATGTAGCTGACAAACATAATGTCGCGTGTCTAATTCTCTGTTTGTCAGTCAATCTGTGTTCACCGTACTACATGACCGCCTGGTCCCATCCAGCTGAGTGAGTTTACCTGTGTTTAACAGCTTTGAAGTTTGAACAAAGAATCAACATCATGGCACACGGGTAGTTTTTCGTCCTTCTTCTAACTCAAGTCTGAGTACGAAGAAGCTCAGCACAGTGCACAGGCTCTGTAGCACTGGCGAGGATCATGAAATACTTTGGGTAGATTTTTAACTCTAAACCTTGCTCTGGCAGCGCCGTTATGATACTCTTTTGGATTTCCTACTGCCAAGGGATTTTTGTTTACATGTGCAACAATACACACGGTCGTCCGATCTCACTACCCAGAGAAGTGACCATGCAGGAAAGTATGCATAAAAAATATGTTAACATGAATGAAGCAGAGCTTGGGAGAGAGCTAACACACTTCAGCGATTCAAGAGCTGATGACAGGGCACTGATGGTCAATGTGACCCACACTTAAAAAAAAAAACACCGTGATAATAGAATAACTATAATTTCCTTGTACTGGAAACCACAGGACAGAAGAGGTTCCAAATACTGCATTTAGATCCCTTATTTTAACAGCGGCTTAACTCTTTCGATGCCAAGCAACTCACCAAGCGTTTGTTGGTTTCTGCTGACAAATTCTCCCTTTGCCATCTCCATACGTCTTATGTATGTGTGCTACCTTAACTCATAATGTCGCTTCTGTGATTTTAACACATCTGCCTGGTGGTTTTATAATTATGAATTCTTGGATCTCAATATTTCTCACTTAGTTTAACAACTTCTCAAGATCTTATAGTCCATGCCGTGTGGCTTTGGTAGTCATGTCTAATCCACAACCTTCTGTCTCGTGTATTTTGCGTCAACTCTGACACAGATGATCCTCAATGGCATGCTGCCGAGCTATCCATCTTCTCTCCCGGTCTCCCTCTATCTCTCCTTCCCTCCAGCTTTCCTACTGTCACAATGTACTCGTTTTGTCCTTCTCATGGCAAGACCAGATAATGTCTCTGATATAGGCAGGGATTTCTCTTGGTGAGTTAGTTTCTTTCTGAACATCTTTATTACTTATTTTTCCTGTTTAGAGTATTTTCATCATTCATCTTTAAAACCACACCTCCGCAGCTTCTCAATTTATCATTAGTTTACCAACTGTACATGATTCACATCTGTTTCAGGAAAGGAATGATATAGCTTTTGAGAATGTTATTTCTCGTCTCAATTGACAAAGAAAGATTTCATAGAATATTTCTCTTTTTGTAATATTCTGAATTTGCTTGGGCATATCACTTCTTAAACACATTTTCCATCGGATGTTATCTGATGATGTTGTCTATCTGATGTTATCTGATGATGTTATCCATCTGATGTTATCTAATGATGTTATTCATCTGATGATGTTATTCATCTGATGTTATCTGATGATGTTATCCATCTGATGTTATCTGATGATGTTGTCTATCTGATGTTATCTAATGATGTTATCCATCTGATGTTATCTAATGATATCTGATGATGTTATTCATCTGATGTTATCTGATGATGTTATCCATCTGATGTTATCTGATGATGTTGTCTATCTGATATCTAATGATGTTATCCATGTGAAGTTATCTGATGATGTTATTCATCTGATGTTATCTAATGATGTTATCCATCTGATGATGTTATTCATCTGATGTTATCTAATGATGTTATTTAATGATGTTATCCATCTGAAGTTATCTGATGATGTTATCCATCTGATGTTATCTAATAATGTTATCCATCTGATGTTATGTAATGAAGTTATCCATCTGATGTTATGTGACAATGTTATCCATGTGATGTTATCTGATGATGTTAATCATCTGATGTTATCTAATGATGTTATCCATCTGATGTTATCTGATGATGTTATCCATCTGATGTTATCTGATGATGTTATCCGTCTGATGTTATCTGATGATGTTATCAATCTGATTAAAAGTCGTGTCCTCTAAAGATATAACAACTTACAGCCAAACTTGCCTGGGACTGAAATAGCTGAAACAGCGTAGTGGAGATAGTCTGTAGCTGGAGGCTTTACTGTCGAATAGCGTGTGCAGCTGCTCCAAATTGTGCAGGTTATCTTATTTCTCCCTAGACAGAAAGAAATTCCCTTGCCTGACCCTGAACTTTAACCCTTTCTCCCAAAGGTGAACCTTGAATTCTAAACCAACGCTCCATTAAAATAAGTAAAGTAAAAGTAAAGATCCCCTTTTAACGCCTTTAGGCATATCGGGTATATGGGTAGAGCGCCCATATTTTTATAGACCATCGGCACAAGGTTGGTAATGTGGTCAGCATTACGCCGGCCGTCTTTCCTGGTATCCATTTTAGGCTGGATAGACCTGCGACGGCCTATACCATGATAAAAATCCACCCAGCCAGCGATGGGTTTCAATCGCGGTACGTTGGAATTATAAGTCGGACTAGGATCTAAGCCACAGACGCCTCTTTAACTCTTTGAGTCCCAGGGGGTTTAGCATCACAGGCTTAAGGGATAGTCATAAGAGACGTAAAATCGGCGCATCTTGCGTTCATTGGGCTTCTAGGTAGGAATCTATGAACGTATGATGCGTTCCTTGGGACTCAAAGAGTTAAAATAGCAGGAGTCTTAACTCTTTTAATTCCAATAAGCGCCTGGTGAGTGGGTAACTATATCGCTTGATTTACCTTCATAACATATTGTGTTTGCTTACATACAACATTGAATCATAAGATACTAAGTAAATGTGGCTTTCCCACCGGAATTACAATTGTGTATACGTCATCTGTAGGCTCTGTGGCTAAGTTGATGCGAACGTTTCATAATGCAGGGATGCCGGGTTCGATCCAAGCTGCGGGCTACGCGCCTTGCGTTGCTTTCGCCAGTGGTATCAAGAAAGCCCATCACCCAGAAAGCAATGGCAAACTACTGGACGTAAATTTGCCTAGAAAAACCACAACAGCCAGAAAGTGCTGGGGTTGGTTCTGCATCTTCCTGTAAAGGATACGCAGCTATTTGGTCGGCTCTGTGGCTGTCGATGCGAACGCTTCGGAATGCCGGGCTCGATCCTAGCTGCGGGCCATGCGCCTTCCGATGGTTTCGACAGTGGTATCAAGAAAGCAGACCGTCCAGAAAGCAATGGCAAACTACTAGACAGGGGCTGTTGTGGTTGGTTCTGCAACGTCCTGTAAAAGATACGCAACTAACCTTAACAAGGCTGAACACGACGCAGACACACAAGCAAGGCAGACAAGAAATGACGTGATGGGGAGAGTTGGGTGAGAGCGCCTTAACTCTTTGAGTCCCAGGTGGTTTGGCATCTCAGGCCCAAGGTGTAGTCAAGAGAGACTAAATCAGCGCATCGTGCATTCATTGGGCCTCAAAATAGGAACCTATGAACGTATGATGCGTTTCTTGGGACTCAAAGAGTTAAAGCAGTAAGTAACAACACCAAAACAATTGAGAAAAATTCTTAACAAAAGAAAACAACATCAATTGCCTGAAATATTTCAAATAATTTGTATAATACTGTAAGAGCTAAGAGAAAAATCGATGTGTACAGACGGGTCATTAGTTTCATAATAATTCATCCGAGATAATAGAAAAACTTGGGGGTAAAATTCAAAATACGAGTCATTACAATGTGTGCTTAAGAAAGTCAGCCATCAACAACAGTCATTCTGAACGTCTGTCTTGAAGTCGTTACTTCTAGCCGTCTTCAGAAATTCCGACCAGCTACGTGACTGAGGTAATAAGTCTGGCATTAAAATTCGAGATTTCAGCCACACTTTCTCACTGAATACACGCGGTGGTTGTTGCTGAAATAATGGCTTCGATTGGGAACTTTTGAATGGCATCTTGTCTCGTGCTTGCTTAGACGTTAATTTTTCAGTGCGTGGAATATGTCAGCTTGTCTAAAGCTTGCATATATGTTTGCTTCTTGGTGTGTAGAAGGTGTCATCTTGTCTCGTGTTTGCGATATATCTTTACTTCTCACCGTGTAGAAAGTGCTATCTTGTATCATGCTTGCATTGACGTTTGTTTCGCAGTGTGTGGAAGGTGTTATCTTGTCTCGTGTTTGCGATATATCTTTACTTCTCACTGTGTAGAAAGTGTTATCTTGTATCATGCTTGCATTGACGTTTGCTTCGCAGTGTGTGGAAGGTGTTATCTTGTCTCGTGTTTGCGATATATCTTTACTTCTCACTGTATAGAAAGTGTTATCTTGTCTCATGTTGGCATTGACGTTTTCTTCGCAGTGTGTGGAAGGTGTTATCTTGTCTCGTGTTTGCTTAGATGTTTACTTCTCAATGTATAGACGATGCCATCTTGTCTAGAGCGGGCCTTTATGCCTACTTCTCATTATGGGGAGGGTGTAAAATTATACAAAGCTTGGGCAGATGTTTACTTATTCAAGTGTAGAAGTTGCCCTTTTGTTTAGATATTACGCAGATGTTTACATCTGACTTTGAAGATGGTGTCATCTTGTCTCGTGTTTGCATATATGTCTTCTTCTCGTTGTGTGGAAGGTGTCAATATGTATGGAGCTTGAATAGATGATTACTCCTCTGAGCGTGGAAAGTGTCGTATTGTCTAGTCTAGCCTAGAGCTTGCATACATGTTAACTTTTCAATGTGGAAAACATGCCATACTATGTATATTTCTGGTAAACAGGTAATCGCAGTTAGAATTTTACAGCAAGCAAGTCACCACACAATCCCTTGGTTCCTGTGCCAACAGAAACCATACATAGTACTCGCAGCTCACCTTGAACAAGTTGACAAGACTGCAGTCTCAGTAAAACCAATAGCATGTGTACGCATTAAATGCATATAATGCATAGAATACCACCATAAGTGCCAACACATAACTGTCCGACACCAGAACTGTAGTTTATCGAAGAAGACCTCCAACAAATACATTGTTCCTCAAAGGTCGAGTGAGATCGTGTTCCTCTAACAAACTCCCTTTCATTGGGCCAGCGGCACTACATTCATCAGGAACCTGCGAAGTCCCTGTGTCCTGCACGCACAGAACTATAAACACTAAAGTTCCAGGACTGATGGGCATAAACACCGTTGAACTGCATGCAAACGTTTATTTAGCATTTCAGAATGCGTATACCAGTCCGTGTCAGCAATTATCTTGGTCAAGGTCCTATTGGTTTGCTTGCACTATTCATCAGGCATTGTACCACTTTCAAGTACACCATGCCATTCAACCTAATGAACTCTTTTTGTACACATCACTTCTTCTGCTTTTCTAACCCCTAAAGGAATACATAGGTGTACACAACAATAGACGCAGTCAATCATGTCTTCAACTTTAGCTAGCAATTGCTGCCCCACGTAATGACCGTTTCCAGTTCCACTGCCCAGGCATTCGCCAACAGCGTAGCTGGTCTCCTTCATCCAGGCGTACAGTCAGTTACTCTAATACACAAACACTTCGTCTAATTCAAACCTCGGTTAAAGTAACGATGATCTCCGCAAATATAGTAGGTCTTTTCATTCACAAGTTTGTTGGGCAGGTTGACTTTCCTGAAGGTTACGAGTGTTGTCCGCTCTGTTGTTGGCGTTATTCTTTGTCTTGCATTTACCTTTTCCTTCCGCGAAAGAGAATGCCTGTGATATCGGTTGCAGCACTCTCTAAGGAGTGTGTTAGGGCCAGTTTCTCCATGTTTCTGGTTTGTTAAAAGCTCTGGCGTGCTAAAATATACAACACACGATATCAACGGCGATGCAGAATACCCCCTTAACCTTGTGCCAAGGTGAAAGGTTCAGGAACTACCAGTCAGAAGCGAGTTAGTGTGCGTATGAGCGGGGCGTGCAGAGACTAACGTTACGTGCACCCAAACCTCTAACACAGAATGCTCAGCTTCTCACTCTTTCAGTCAGCTTCTTTCTATGCACAAAGTTTACTTTGTATAACTCATGTATTATCGTGAAACCAGATCACATAGTGTTTACAAATTCATGTTACTAGTTACGTGTCGACCTTCGCCCAGTCTATACGTGGCCATTGGTTTCTAATCTGGCCGAAAACTTTAGCTTAGGCTAGCGAAGTGTTTCCAGTGACGTCATCTCTTTTTTAGCGGAATTCTCTAACTAGCATTAGTTGAGTTGAGTCAAGAATCGACATCACAGCACTCTGTGCATTCCCATGCATGCTCCATCCTAATCTTCAGCAGCCAGCGCAGAGTTCCAATACTGATGGTACCGGTCACAATCTGCTTAAATGTCCGTCTTGCCTTTCCTCTGAGTGTTTTCAGCCGGCCAGACCCTCTGGTTACACCCAGGTGCCTCATTCTCTCCAGGCCATAATTATCTTCTTTCTCCACTGATTCCATTGCTTGTTCCCTAAGGGCCTTGACCACATCTGCCTTGTCGTAAATTAATTCACCACCCAGTGGTGCAGATCCAGCCAATCTGTCCTCCTGTTTATTACCCACCACGCCGGCATAGCCTGGAGAAAAATATGCTCACTACCCGTGACCTTTCCAGTGAAGCTTGCCACTCTGCTCAAAGCATCCCTGCATGATTGCGCTGGATATAAATAGCAGTTACAACAAGTCACTTGCTGCACACGCAATTAACCGCATAAGTCATCATAACTTTCTGGGGCAACATGCCATTTCGTCACTTTCTGAATTGGCAGTTCACAACAAAAGCCATGTTGGGCACAGCTGAAAATCATTCCAGATAAAATCTCTTCATATAGTTCCATAATGCCGTGATAACAGGGAGTAGGATCTGCCAAGGATTGTATAATACAGGGTAAACTGGGTCAGTGGAAGCATAACATTGGCTGCGAAAGCCAAGGATACAATGGAAGAAGGAGGCATTAATAAAATGAAACGAGGCTGTGGATTTTAAGAAAATAATACAAATGCAAGTCCCGAGAAACCGCATGCGCCTGATTTACTTGTGAAAAACAAATAATGCTTGTAATGATTACTTAATTTTCAGTTTTTAATCCTAGGAAAATATTGAGGAAATCTAATAATAACATCGTAGTATTTTTATACTGGAATCCACATGGTCAAAGAGACTAAAGGCATGCTAAAAGTTAGAGAACAGAAAGAGGTTAAAACAATTAATTAATTAAAAGAAGAAGAAAAAGAAGAAGAAGTTGTCTGTTGTTTTCTACATAATCTTCAAACTATCTCTGTCTCCATATCTTTAGAAAGTTCTAACATTACAGGTACCAATTTTGGACGTTTTTCTAGGTGAGAGGAGGTATGTCAACGATTCGGACTCCTTTTGGCTTTTTCCCCACCGTGTTTGTTATACATCTACTTGAAGAGTCTCCCCTCATCTTGGTTAGCTGGGTTTTACTTGCTTCTGTTTTTAACTTATCCATGTTTAGTTGAAGGGCAAATGAAAAGGAAATGAAGGAATGTAAACTGACATGGGATACCATGGGCAAAAAAGCAGCAGACCGGCAGCAGTGGAGATGCTTTGTGATGCCTTATGTGTCAACAGTGATATGAAGAGTATATAGATATAGATGGTTGGTTGGTTTTTGTGGCTATTGTTTTTTAAGGATGAGGTAGTCAACCTCAAGCCCAACCCTATCCTTAGTCGCCTCTTACGACATGCCTAGTAGGGTGTAGTGTCACTATTCTGTGCTTTAAGTGAGGGCCCTGGTGACACACGGGTGAACGAGGTTAACTACTAAGTATAGATTATGTGCCCGAGTTTGGTTGAATGATATCGATTACGAAGTATGATGTATGCAGGAAGAGGATGGAGTAACATATAACTCGAGACAAGTGAGCGAGTTGGCTAAAAGCGTGTCACATGCAAGAAAACATGAATCATGTGTGGGACGTTCTAGAACTTGAGAGAGAAATAGCATGTAAACCTGGGAATGTTTGAAAAGATTTAATCTTGTTTTTGATCCCGGAACAGTGTGGTCTGGCGGTGCTGGGAAAATGAAAGTTGAGCGAATCTACAATCAAGTGGATAGCTGCTTAAGTGTCGATTGTGTGTTCCGAGAAAACCTGGCCAGTTGTCTGGCTTGACATCTTGCAATGGCCGAACATCGTCTGCTGCCCGTGTGAGAGATTGTGAATATACGGTTGGTAGACCTTAAAGTGTCTTACGTTTGGAAGTGCTCTAGTTTGTGATTATATAAAGTTAACGTTAATACCATAGTTGTTTTTTTATATGTAGCCGATCTGGGCGCTTCTAGACGTGTATACCCCTGGTGAATCGACGGAGGAAACTGTTCTTAGAACAAAGAAACATTTCGTTTCTGATTAGTGGTGTGGCGTTTCAAACGTTCCTTGTTTCGTAATAAAGATTATGTAACACTATCTGTCAGTGCGCCTGAGTAGGCTACATGCGACTAGAGCTTGGGAGAGTGGCTGCAATAATGGCAGCCTCCTTTACTTCCCAGGACTTTACCTGGTACCAATTTAGGACTGGGTTGACCTGAGAGCAAAGGTCATTCTGGAAAAAGTCCAGCCCTGTCAGGACTTGAACCCATGACTTTCGGATACACAGACTATTTTGTCTAGCAGCTGCACCACGACGGCGCCTGTACTTTTCTATAACCAATTTAAATATACCGCTGTGAATTCTGAACCGCTCTGGTTAAGAACTGACATCACAACACACAGGACACTCCCATAAGCACTCTGATCTGGTCTTCAGCAGCCATCGTAGAGTTCCAGTTGCGATGCTACCGGTAGTTTGACCATTAACAAGGTGGAATACCAGGTGTGGCTACTATACACAGGTCGGGTCCCTGAATTGTATAGGAGATATATTGATGATGGTTTTGGTGTCACCGATATGTCAGTAGTGGAACTGGAAAACTTCATTGAATTCTTCTCGAATTTTCACCCCAGTATCCAACTAACCCACCATATTTCTTCCTCTTCAGTCAATTTCTTGGACCTTTCAGTTTCTATCAACCCTCGTGGTCTCACTACATCGGTCTACTATAAACCGACCGACTCCCATGCCTTTCTACTCTATGACTCCTCTCATCCTCGGTCTTGTAAGGGTGCACGGTCGTCTCAGTTGTTTTCATTGTACTGTGACAGGTGTCCGTTAAGCGATTGTATTTTTTTTTCCTGCAGGAGAAACATAGGTGGACATTTAATCGGATTTCAGCTGTTGCTTTTAGCACACCGACTCCTCGTTGGCTGCTGAAAAGGGGCACGGGGCACTGTGGAAATTTCCCGTATGCTGAGTTATTCATTCATTCATTCACAGATTCATTCATTTATAGTGTATTCTTTTTCGTATTTGTGGTATTAGGTTTATGTAATGTGCTGATGAAAGCCCTGTAGCCGCAACGTTCACTTGTCGTTTGTGATATTGTGCCGGTGTCTGCGTTTAGTTTGGTTTGGTATCATTTCATAATATTAATTACACTGTAAAGGACTATAGCAGTTATGCCGGCAATCATGATTAGTGGTCTATATATATATATATTTATAACCCTTGTTATGTTGATGACACCGTCTTAATATAAATAAGCCATAAGAAACTATGTTAGCACCTTTCCGTCTTACCAGGCTTTAGTTTTATATTGTGCTGTATAAGAGCAGTGGAATCATAGCCCATGGCGATGGCGAGTGTGACTAGCAACGTGCTCGGTTAAGTAAAGTATTCCACAGTTAGGACACGGAATTTCAGGACTATGGTTGCTATAGAATTAATTAAATACACATTCGTCGGAGATTCCCAGCTCTTAACCTGCTTCTTCTTCTTCTTCTTCTTCATCATCGTTTGCCCGGATCACAGATAACCTGGCCATCTTGTCTAGCTTGAGATCTTGCGATGGCCGAACATCCTCTGCTGTCCGTGTGAGAGATTGTGAGTGTACAGTTGGTAGACCTTGAAGTGTTTATGTTTGGACATGCTGTGTGATCCTATAAAGTTAACGTTAATACCATAGTTGTTTTTTAATGTAGCCATAGACGTTTATACCCCTGGTGAATCCTATTTGGTTAAGCTTTTTAGTTAAATTTCCCGGGGAATTCCTTGCTCTAATGACATAATTGCGTTGTGCCTTGTTACAGCATATCTGGACATTTGCACCTTCTGGTCGACACATCCGACTTCATTTTACATTTGTTCACTGGGTTAGCCTTCCCGGTTAGTTTCGTGGGGACATGACTTAGCTTGTTCGTGTAGTGTTCTGTTTGTGTCTTTATCTGCGGATGTGCCTCTGGAAAACCCATCTAGGGCAACCGCGTGTAGATTGGTCGGCCCTCAAGGACAGATCATGGCCAGTTCCTGCCAGTCAAGGAGGCTTCCATACATGCTGAGCCGACACGTGGCTATCGGGTCATGGGCTCATTGAAGGAATCGACACGTCCTCCACGTGACTGCCTAATCTCACATCCATTTGTTGTGCATTTTTTAAAATAAAAAACATTTTGAGCAATATACCTTTGTCACTAAGGGTTAGAAAAAGAATTCTTGCTGGCTACATACATCCAGATTTAACATATTGCTGTGAGTCCTGGACAATCGGTAGGCAGGCCAAACAATTTCTCGAGGCCTCAGAGATGTGGTTTTACAGAAAAATGCTTAAAATACCTTGGACAGAAAAAAAAAAAAAAAACGGCAATCAGGAGATTTTGAGAGACAGGAGCGCCAAGCAGCTTATCACATATATTAGAAAAAGACAGTCAACATTTTTTGGCCGTGTTATGAAAAGAGGGAAAATGGAACAGGTTGTTACCACTGGAAAGAGCTGTGGAAGGAGGGATAGAGGAAGACAACGAGAGAAGGTTCTTGACAGTCTTGTTGCATGGCATGGAGGTGTGTCAGCACACGAACTGATACATGCTGCAGGAGATCGCAGATTGTGGAGAGGCATGATCGCTCAAGGCACCTGATAATGATGATTTATTGAGCTTGCTATTCATCAAGGGCTGCGCTCTTTGGAGATCAACAGCAAGTAGCAAGCAGGTCCGAGACTGCGATAATCTCATAAATGGGCTCAGTCTTCACTACGTTGGAAACATGTAATTTTGTTGCATCGCTACACTAAGCACACAGTATAGGAAAAGCAATTATCACGCACGGTTTTGTCCCGACACTCTGATGAGTGAGGGCAACAGTAGGGGATATTCTGACTTATGTGTGAAACATTAGGACATTTGACGGTCGAAGATTTGGTCCCAACATTCATACAGTTGGACAATTGGAAGCGGACATTTAAACCTGGTTTCTGAAACAGTAGGACATTTGATGGTGGGAGTTCTGAACCTAGTCTGTTGCGCAATAAGACATTCAATGATTGGGCATCTAAAACGTTTCTGTTGTGCTATAGGTCACTTAACTGACAGACATTTGAACTTGATCAGCAGTTCAGCAGACTTTTTTGTGGACAGACATTTAAATAGAGGTATGCCATATAATAAGATATTCGGACCACGTGCTTCCCCTGGGTTCCAAATAGGTTTTCAATGGACGTTAGCACGCATGCATGCACTGGGAGTGGTGTAGCGGGCGGGTGGGGGAATTCAAGAGGCGCAACCATAGTTTAGAATCGAAATAATAACAATAATACCGTTGGTACTTAAATTCTAGTTCACCCCAACTGGTAGCTATATTTAGAGCAGCTATTTTAAGCACTGGTAAGCGTTAAGGTTTAGGGTTAGAGGTCACCGTTATGGACAGCGTTAGGGTTAGTGTTAGGGATAGCCTCAGGGTTTCGGTTCAGGGTTATGAATAGCGTTAGAGTTTAGGGTTAGGGTTTAGGGTTAGGGTTTAGGGTTAGGGTTTAGGGTTCGGGTAGGGTTTGAGGTTAGGGTTAGGGTTAAATATAGGGTTATAAAAGGCATACATTATGTAAGGAAAACCAAAATAAACCGATAAAAACGTGATGTCACGGGATGTGTTCGGCCTATACTTAAGTCCGTGAGTTCTTTAGTTTGCTGTGGATTAAAATTGAACTACAATAATGTGCTAAGTGCCACAAAAATATACCTAAGTATCTGAGATAATGTACAGTCCATAAGCAGATACGTTTAAAGGTTAGAGTTAGGGTTAGTGTTAGGGTTGGTGTTAGGGTTAAAAATTACTTAAGTCACCTACACTTTTAGAAATGTGGGATGGGTACTCAGGACGTTTAATGCCCTAAGTTCTGGCTTCTGTAACAACGAGGACAACAACAACAAACAACAACACCAACGGTAACTCTGTCAACAACCTAGCCAGACGACGCGCGTACATTATACAGTGAAACAAAGTTTGCAACTTCTAGGGACTGTCACGCGCAGGATGGCTAGAGAGGCGCGAAAAATTCCGATAGACGTCTGCTCTGCTAGCGAGGATGGCCAGTGCCACCCGACTTGAATGAGGCCTGTCTGGGAGTCCCCCTATTGCGTTTTGTTCCTCGGGAGAAAGTAAAGTGCGAGTAATGATTGCGACCGGAGATACTCTTGATACGTTGACGGATGCGTCCATCTGTTGCCTGGTATTTTGGTGTGTAGTTATGCGGATTAACACATGAAAGCGTCTTTTCTGATGCCATGGCAGCGATAGTGCGAACAAGTCGTTCATCCCTTTTATAAATGTATAATGTTTTTGGCATATATTTTAGAATACTTTTAGAAATGTGTAAAGCTAAATACATATTTTTTACGATCCCTTTAGAAATGTTTAAGTTCAATTGCATATCATTTACTACACTTTCAAAAATGTTTTAGTGCAGTTGCAGATTCTATACGACCCTTTTAAAATTAGTAAGTTCAGTTGTATGATATCCTTTACGATCTTTTCAGAAATGTTTAACTTCAGTTGCATATCATTTACGATCCTTTGAAAAATGTGAAAGTTTAGTTGCATATAATTTACGATCCTTTCAGAAATGATGAGTAAGTTCAGTTGCATATCCTTTACGATCCTTTTAAAATGTGTAAGGTTATCTGAGGAGTGGCATGACTAACGGTTAAGATCGCAAGGCTGTCATGCAAGAGATGGGTTGGAATCTTTGCTAGGTAAGGGATTGTTTTCTGTCGGGGGAGGGGGTGGGGGAGGGGGGGGGGGAGGTGGTGAAAACCTAACCTGTACAGTCCATGGCAATAGCACCAGCCAAGAGTCTTTAAATCCTCAGGCTCGAAGAACACCGAGTCCACACTGCAAAAGGAGTGAATACAGGCAGTAGTGGGAGCTTTGTTTGTGGCAGTAAGGTTAGTAGTAAGTCCGTAAGGATCCATTCAGAAATATTGCGAAGATCATTGCATAAGCATTATGGCTCTCTTAGAAATGTGTAAATGTAGTAGCATATCATGAAGGAAACTACTTAAAATGTGTAGTTATTTGCATATTCTTTACGAATGTCGATTGTTGATTAACTCCATCCCAGTCATATTCTTTGCGAATGTCGAGTGTTGATTAACTCCATCCCAATATAGGACGCAGTTTTTTGCTATATTAGAGCCTCAGCCCAGCTGTTGTCAGACGCTTCAATATAATCTAAAGGTTGAACGGGGTTTCTGGGTTTGCGCCTAGGCGATTCTTATCCAGATGATGGCATTTTGTATCACCCGGGTTTGATCGCCCATTGTGCAGGCCTGGTGGGTTTGAACGTCAGTCAATCCTTGATAATAATTTTAGAACTGCATAAAGTTAGGGCAATTACTTTACAGTCCTTTAAGAAATGTATGGAACGGTTTGCATATACTGTACAGCAGAGGTTTTCAAACTGGGTGCCACTAGCGTGTGCGAAGGGTACCGCGGCAATAGTCAAGAATTTTTTTTTAATCTGCTTGAGATTAGCGAGGACAGCAGTTTAAAACAGAAACAGCTTGAAGGAAGAAGAGTTCTGGATGTAGGTGTATTCAGAAAACCATTCTGTTGACAAGACTGCAGTGCATTCTCAACGAACGCTTACATGAAACAACAGATACAGGACCAGCCTTTCTGGGTCAAAAGTTTCTGCAGGTACAGTCAACTAAACTTTCCATATCATCATCATCATGTAGCAGGTCCTTTGCAGAACGTCGCTCTCATCACGGTCTGCCTGGAAGAAACTCGGTCTCTTGCCCATTCTCCCGCCTCATGAACATTCACACTCAAGGAGTGTGCCCATCTTCGTGTCGGTCGGTCCCTGCCCCTCCTTCCTGGTACCATGCCTTCTGCTATAATTTTTTCCAATCCGTCGTGGCACTTGATATGACCAAAATATTTCAGCTTTCGAGAAAGGATGCTGTTTATTAGCCAATCTTCCTTGATGTTCAGATCTTTTGAGATGTCAATATTTCTCATCTTCTTTTCATATACATTAAGGAAATATATGAAAAATTCCTCAAAACTATTTTTATTCATCGCGTTAAAGATAAGTGAACATTAAATGTGCAATTTCCCCCCTTGTTTTCCTAAGTATTCAAACCGCTTTAGGAGTACGTGTGCCGCGAATTTTTTATTTTTTTTTGGGGCCTGACAAGGGTGCCGCGAAAACAGTGTGAGAACCGCTGCTTGACATTATCTCATCAAGCACTCCTAGCATTTATTGCCTGTTTGGTGGTTTTTCTAAGCAATTATAGACACACTAGTTCTTTCATTCACTGTCCTGTGCTGCCATTATATGACACATAAGGCTAAAAGTATATTCCGCTGTATTCTTTTCTCTACTTCTGAATGCCCAGCAGGACAGGAAGAAATCTCTGGAACGGGCCTTTTTATTCTGTTCGTATAAAGTACTTTTCATTATTTCTGATATTTTTGCCGTCCATTTTCTGCGTGGTCGACGTCTGAATATTTTATCGTTGTAAATGTATAACATTGCTATCTGTGGTGCCCTCTCTGATACCGATCTTGTTACATGGTTAAATCATTTCATTTGTTATCTACCTGTAAAGTTCAGTATTGGTTATGTGCCGACTTTTCCTTATATCATCGTTCCTAAGTCGAATTCTAAGTCGCTCTATCCTGTGCAATGAATTCAGTGTCAGGGACTGAACACAGTCCAGCACCTTTGGCCGCTGTCAACAGCGTTGCCCAGCAGTTTGTTTATTAGAGGACCACGGTCATGATGTTTTCATAATTTACGTAAAGCGGTCTGTTTCCCAGTCGCCTTCAGCGAAATCAAGCCCGTCATGTCGTAAATATGTATCTCGGGAATGCCATCTAAGGTACCTACGTCGATTACGAAACGTGTGTATGTACGCATATAAGTTATTCACTTAAACAGCTTAGTTTACTGGATAGCCAGATTGACAAAAGCATTTTAGTTTAGTTGCACATTTAATTATCTGATAATCCATTTATAGAATGTTATAGTCAACAATTATAAAGGCTAACAGTATTAGAATTCTAACTCTATAATTAAAACTAATAAATTATTTTAATTAATGTTAATCATTTATTATTTTAAATAACTATAATTATTTTTTCTGATCTATTAGACTTTAAAATTATAATATTTTATACTGACTGACTGACTGACTTTCTACCCCACTAGGACATCACACAAGCGATAAACACCCGATGACACAAAGTGCCACCATGTGGATGAGGATCACCGTGGATAGGTCCCAGAAACCGAGTTCAGACAATTGGCCATATTTATGGTCTGCCTATATTGCGGCCCCTGGCAAAAGCCAGAGTGGGGCTTCAAATAACAAAAAATTACGACCTAAAAAGGACGTAGGGATATAGTAATAGTATTTATATTTTATACTCGACATGCTTAATTTATTATGGTTAACACTTTTCAAAAATTATACCCAACACTTATATTGCATAATTCTGTTGTCTAGTCTTATAAAATAATCAACACAGTAAGTTAATATATTTAAATCATATGGCATATGACACAAAAAATTTATAAATTATAATCCCATAATTCCCCGTGTGTGTTCCGGGGCCCCATCGTGGGGAAAACAAGAATAGACCCTCTGCCTACCCAAAAGCATGTCGTAAGAGTCGATTAATTTGGGAGCTTCCTTTGAAGTCGGAGTGCATCTGCCTGAGAGGCAAGGAACCAACAGTCTGGTTCAAGTGAATCAGATCTGTAAAACTGATGCACACGCAACACTCAGGTTCTGGAGCAGGACTGCAGTTCAGTAGTGGACGAACAACCAGAACTTTCCACCAGAGTGTAGAGCTGGTGAACGTGAAGAAGAAAAAGAAGATAATCCCATAATATAATTTGATAATAAGGTTAACACTTAAATCATCTATTGTAACAAACAGACATGAGCTATACAGTATTAAATAAATAGCTGAAGCTTTTAAACAAACATAAAAGACCACTGTTTGAAAGGGCAACAACCTTGTCTTGATCCTCTTTTTTCTCCAGTCCGGTATTCCCATTTAATAAACTATTAATCATCCTTATGTGCATTAGCGTCGTCCCCATGTGGGATGCAGTTTTGTTGTTGTTGAAGCCTCACCCTGGCTGTTGCCGGGGACCCTAATATAATCTAACAGTTGAACGGAGTTTCCAGGACCTCTCCACGGGTGATCCTCATCCGCATGGTGGCACTTTGTGTCCCCGTGTGTTTATCGCTCGGTGTGATGTCCTGGTGGAGTAAAAGCTACCTACTTACTTATATACTTACTTACTGTATTTCCATTATAACACAGAAGAACTTAACATGATATCTCCGGTGAAATTACTACTCAGTTTTAAACAACACAATAGACAGAAACTTGTGGAGAGACATGACTTATAACGCCTCACAGCATGAAGTATTAGAAGACATAAAAGGGTCCACATTGACAAATTAAACACTTCATGTGGGTTTCGAGGCAGCGTTTTTGGAAGAAAAATCAAGAATAGACTAGCTGACTCTTATCAAGCATGTCATAAAAGGCCACTAATTACGGTTTTGCTGAAATCAGCTGTGTTTCTCTGAAAGGAGCAATAATGACAGTCTATCTGTAAACCGCAGCACGAAGTGCCAAATGCAAGTTTAGAGGTGAACGAAGAAGAAGAAGAAGAAGAAGAAGAAGAAGAAGAAGAAGAAGAAGAAGAAGAAGAAGAAGAAGAAGAAGAAGAAGAGAAGAAGAAGAAGAAGAAAAAGAAGAGGAAGAAGAAGAAGAAGAAGAGGAAGAAAAAGAATATTAGAAGAAG
>CAJHNH020002503.1:0-5000 GCA_905116865.2 Candidula unifasciata | reverse complement strand
GTTTGATGTTATATAAAACTTATACTGAGCACATAACCAAGGTGATCATGCTCGCTAAGCAGGTCGTGCTGTGATGGCAGATGCCACTTTGATCAGCATACTTTATGTCTCTATACCAGGGTCTGTCTTTCCGATTTTTGAGTTTGCGATGGCGATCCTGATTTTCAGCTCTAAGCAACGGGGGACGATGGAAAGGAATAGAAAAAAAGTATGCTTATTATACCTCCCGTGAACATGAGACCCCTTTTCCCTTTAGAGAAAAACAAGGCAAGTCCAGGGGGTGATATGAGGCAGGGCAACATATCGTCTCTGCACTATTATTGCAAAGCTCTGGCTATGGAGAGAAGGAGAAATAAACAAACATAAATGTAAGCTTCTGCATGCCACACACAATTCAAGACCATGTTCTTGGGTTTCCAATGACCTGGAAAACATTAGTCATGCGAGAAAAGCGGTTTTGATTCCGAACTCAGTAAACTTGACATAGATATTGCTGACCTCAGGATCATGTCTGCCAGAGGATGGGTTTATTACAGAAAATAACTATCAAATCTTTGGAAAGGCGGAGGCCAGGAAGAAATCTGGAAACATTGAGTGGAATTTCTAATAACAATTTCACTGTTGGATCATTTTAAAAATCCGCTGGGGGAATGATTGAACAGTATTTCCCGCGATTGCTACCTCAGCAATTTTAATCACCCTTTTACTGCATATGCAAACCCAAAGGGCAACAGAAGGTGCAAAGATTTTTTTTTTTTAAAAGAAGCGATAGTGGGGTGAAGTAATTCATGGACTGCAAGACCAAATGCATGGCCAGTGAGTCTTGGAAAACATAAATTAGTCGCATGAATGAAAACGGGCAAAAATCTTGCTAGTCACACTCGCATCGCAATGGGATGTGATTCATACGCCTCCTCATATCACAGTAATAGCCTGTGGTCTGAAAGACTTTAAGCGGCTAACAACAACAACAACAACAACAACAACAACAACAACAAGAGAATGCTTTGGCTACCTTTTTTTTTTGGAGGAGAAAAAATTGTGGATGGGTCAGGCCGAGGCATTATTCATAGGTATGTTAACTTTTGGACATAGAACCTGGTGGGGATGGGCATAAGTGCCAGTTATGTACGACCTTATGTAGGGTCACTACAAGAAATTGTAATTGACACAAAAAGACCATATATTTTATATTGGTCTTTGTAACGGATGTATTTTTATTACATTTGTGCACGTTTGTCACATCCCGCTCTTGTCGCGTGCCTGATTTAAGATTGTCCTTAAGAACCAACAGCACTCTAAAATAATAATGTTGAGGCGTTGGCTGGTATTGGTCTAAGGGAGATCCCGTGGCCAATATACGCCCAACTTGTTTCAGGAGTCGGGCAACTCAAGCTCTAGAACTACAGAATATCTAATATTTCCCAGGCACTCTTAACTGGACACCCCCACTACTATAAAATGCTAGCTCTCATGTTATGAAGTATACTATCATAACCATTTTTAAAACAGATGAAGATGATAATTTAACATACATGTATTTTAGGGCAGCTAAAACAATCAATGGTGACACTCCGTCAATAGTGAAACTTTAGAATACTGTAATAAGTGCAACATATATATTATATAAAAATCAGCAAAGAACTTCAAGAAACCCCGAGTGGGTATGAAGGCCCAAAACTTCAAACTTTGATCCGACTGAACGTGTATGAATGTTCCAAAGTCCGCCTAGATCATCATTATGATAGTGTGGACGATTAACATTTAAGCCTGGCAATAACCATGATTGACCACATTATTTGAATCCCTAGTTCTTGAACTGGCTGGATATTCAGTCACTCTGTGTTACGTTCAAGACAGTCCCACACTAGACACTTGAACACTGGAGATACACCCAAGCTCCTGGAGAGGATCTCAGGTACCAAGTCAAACACTTGAGGGACAAAAAAGCTGCCCGGGTAAATGATGGTGAAGGTACAACACCCATAATGTTGTCTGTAGACCAACTGGAGGATTTTATTAGATGATGAAGAAAGTTTGGTTTTCAATCTGATGCCCACCACTGGCTTAGAATAGGTGACTTCCTTGTAGGTGTTTTTTGGACTGCTGATTCACTGCCTGGGCCCCCAAAGGAGATTTCATCATGTATCAAGAAGGAACCAGAATTAGCGTCATCTCAGCGGTTACATGTCAACTCAGTTTATAACATCCACATTGTAATCATTCAGAGGACAGCTCTTAGGATAATGAGACAGTATAAGTCTCTACATATCATCTCTATTGTTCAGTCAGTAACAGGGACAGGAGATGAGTGCCCTTTTCCAAATACCGTTTTACACTTGTCAACCCCAGTTGAAAAACAGAGTGGCAAGAGAAATTGCGTCTCCACTGCCGACATTGAAAAACCCAAAGTTGTTTAGGACCTCACTGCCAAATCAAAGAGAAGCTTATATTGGCATTCTGAGTGTTCATTTTAACACAGCGTTGAAGGAGTTCTGGGTCTGTCAACGGGTAAAATGCTACCAAATTTTCAAAAAAACGTTAGCCAATGTTTCTATTGCAAACCTTTAATATTAGCAGTATAAAATTACCTCAAATTCGAAGCTTGCCTACGTTTCATTACCTCAAAATTTGAAGCTTGCCTACGTTTTCCCTTTCATGCATTTCTCTTGAATTGTTATTACTTTTTCTTGCCTAGAGCGAAATCTTCTCTTGTCATAATGACAGTGTGTATGATAATTTTCACTAAAACACTAGCATCAGAACGTCAGCTAGCTTCAGAAATTAAAAACAAAAACTATGAAACCATACGCTTTGCGCAGCATAGCACATTCGTTGTTAAGAAAATTTCGAGGGACGATAAAATGCTGCAAAATAGCAGAGCTTTAAATCTTGATCGACACTAGTTTCTTAGTTTCATAGCTCACCAGCAGAGCTAGTATGTGCTTTCGCATGCAGAAATACTGAAAAGTCTTTAGACCAGCCGTACACACGATACATAATATGCCCTATAATAGTATTGTAAACAGCTGTTGCTTTGTGTAAAACATTGCTATTTTTTGGAACCAAATTATTTTGTACCCCTAAAAAAATGTCAGGGGATGGTGTTTTTAGTAAAAATTTTTTTCAATTGTTTTAATTTTTACAAATGTCAATATCTTGTGTGTTATCTATTCTACGCATGCCGAATTTTACTTTGAAAAAGTAATGCTTTTGTCATAAATGGGAGAAAAAAATGCCTTGAGTGACCCTTAAATAATTTAACATTGATTGCTAACATTTTGATATTCTAATATTTCTGTCCACAGTTGCAGAAATTAGTAAGTTTGTGGTTGTGTTTGTTGTGGCGTCAGTGGCTAAGGCGTTGCGAGTCCGACTCGAATTCCGTGTACCGTGATCTAAACCACTGCTGGTAAGTGGATTTTGATCGTGGTATGGGGCGTTGCCGGTTGACCTAGCCCAAAATAGGTACCAGGATGTATGTCCGGGGAAGTAAGACGGCCGGCGTAATGCCTGACCCCTTTACCCACCTAGTCCCGATTGGTCTGTAAAATAGGGGTGCTCTTCTCATTTTCCCCAAAAGCCCCAAAAGCGTAAAAAAGGATTTTTACTTACATATGTTATGTTTTTACTTTAAGCCCTACCTGCGCAACCTCCCCTTACAGATGGGGGAAAATTATAAGGTTCTAAAAAAACTTTCAGCGTAGTGTGGCCATACTCATTTTGGCTAAAGCATGACTTTTTTTTTTTCTCTGTCCTTTTTTAATTTTAAAATGCCCCCTGTTTTTTTATTTGTCCCATTTTTTGTTTTTTTTATATAACTTTTTTTTAAAAAGGTTCCATTTGGGTTTCAAATACATAGAAACAATCTGTACCTACACCGATCAGGCGTTAATAAAAAATCTGTTTCCTAAAAAAAATTTTTTGATGAAATTTATGTTATTATCTCGGATTCGGGGGATTTGCTTTCATATATTGCCCCTTTTTGTGTAAAATGATGAACAAACAACATCCTGGCACATCGGGAAAATAGCGTTTGAGAGATAAAAACCCAAGGGAATTTTCAGTCCCCTTTTTCATCCAGGACCAAAAAATTTATCCCCTTCCCCTTTTCTATGTAAAGTTTTTATTTCTTAGCCTTTTCCGGGGAAAAAAAAATATTGTTATTTTTTTCTGGCATTACAATGTTTTGGGCAGAAATTTCCCAAAGACTGCACAATATTCCGTGCAGAAAAATTTGATATTTTTTTCAGGTGGATTCTTTCTATTGTTTGATATTCTTCATTCCTAATGATAAAAGCAACTAACGTTTTTAGCTTCAAATGTTGGCTAAAAATGCTATTTTAATATGATTTGTTCAGCGCATTTTGTAAGTTGCACAAAGGTATTCCTTCTGATTGTTTTATTTTCATATCTATCATGAACTGTTTTTGGTATCTGGGGTGACTTTTGTAATACCTTCAAAACGCCTTTCGAAACAGCCCTTTGTGATTTTTTTTCTGCATTTTATTGTTGTGAAAGGTTTTTATTTGTAGACACTTGAACCACTTTTTTTGCTTTTTGCTTTTCGCGTGTGTGTGTTTTTTTTTAAAACTTTTTTATGCTAATGTGTATCTTTTTGTGTATTCTATAAATCCCGGGATGTTATTTTTTTGTATCTTTTTTGTCATTTTTTAAATTTTGGTACTTTTTTACATATTTTTTCCTGCGAAGTGGCGGTTTCCTGTCTAGAAAAGTCTAAATGGTAGGAACTTCTGGTAAACAGAAAAAAAAATGTAGTTTATTTTTCGGCCTTACCTATCGGTATCAAACTAAACCCCTCGTTTTATATTATTAAAACCCCGAAAAAAATGAGAGCCAGTGGCAGGCAAAGACACAAAGAGTCAAAGCCCTTTGAGAATAACGCTGAAATAATTACCCGGGGTTTGGCCGACGCTCAAAACCAATGAAAAACGACTGGATTTTTTACAACGGTTACTGGTACCATAGAAATTGAAAAT
>CAJHNH020002502.1:581235-600637 GCA_905116865.2 Candidula unifasciata | reverse complement strand
CTTGCCCAGCTCAAACAATTTAGAGATAGCACAATTGTTAGGCCCATAATCCACACGCCAGTCGCCGAGCACTGATACTTTTCCGCAAAGTCACTGACCATATGATCGTAAGTCATTGATCCGTATCTCAGCACGCTGAGTGGTATCTATTTTTGACTAATTTTTGTGTGTATGACTCACAGAGCGTGTTGGGAAAGATGAAGACAGGCATGCTTCGTGTAGAGTGGCAAGCATCCCTTCAGAGGTCCCAGGTAGTTAGCATCCTTTGGATTATTTGTCTAGGTCATGCCGGTGTGTTGGGAAATGAGCAGGCAGATAGACTGTCCGGCTCTGCACCACTTGGTCGTGAATTGCTGTATGACAAGCTAGATATTGGAAGTGCTTTTTGGGAACGAGTGAACAGTGCGGAAGCGCAGATAGATCATTATGGTCTGAGGAGAATGGCGTTGCGAGGAGTTTATTACCAGGGGATCTGGCCGAAGCTCAATACTTACAGGAAGGATGAGACGGATATACAATCAGATGGTTACTGGTGCCTTCGGAATTAGAACTCTTTGTTTGCTGCTGAACATGGGGACGGAGCACGTATGGGGGGGGGGGGGTGGTCCCGACTGCTATGATGTCGATTCCTTATTCAACATTTAACATTCGACTCATACGATTTCGTATTCCAAGCAAATGCTTTCCCGTCTAAACAGGATGTGTACCAAGTTGAACGTATACCGAGGTACCACTGCATTCCATAGTTCTCGTTTTGTCTTCTCTGCCCCTAGACTGTTTAACGTCAGACCACAACATATAAACAACAACCACAAAGAATATAAATGTATTTTAAAACTGAAATAAATAACTGCCTCAGGTATTGACACAAAGAAGTGTTACTTATCACATCTCGTAAAATATATTTCCTTAGAGTTGACTGGTGCTTGAAAACAGCTGCAACTCGCAAGTTCAAACACAGCCTTCAAACGACTGATCTTGCCTGTGCATTGAGCATACGGGTACATTTGGGTTATTTATGGCATTCTTAAAATGCCTCTTCAGACAGGAATACTAGCAAAGAGCAGATTAGTTTGCACCTAAACCAAGCGTAGTTGCACAATACTTCACAAGCTTGACAGACTACGTGTTTGCTAGTTCAGTGTTTCCCAAGCCCTACCATCTGCGGACCACCCAACAATGCTTCTGCAATCTGCCAGTTGTCTACGTAACCTGTAGAGCACGGAACACAGGCCTTTTTTCGGGCATCGAAACTGTTTTATTAGTCGACGTTGCTGCGTACATGTGAGATGAGATGTTTAAGAAATGCGACGGGTAAAACAAGAAGAGACAGTCACCAACGAAGAACCGAGAACAGTATCAGGCAAAGTACAAGTGAATGATTTCAAAGAACATCAAAGAATCAAATGGTTTGTGATTTGGTCAGAATGGAACAAAACCAGCCAGCAGCTAGAGCTGACTATATGAAAACAGCAGGCTGCAAAACAAGAGGCTACCAAGAAAGATAGGGTTAGAGGGAGTAAAAACAGACAGGACAGAAAGGCAATATGAATTAACGGAAGCTGTGCATTTAGCAAAAGACAAGACACTTTACCTAACTCCTCTCTGCGACATTTTGCGGCATAAGCAGTCGGACGACGCTACTGCATATTGGACATTCTAATGCTTGCTGGCCTATCCGATGCAGCAACCACCCCGATGAGCTTCTACTGACAGCTCCCATGAGAAGTTGACCTTCTTTGCGTTCAGCGGCTGAAAATTCCAGCGGGCAGTTCTGGCTGTTCATCCACATATTCACTTTAACCTTGTCCAACAGCTTTTTTTACACGCACACCCGGTTTTACAGATCTGGTTATGTGTTTGCAGTCTGTTGGTTCCTTTCACCTCCACAATGCCATGGGTTTTACGGAAACTATAGGGACAATTATTCCATTCAATCAACCAAGTGCTGTTTTTAAAACGAAGAGTAGCTGCACTGAATCTTGAAAATACTCTCTCTCTCTCTCTCTCTCTCTCTCTCTCTCTCTCTCTCTCTCTCTCTCTCTCTCTCTCTCTCTCTCTCTTTCTCTCTCTTCCAAACTCCCTGGTTACACACTTTCCCATACTAATGTTAGTTCATCTCTTTATGTTATCCTCCACTTTGTATCAATGCCTACCTCTTGCCTGCTAAACTTCAACTTCTTCTTCCTAAGGGTTCACTCTTTAAAAACTGGTTGGTACAATGTGCTGTGGTTTACAGCTAGGGCGATATTTGAGCCTTTTTTCTCACCACATCCAGTTTCTGCAAATCTCTAATTAATCGCCTTTAACGACAGTCTTGTGATAAGGTAATTTGCCTTTCTCTTCCTCACCCACCTTCCAAAGTGGGCCCGAGGACTTCTTTCAAACATTTCCCTTTAGCAAGAGTGCTATCTTTTAATCATATTTAACTTTACTTCCCAAATGAATCTGTTCCTGTATAAAAATTTCACCAGTACGACATTCGCAAGAATGAACAATATTTGGAATAATAATGTCCATTTTCGTGGAATGAGTCGGAAACCCCTACATCTGAACTGGAATGAGTGGGATGAAACTCTGCACTAAATACACACAACTTGAACCCCCGTTTTGGTTTGTTATTTAAAAAGAAAATATTTTACTGAAGATATGAAAACTAAACGACGGAAACTGAGTACATTAATTCTGAGCACTCCACAGCTGTTATATACTTCTCCGTAAAATAAAAACGACACAGAAACTGAATTCTAATCGTTAATTAATTAGTAGGCAGTATGAGAAAACACAATGTTTAGAAAAAACTAAGAACACAAACAAATATTAGCAAATGTATGAATGTTTACAGTACGGCCAGTTTATAGTACAGTTGCGTCTTTCATGAAAATTAAACCTCGAGTCCTCCTTGGTTAATAAACCGTCATTTGGAAGTGTTCCTCGGCACCTGTTTCCTTTCAAAACAAACGCCTTGCTTGTGTGGCCTTTCCGAGGATATGTCCTGAAAGGAGTGGAAAATGGCGAGTCAATAAACAAAGTGGCGAAGGAACACAAGACCTGCACCCCAGGCATTGGTGGTGTGTATGCCAGATTGGCTGTACAGTGACTAAACGCATGGTAGAGCGGTCAAGGATATCGTGTAGCAGGATGAGGGTTTGGCTGACAACGTCAATAAAATCCGGTGAGATATTTTGATTGCTTCAAGGTTTGGGTAGAAGGTGTCAAAACAAGACTCACGGGGAGGTGTTGGGTTCTGGTGATCAGATAGCTCTGGGAGGTTTTCTATGTCGTTTGGTATCGCTACAACCTCGTCCAGTTGAGGCTAGTTTTGGGTACAATGGCTAAACATTGTCCCCGCTGGGTGTACCATGGGCTGTTTGATGTGTTTTCCTTTACGGGATATTTGGTGGGAAAACTGTCTCCCATTTTATTTGTGTCAGTGGTTACTTTAAAGCAATTTTTCCCCTGGCTCCCACCTTGAAAGGGTAGTTGGCACGATATATCCGCCCAAAATGGTCTAAATTCACTAAACCAATAATTATTTCCGTTTTGGGACGTGCTTGTTAACTATGTTAGTTGTCACCGTAACTCATAAATGTTTTCGTCTGAAGGGTTAAAATGACTATGCTAACTCGACTATGTGGCCGTCTAGACCGTCTTCAGGGGTTTTATTGTTCTTCTTCTGCGTTCACATTTCAAAGGGCTAATTTTCGCTGCATTGTGGTTTACAGCTAGGCTATGATTTGTGCGCCTTTAGAGTGGTTTACAGTTAGGCTGTGATATCTGCGCCTTTAGACCCAAAAAATCCACTTTCCACAATTAATTAATCACGTTTTACGAATTGCTTGTTAACTCTTTCAGTCATTACTTTAAGTCATAAATATTTTGGTCCGAAGAGTTAATGTGATAACACTATAGAGTAAAAGAAGTTGAAGTAACCATTGGTATTCGTGTCACAGCTAGGAGAGTTACAAAGAGTCCACACAATCACGTCCTGCCAGGTGAAATCAACAAACGCATTATGATTTATTTTATACTGAGTGAGTTAAGGGGCGTGGGTAATGTTCTCTCTACACCCCCCCCCCCTCTCCCACCCCAGATTGAACCCCTGAATCCATGCTGGGAACTTTAAGGTAATTAGATAATTTCTATTCTAACTTCATTTCAAGCGGGTTACCCAATAGTTACTCCTTTTCGGTGCCAACAAAAACCACACAGAATGTCCACCGTTGTGCTTTGTCAAAAAAAAAAAAAAAAAGCTACAAACGGCAGTCTTAGCAAAGTCAGGGAAGCACACGCATACACATGCAATAAATACACAAGGCACCATGCAAACACATCCAGTCCCCTTTAAGCTACTAAATGTCTAGTTCAGTCAAGTGCTGTCTCCGCAGTGGATCTCCCTTCACTTACTGTGTGTGTTGTACTTTGGTGCATGTTGACCTTGAATCAGATAGTAGTTGCATCCACCCGGTGGAAGTGAATCGGACTTATTAATGTCCCTGTCTCCTCCCCCCCCCCCCCACCCCCTTACCCCCAGTTACGGGGGAAAAATAGACCCCCTGTCACTAACACCCATGTCGTAAAAGGCGACCAATTAGGAGTAGGATGAAATCTGATCTGTTGGGCGGACGGGCGCAGATTTCGTAGCCTAGCTGTAATCCACAACACAATATGCTTATTTTGTAAGGGCAAAAGTAGTAGTACTGGCAGTAGTAGTAGGAATAGTATTATTATTGTATTTAGTAGTAGTAGTAGTAGAAGTAGTAGTAGTAGTAGTAGTAGTAGTAGTAGTAGTAGTAGTAGTAGTAGTATTAGCAGTAGTAGCAGTAGTAGCAGCAGTAGCAGTAGTAGTAGTAGTAGTAGTCGTAGTAGTAGTAGTAGTAGTAGTAGTAGTAGTAGTAGTAGTAGTAGTAGAAGTAGTAGTAGTAGCAGCAGCAGTAGTAGTAGTAGCAGTAGCAGAAGCAGTAGTAGTAGTAGTAGTAGTAGTAGTAGTAGTAGTAGTAGTAGTAGTAGTAGTAGTAGTAGTAGTAGTAGTAGTAGTAGTAGTAGTAGTAGTAGTAGTAGTAGTAGTAGTAGTAGTAGTATAGTAGTAGTAGTAGTAGTAGTAGTAGTAGTAGTAGTAGTAGTAGTAGTAGAAAAAGAGAAAGAAGAGGAGCAGAACATTTTCTCAGATGTTTATGACATTTTGCTTGGACCTAGTGTGCTCTTTGTTCATCTCCAACATCACACCCCAGTAGAACATTCACAAAAACTAAACCTGTTACAGCATTGCCGGAACTAACATTAAACTTTTGATAAACACGCACACAAAAAAAAACTATGTTCGATCTGGGTGTGTGTGTGTGTGTGTGTGTGTGTGTGTGTGTGTGTGTGTGTGTGTGTGTGTGTGTGTGTGTGTGTGGGTGTGCACAACAAACACATGAATCCACCCCTGCGCCATATAGTTCGCGAGCTGTGCTTCGATTCTCCTTGTATTATCTATGAAAGAGGAGTGAAGGAGATACAAAAGATGACTACATGCAACTCGTTTTGTTCTTTTTCTGCTTGGCCCCTCAAATGATCGGTTGGCATGTTGTGATGTGGGTTTCAGCTATGCTGTGATATCTGCGCCTTTCAGTCAAGTGCATGCAATGTTGTTTTTTACAGCTAGGCTGCGATATCTGCGCATTTCCGTCTGACACATCCAATTTCAGCACTATCCTGATTAGTCGTCCAGATTAGTCGCCATTTTCCGCATGCTGTTTTTTGAAGGCGCAGTGGGTCTGTTCTGTCCCCGCTCCCCTTCCCCCGCCCACCACCCCACCCCAATAAAATTAGGCCCTAGAACCCACACATCTAATCACGCGCAATGAAAGCGGCTCTTCGCCAAAACTAAAACAATGAGCAAGAGCGTATAGGTCAAAGTTCATTCAAAAACATCCCCCAAGGAGTCACACACATCGCAACATTTCAAGAAACGATGTGACCCTCGTGCCGGCTGTGTAAATGTGCGAACTGTGCTGAAATAATTTTTGGCTTCAAATTACCACAACCATCCAGTGCTCCGGGCAACGTCTGTTCGTGTTTTCAATCTCTGGCATATGCCGCTTAAATCTCCAACACTGAAGTTTGTTATTCCTTCCGACAGCTGCACTGTATAGACACGTAAGGCCCTCATTTAACGACAGAGAATTACCCTAGTGTTTACATACGGGTAACTCAAGCGTGCCACTCAGGGAAGTGACGCAGACATCGCAACAAACACCCTTTACTGTACAGGCACAAGTGATTGCACTGAAAAATGATGACTGATTAGGGGATACATTTCCAACAATAATATATACTTTGTCTAAACAGATGGGGGTTCTGATTTTGTGCTGGTCGAAATACTTAGATTTCCGTTAGCTCGGCTGGTACAGTTACTAATCGTTGAAAGATGGTGGTAACGAGTTGCAGATTTGTCTATGAAACGCTTGGTGATGAGTGGTTAACTGAGTACAACGGGCACAGTTTATCAGGTATGCTTCCCCGCATCGGTTCTAGAACAGACCAACTGCTTCCCCCTTCCGCCAATAAGCATGGCGTAAAAGGTGATTTTTTTAGGGTTGTTTCTTTCGAAGTAGGAGTGCATCTGAATGAACGAAATTGAGGAAGCAACCGTCTGCAAAGAATGTGTATTGCGCTCCACATCAATCACGGGCTGCACCCTTTAGAGATCAAAATGGAACAGCCCTCAGGTTTTGGACTTATGTTACCACAAAAATGGGCTCAGTCTCCTGAAGCACCTTAGACACCTTCAACGTTACATTGGGACACCTAGCACGACAGTATTGGAGAAGCATTCATGAAGTATGGCGCAGTTTGGTCCCGCACTTAAATAAATGAGGCCAATAGTAGCGAACATAACGGACCTCGTCTGCGGGAGCAGTTCGCATATCCTGGACTTCGATGACCACGCAAACGGGCAAAAATTCCTTCTGCACCTTAGAAATCTTTAATGTTGTTGTATCGGGACTCTCAGCACGACAGTTTCGGAAAAGCATGCATCAGGCACCTCTTCTCAGTTTTGTATCCTAACTTCGACAAATGAGGCAGATGGTAATAAACATTTGAACCCTGTCTGTCATACAAAAGGACGTCTGATGGTCAGAATTCTGACCCTGACTCTTACATAGAAAGTCGTTTCAATCTAAAACTGTGCTGTTTGTTCTGCTACATCCAGAACCTCGAGATACCGCCCATAGGAGAAGTTGCTCGTCTAAGCTGCGAACAAAATCTCGTGGTCTAGGCCAGTGTTGCCAGTTTTCTTTTGACAAAAAACATCCAAAACGGAGTCAAGAAAAAATATTTAGAAACATCTAAATTTGAGTGAAAAATATCTAGAAAAAACATCCAAAAGGAAAGAGTCACAAATTACATAGCAATTGATATGACTTACCCCATAGAATCGTGTACTCATCTTTACTGAAGTCTGCCTTACAACTTGGCTTGGATGATGAAGTTGAAGCTTCAGATCCAAAATAACTCTTGGTATGCTTTAGCTGTTCCAATTTCTTTTAATACCCAGTCTGGGAGCTGATAAGTGGAACAGACTTTTCCTACTCTTATCAGGTGGAATTTTATTTTCAAGATAGCATTTAAGAGGTCAAATTTAAACCTGTTTCTTAGGTTAGATTTGACAAATTCACTCCAAATGAAAAACTTCTAGAAAAACATCTACCATCTAAACATCGAAAACGCCATCTAAATGCAAGGGAAAACATCTAAATCTGGATGTAAAACATCCAAAGTGGCAACACTGGTCTAGACATTGATGAGGACAGCATACAGAGAACAATGCGAATGCCAGAGCAGGATCAAGACAACAACTGAAGTCCTTTTCGTACATGCCGTAAGGGAAAACACCGAATATACCTTGATGGAACAAACCCTCTGACTGATTTCAACATAGCGACCACAATAGCAGATACATTATGAAACTGGAACAAAGGACAGCAACCAAAGGCAGAGACAATATAATCCGACAACACGAAGAGAACTATACTAACCAATCAGCACTAAGATGACGGCTCTACAAACAAGTGCAGAATAACCTGGCTCTACAGACATGGGTAGCTATTGATCACCCCCCCAAAAAAAAACATACAATGATAATAACAGCAAGAACAGGAGCAACACAATAACTAATGATCTTTAGGACAGGCTAGCTCCATGTACAGTGGCTGAACTTGGCCAGTTTAAATTGATGATGATAAAAAGTCGTCCCGTTTCTCTAGGTCGTTCTATGTCGCTTTGTTGTCATATCTCTCTGAGTAGTCAGTCCCCTCTTTAGGTCTCTATGTGTCTCTCTCGATCGTCCGTCTCTCTCTTTCTCTCTCTCTTCTCTCTCTCTCTCTCTCTCTCTCTCTCTCTCCATCTCTCTCTCTCTCACTCTCTCTCTCTCTCCATCTCTCTCTCTCTCTCTCTCTCTCACTCTCTCTCTCTCTCCATCTCTCTCTCTCTCTCTGTTGTCGGATATCTCTCTAGGTCGCCCCACATTACGTTCTTTCTTCTTCTTCTTCTGCCTTTCTATCCCCCAATGGAGCATAGGCCCTCAACCAACTCACGCCAAGTCGTAGCCATTGCACCATGTCCTCCCAATCTTTCTAACCTCGTTCTCCAACTCTCTTCTCCATGTGTTTTTTGGCCTTCCTTTATTCCTATGCCCCTGTGGGTTCCAATGCAAAGACATTCTAGTAATGCTGTTCTCCTGTTTTCTCAGTTAGTTCACAAAAATTCCTTGATTATACCATCATGGCTCTTTGTGTCGTTTCATACCTCCCCAGGTCTTCCAGTGGCTCTCTACCTGTCCTATACCCCATTTAGAAGATTACAAAACCCTGTTACTGAGGATAATTCCCTGATCTTTAGATTTTAATAACCTTCTTCAGGAAACATAATTTTGGGAACGTTGAAAGAAATCAAAATGCCTAGAACACTTTACCATCACAATAAACGGTTTATATTTCAAAGTCTCTTATCGGAACCCCGCTAAGTGCTGTCTACCCCACGTGGACAGCTTCCAGGCCCAGGCTGCCGATTTCCCCTACTGTATCTCCGTTATCTATCATTCATATTGTTAACCATGTCTTTGATCTCCTTTACTCGGTCTCATGGTCCATGGACTGGGTATCACTGTGTCTGCATGATAATATCTTTTCATTTTCCACCCGGAATTTATAATTCTTAATTATTGTTAATGTTGTGAAGTTGGGATTTTCGGTTTTGCATGTTGCTTTTTAATTGTAATGCTGACACTCTACAAAACTTAGACGTCGTAGACAAATGTTTTTGGTTTTGAAGGCTAAAGGAACACTTTGGACATCGTCCTAGGTTTTGCAACACATTCTTCTTCTTTCGTTAGCCCGAAATAGATCATCTATATCTGCAACGTTGCCTTTAGTATGAACTTCACCGTCTTTGTAATTCACCTAGCGACCCGTAAATTTTGGCTTCAACCGGTGTTTCCTTTCCCCAGAAGTTTTGCCTTGATATGGTGTATTTGGGACCGTCTTGGAGGAGTGAACTGTTGTCTCGTCTGCTGATGTTTGAAAATCCCTTGGAGTCAGCCAGAGTATGGATGTTTCAGTCACACATAAAGAAGTATTGAAGAAAGATATGGAGCTATGTAGAGACAGTGAAAAACACCCAAACTAATTAAATCGATCCCCTGGCAGTTAAACACATCTGAGACAGTCTCAAAAGCAGCACCATGGCTCATAAACAATGGGTTTCATACTGCGCATATCTTCATCTTCGCGTTCACCTGCTATAAACTCCGGCGAAAAGTTCTGGTTGCTCTTTAAACTTCTGAACTCTAGTACTGTTCCAGAACCTGGGTGGTTTTATGTACACCGGTTTTACACATCTGACCCATATATATATATATATATATATATATATATATATATATATATATATATATATATATATATATATATATATATATATATATATATATATATATATGCGCGTGTGTGTGTGTGTGTGTGTGTGTGTGTGTGTGCAGGCTGTTGGTTCATGGCCTCTCAGTCAGATGCACTCCGATTTCAAATGAAGTTCCTAATTAGTCGACTCTCATCACATACTTATGAGTGGGGTCTATTCTTGTTTTCCCAAAAATTGGGTCCCAGAACTCACACGAGGAACTCTACATATTACTCCTGAATAATTGGCACAATATATGCACAGACCATATCAGCATTGTTTTGTTATGCCATTATATGCCACATAGGGCTCGCAATCTCTTGTTCAATTCCATTCTAGCCTCTGCAATCAATTCGATATCATGGAAATTCAGTCTAGCATCTATGGCCTCTCTCATCGAGGTTTTTTTAACGCTATCTTTTGGACGTCATGACTTCCTCAATAATTTCGTTTCCCATTTTAGTGCCTGCTCGAAGATTCTCTGCTCGTCTCTTCCAAGAATGTGTCTAATACAGCGCTACCTTCTCTGTCTAAAACAGTTGTTACCAGTGGTTGCCCCGACATTTTTCTTCTTTCTCTATACCCTACCCCCCCCCCTTCCCAACCCCCTCACCCCCCCCCCCCATCACCCCCCCCCCCCCCGCGCTCACATTCTTGAATTTATCAGTGTTCCATGTTTTCAGTGCTCCTTCATTGTTCCCAAAAACTATACGCAGATGATTTTCTTTAGGCATTTGTTTTCAAATGCATTTAACATTTCGTTGTGTGTCTTTAGCGGTTTTCCACCTTTGAAAAGAAACTATATGCAGGTATTAAAAACTTCAAAATAACTGCTTTCCACCTTAATTAGATTCAGATTGACGTCTGAAAGTATAAGAAGGAGGAGGAGGACAAGAAGAAGTAGAAGAAAGAGCATTATTAGTAGTAGTAGTTACCTGTGTGGGCTCCGGGGCCCTATTGGAGGGTAAACAAGAATAGACCCACTGCCTACCCAAACGCACGTCGTAAGAGTCGACTAATTGGGAGCTTCCTTAGAAGTCGGAGTGCATTTGCCTGAGAGGCAAGGAACCAGCAGTCTGCATACAAATGAGTCAGATCTGTAAAACGAATGCACACGCAACACTCAGGTTCTGGAACAGGACTGCAGTCCAGAAGTGGAAGAGCTACCAGAACTTTCCACCTGAGTTTACAGCTGGTGAACGCGAAGAAGAAGAAAAGTAGTAGTAGTAGTAGTAATAGTAGTAGTAGTAGTAGTAGTAGTAGTAGTAGTAGTAGTAGTAGTAGTAGTAGTAGTAGTAGTAGTAGTAGTAGTAGTAGAAGTAGTAGTAGTAGTAGTAGCAGCAGCAGCAGCAGTAGTAGTAGTAGTAGTAGTAGTAGTAGTAGTAGTAGTAGTAGAAGTAGTAGTTGTTGTTGTTGTTGTTGTTGTTGTTGTTGTAGTAGTAGTAGTAGTAGTAGTAGTAGTAGTAGTAGTAGTAGTAGTAGTAGTAGTAGTAGTAGTAGTAGTAGTAGTAGTAGCAGTAGCAGTAGTAGTAGTAGTCGTTGAAGTAGTTATAGTAGTGGTAGTTGCTGTGCTGGTGGTGGTGTTGGTAGTAGAAGAAGAAGGAGGGGGATAAGGAGGAGGAGGAGAAATAGGAGGAGGATTAGAAGAAGAAGAGATAGGAGAAGAGGGAGAGAAAAAGAAGAAGAAAAAAGAAGAAGAGGGAGAAGAAGAAGGAAAGAAGAAGAAGAAGAAAAGAGAAGAAGAAGAAGAAGAAGAAGAAGAAAAGAAGAAGAAAAGAAGAAGAAGAAGAAGAGAAGAAGAAGAAGAAGAAGAAGAAGAAGAAGAAGACGAAGAAGAAGAAGAAGAAGAAGAAGAAGAAGAAGAAGAAGAAGAGAAGAAGAAGAAGAAGGAGAAGAAGAAGAAGAAAGAGGAAGAAGGAGAAGAAGAAGAAGAGAGTAGAAGAAGAGAAGAAAGAAGAAGAAGAAGAAGAAGAAGAAGAAGAAGAAGAAGAAGAAGAAGAAAGATAGAAGAAGAAGAAGAAGAGGAAGAAGAAGAAGAAGAAGAAGAAGAAGAAGAGAAGAAGAAGAAGAAAGAAGAAGAAGGAAGAAGAGAAGAGAAAGAAGAAGAAGAAGCAAAAGAAGAAGAAGAAGAAGAAGAAGAAGAAGAAGAAGAAGAAGAAGAAGAAGAAGAAGAAGAAGAAGAAGAAGAAGAAGAAGAAGAAGAAGAACAACAACAACAACAACAACAACATCAACTACAACAATAACAACAACTACAACAACAAGAACAAGAAGAAGAACAGGAAGAAGCAGGACGACAAGAAGAAAAAGAGGAAGAAGAAGAGGAAGAAGAAGTAGAAGAAGAACAATAACAAGAACAAGAACAAGAACAAGAAGAAGAAGAACAACAACAAGAACAAGAAGCAGTAGTAGTAGAAGAAAAGATGCAGAAAAAAGGAAGAAGAAGGAGGAGGAGAGAGAAGAAGAAAAGAGGAGGAGGAGAAGAAGAAGAAGAAGAAGAAGAAGAAGAAGAAGAAGAAGAAGAAGAAGAAGAAGAAGAAGAAGAAGAAGAAGAAGAAGAAGAAGAAGAAGAAGAAGAAGAAGAAGAAGAAGAAGAAGAAGAAGAAGAATAATAAGAAGAAGAAGAAGAAGAAGAAGAAGAAGAAGAAGAAGAAGAAGAAGAAGAAGAAGAAGAAGAAGAAGAAGAAGAAGAAGAAAAACAATAACAACAAGAAGCAGGAACGAGAAGAAGAAAGATAAGGAGAAGTAGCAGGAATATAAGAAGAAGGAATCATAAGTCTGTCAGTCAGAAAATCAAAGGTGTCAGAGCGTATGAATAAATATCAGAACAGAATGTTGATCTGACAGGAATTATCTGCACTCAAACCCCCTCTATCCCGCAGCAAAAACGCGCCCACAGTAAACAGAATTCGGTCCTTCCCTTCTGGTTCTCTAAATGGAACTCCTTTGAAGTAAGGTGCACCGAGTATTGCCATTTAACCTGCCTAGGTCGTTTTGTCAATAATAACGTCAAATATATGATTACACTGGACGCCTCATACATCACGCCTTGTGTGGCATATTTATCTACGGAAGATCTTTATACATCTTTAATCTATCTGTCCCATCTCCGCCTTTTCATCTCGACTTCTGACGCTGTGGCTCTGTCAGGGAGCTATATACAATACTGTTGTGGAGGCCACTAGAACAACACACGAAAATTGTTTATGGAATACTGTCGCGTTCGACTGGGGCGCAGACATACCGACAATATTGTTGGGAAAGGGGAAAAAAAGGGGAAAAGGGGGGAGGGGAGGGAATTAGGGGTTTTAAGCCCCGAGATGGCCTCAGAAAGTCAAGTATTTTTTTTTCCAGAGCACAATGATAATAACAGTTGATTACTATTATCGTGATTATTACTGTTAAATTATTACCTTTTGTTGAAAAGCTGAAAGATACTATAAAAAATATAAAAACATATTAAATATATAAACAATATATAAACAAGCACATAAAAAGACCTATACATCAATGCAATTTTCTAGAAGAGTTCATTCAATCCATCAATCAAACAAATTTTTTGCTGGAGTTCATTCCACCCCCCCCCCCCAACAGACGTCCTCCCACCCACACCCCCGCCCCTCATCTGGGGGGGGGGGGGGAGGGGGACTCTATGTGCATGAGCTTTCAGGTTCCGGCGCTGCTGGCTAAAGGAGGTGGATGCCTTCTTGTGAAATAGAGTTGATGTGAGATGTTCATTTTCTGAGATACTGTAGACCAGTTTGTCGTGAAAGAGAAAAACAGAAATGGTCTATTTGATTTTGCAATGATTCTAATATAAATAGCTGCGTAATAAGAAAAAAAAAATGGGGGTTACAAATTGAGTTTTAAAATATTGCCATGTTGGTTAAATAAGAGGGAAAATTAATCAAACACAGCGTGCAGAAAACTTGCAAGAACAAAGACAATGGAATTATAACAATGTGGAACAGGTAACAGTCTTGTATAGTAGCTTCTTTTGTTTTATTTTTCGTGTTCACCGGCAAAAAACTCCGGCGGAAAGTTCTGAGTGTTCGTCTACTTCTAGACTTCAGTCTTTTTCTAAAACTTTTATTTTTGCATGCACATCCATTATACAGATTGGGCTTTTGTGTATGCACACTGTTGGTTTCTCATCGACCTTTCGAAAGAAACACACCCTATTTAGTCAACTTACGACATGCTTGTTAGAAAGGCAGTGGTTCTCTTCCCCGCCTCCCCAACCCACAATGGGATCTAAAAACCCAAACTGGGTGTCTAGTAACTGAAATGCATTCAGTGTCATCAAGTCCATGCATTTCTTTTTCTGCTTCTTCTTCTTTTGCTTCTTCTTCTTCCTTCTGTGTTTGTCTTTATGTTTGTCAGTGTATGTTTATGTGTGTTTGCGTGTGTCTATGTGGCTGTATGTACGTGTCCCTGTGTATGGGTGTCTGTATGCTTGTCTGCGTGAGTGTATGTGTCTGCGTGTGTCTGTCTGTGTGTGTGTCTATATGTGTGTGTCTGTGTGTTTTGTGTGCGCGTGTGTCTAGTTTTTTTGTAAATGGGTGTCTTTGTGTGTTTGTATGTGCCCCTGTGTTGTGTTTATGTGGCTGCATGTCAGAGTATATGACTTTGTGTGATGTGTATATGTGTCGAATGTGTCTGCGTGTGTATTACTATGTGTTTGTCTGAGTGTGTGTTTGTGTGTGAATTTATGTGTATTTGTCTTTGTGAGTGTCAGTATGTTTTTGTTTGCATGTTTGTATGTATTTGTGTGTGTGTTTGCTATGTGGCTGTATGTATGTGTCTGTATGTTTGTCTGCGTGAGTGTATGTGTCTGCGTGTGTATGTGTGTGTGTGTGTCAGTGTGTGAGCATATATGTATATATGTATGCTGTGTGTCTCTCTGTATGTGCTTATGTGTAAGTGTCTGTGTGTGTGTGTCTGTATTTTTGTCAGCGTGAGTGTGTGTGTCTCTGTGGGTGTGTGTATGTCAGTGTGTGAGTCTGCGTGTGTGTATGTGGGAGTGTCCGTATGTGCATGTGTGTGTCTCCTTACATGCCCGTTTGTATGCCTGTATGTATGTATGCATGCATGTATGTGTGTGTGTGTGTGTGTGATTATATGGGTGAGCGTGTGTATGTGGGTGTGGGTATGCACGCGCGGGTTTTTGCATGCACTTTACAACTCATGCTTTTGTGTTCTTTTATAATATTCATAATATGCATATCATCATATGATCATAACATGCTTTATTAGTAAAATACAACTGCTGTGCGAAAGATGGTTGACTGAAAGGAGTTGACTATTGGGAGCTTTCTTAGAAGTCGGAGTGCATCTGCCTGAGATGCAATGAACCAACATTCTGCATACAAATAAGTCAGATCTGTAAAACGGATGCACACGCAACACTCAGGTTCTGGAACAGGACTGCAGTCCAGAAGTGGACGAACAACCCGAACATTCCGCCGGAGTTTACAGCTGGTGAACAGGAAGAAGAAGACAAGTGAGACCATAGGCTGGAAAGTATCAGACTGGCAGCAATGGAGAACCATATGTAAATGTCTTGTGTCTCAACTAGCGGATAAATACGAGTCTCTAGGGCTATGTTACCTGTTTTCTGTCTTCAAAGTTGTAGGCTTATTGTTCTTTCGCGTCCGCCCTGAAATTAGTGGTTAGCACATTGTATTGTGGTTTACAGCTAGACTGTGATTTCTGCGTCTTTAGACACAAAACATAATATTTCAGTAAATCTATGATCGGTCGCCTTTACTATATGCTTGCACCCCTCCACCTCTTCTGTTCTCCTATGGGTCCCAGAGTGGATGAGTGGCTATCTTCGCGGTCTCAGTAAGAGATGTCATAACCAACATTGTCGAGGAACAGTCAACAGAGGTATACTACCGGGCTGTTGCATCGGGTGGCTGAGCAAGCATGGGAATGCTAGGTATGCAAAGATGTCGATAGTAAAAACAGAATATATAACAGCTTAACGTTTTGTACATGGACAGAAGAAAAGATTTTCACACGACCGAGGAGCATAAAAACCGCGAGAGAAAACAAAATGAAAACACAGCAGAATCGCGATATAATTGAGGTAACACAACCCGCTTTAAATTAACCCGACAGAGATTAGATGTCAAGTTTGAAATACTCAACATATCTCCAATGTATATGTATGTATGTATAATAGAATTACAGCCTAGAGCGCGTTGAAAATTAAGCTCACGTAGATTAACGCAAATACATGTCAGCATTGATAAACTCAATGCGCCAGGGCGTTTATTTTAAAGTGGAATTGAGAAGCAAATAAAGAGATGGAGAGCTACACAGCGTGACAGAATCTCAATTACTCAAAGATGGCGTACAGTTTAGCATGTGTTTACCTCAACAAAGTGTTTTCCGGTTCCATTCGACATGTACCAAAAACAGCGATACCCGTTTATTTCAAGAGATGGTCTGGTGAGTGTAAGGAAAGCTATACATGCCATCCGGTCACGTGTCTGGTTAGGTTTTCATTCTTACTGAAAGTTAGACCACTTGAGGTAGCGTGGCTTTCATCGAAGACATTATTTGAACTACCGTATTTTATCCTATTAATTTCTCAAATGAACGTCAAATTGTGATAACAGAGATGAAATGCCTTAGAAGAGCTGCAGGATTTTCAAGGAAAGACAGAATACGAAATCGTGAAATCAGACGAATGCTAGGGATAAAGCCAGTCAGCAAAGAACAACAAATGAAGTGGTTTGGACACCTAACAAGAATACCCTGGCACTATCTGCCACAGCGAGCCACATTAAAAAGTTACAACAGGTATAGAGCGAGTGGAAGACCTCGGGAAATATGGAGTGATGGCATTAAGAACAGCCTTACAGAAATGAACACCAGTCTTAATTGTGCTCTTGACAGAGCTCATCAACGAACATTACATCTCCCCCAACACTTCGATGAGGTTCAAGGTGAAAGAGAAGAAGAAGAAGAAGAAGAAGAAGAAGAAGAAGAAGAAGAAGAAGAAGAAGAAGAAGAAGAAGAAGAAGAAGAAGAAGAAGAAGAAGAAGAAGAAGAAGAAGAAGAAGAAGAAGAAGAAGAAGAAGAAGAATTCCCCGCAAGGTTCGAGGGTTTCATTTGAGGGTTGAGAGGGAAGTGATTGACTTACTCGATCAAACCTGCAATAACCTCGGTGGGTTCTTTTATAATCGCAACATGTAACTAATTAAAGATTTGCTAAAATCAGATGTGTTTGGTCTAAAGGCACAGGTTTCAGAATTGGACGAATCACGAGAAATGTCCGCCGAGGTTTACAGCCGATTACCGCCAAGAAGAAGGAGAAAGAGGATCTACTCCGTAAACTGAACCGGTTTCAACGCTTATTCTACTGCGACGTGAATGTGACCCGTTGGCAAATACCGGCGTGACAATCGGTGGGGTCCAAGTTAAATACTTGCAGTGTAACACGAGCTAAATCAACTAGCAACTTCATAAACTCCGATTCTCACCAGCGGCGACCACACTATGGGGGCCGATCTTATCCTCCAGCTTCAATGGCTCATGAATATGGAAGCGCGGGCACTTGGAATATTAAAACAGCCTCTGATTTCAAAGCCTGTCAATGATCAAAGGAGCCGACAATGAGCTCTCCTGGTTGCAGTATTAGCCTCTGGACACAATTCGAGGTTAAATCGAAAGATCGTTAAAAATAAAGAGACCGCTTCAGCGGGGGCAAGTGATAACTTTAGTGATTGCAATGTTCATGATGTCTGTATGATGACTATACTTGCGCTCAAGATTTGTATCTTCCAGAGTGTGGGTCTTCATAGATTGTAGATCTTTGGGTAATATTGTTAGGTATCTCATCACTATCCTTGATCAGCGAAATGTAAATCTTGAAGAGAATGAGAATTGGCCATAGTTCAGATAGCGAAATATTCTAATAAGAAATTACCTTATCCGTTAACACAGTGTCTTTAAGTGCAACGAACAATATAGACTAGGACAATTATTTCAACTAGTCTCATTTGCTTTCGGTTCTTTATTAAAAAGGAAGCGGGTTCAAGCAGTGTTGCCACTTTGGATGTTTTACATCCAGATTTAGATGTTTTTCCTTGCATTTAGATGGCGTTTTTGACTCTTAGATGGTAGCAGTTTTTCCAGATGTTTTTTATTTGGAGTGAATTTATCAAACCTAACCGAAGAAACAGGATGAAATTTGACCTTTTAAATGCTATATTGACAATAAAATTTTGCCTCATAAGAGTAGGAAAAGGCTGTTCCACTTATCAGCTCCCTGATTGGGTATTAAAAGAAATTGGAACAGCTAAAGCATACCAGTCATTTTGGAGCTGAAGCTTCAACTTCATCATCCAAGCTAATCCTGTGGATCTTGTAAGGCAGACTTCAGTAAAGATGAGGACAAGATTCTATAGGGTAAGTCATATCAATTGGTGTGTAATTTGTGACTCTTTCCATTTGGATGTTTATTCTAGATGTTTTCACCGCAAATTTAGATGTTTTAAGATATTTCTAAACTCCGTTTTAGATATTTTTTGTCAAAGAAAAGTGGCAACCCTGGTTTCAAGACACAATAATATCATTGTGGATATCATGCGCATGCTCTATATCAGACATAAAATGTTATAAACGTGCTGCTCGCTAAGTGGTTAGGATGTTTGGTGATCATTCATGGCGCTTAGAAATCTCAATAAGTGATAAACATATGTTTTTTTTTAAAAATCCAAACACTAGACACGCAGCCCCTGGTCCTCACTCTCAAGGTTTCGCTCTTCTGTCCTTCTTCTTCTTCTTCTTCTTTACTTCCTCTTTTACCGCTGTGGGTGTCGAGGGAGATATAAGGTTCTGTTTCTAGCTCTTCTGGCTGCCTCGACCATAGGCACATCGTGCTGTTGTAGAGTTTCTCTGATGTTATCCTTCCATCTTGTTCTTGGTCTACCCCGTGCTCTACGTCCTTCTTCTCTTTCCATGTATGCTTTGTATGGTATGGTGTCACAAGGCATTCTCTCTAAGTGGGCAAACCATTTCACTTGCTGTCTTTGTATGTAATCCAGAATTGGTTCTGTGCCGACTTGTTCTCTTATGATCTCATTCCTGATCTTATTTTTTATGGTCACTCCTACAGCCCTTCTCAGACATCTCATTTCAGTGGTTACTAATTTTCTTTTATGGTTTGTTGTGAGTGACCATGTCTAGCACTGGTAGTACAGAGTTGGAATAAATATGCTTTGAATAAGATGTCTCTTTGTGCTGATTGGGATTGTCTTATGCTGTAAGAGGGGAGCTAGCTGTCCCAATACTTGATTTGCTTTACTGCATCTAATGTTAATTTCTTTATCCAATTTCCCATCTTCGGTAAATGTAGTTCCCAGATATTTAAACTCAGATGCCTGTTTAATGCCTTTGTATTCTATTGCTATGTTTAGATCTGTCTTCTTTTTTCCTATTGACA
>CAJHNH020002502.1:571235-576235 GCA_905116865.2 Candidula unifasciata | reverse complement strand
TAGATAATGAGAGTCGATGAAAGAAAGCACGCGTGCCAGCAGAAGATTGCAACATCCCAACTACTTACCAATGATGTAAACAACATGTTTAGATCCCGCCAACAAACGCCAAACCTGATATCCAGTAATTAGATTATAATATACTACTACTTATCTCTCATTTTGGCGGCAATCTGTTCCCTGTGCCAAACTGAGCTTCTGTTTACCATCTCTTTGTTCATATATTCAGTTCGACTTGGTTACATCATACGATTGCTCGTCTACGTGGGGAACAAACGTAACGTTTGCAATGTAATTTTCTTCGGTTTATTTAAGATTATGTCCTCACTGTTTTATCACAAGTTGGTTTGTGATTAATCATCCCAGAAACTCTTAGCACCCAATGTCCTTTGTTCGTTTTGGAGTTTCTGGTAGGTTGTTTTGTTATCTCTGTCAGAGGCCGTGCAGTTGTGGCTGGTTGTTTGGTTTTTGTAATTTAATGCTGGAAAAAAGTTGTTTCCGTAAGTTCGTGCTTCTTCTTCCCTCTGTTGGTTTCAACTTTTTCTTTTGATTCTTTCTTTTTGTTCGGAGGAGTAGGAGGATTCCTTCTCCGTGAGGAGGAGGAGAAAAGGAGGATTAGCGTGGAGGAGGAGGACCAGGAGGAGGAGGGGGAGAGGAGATGATGGTAGATGAGGACGAGAGGAGGAGGAGGAGGAGGAGGAGGAAGGAGGATGAGGATGAGGGGAGGACGTAGGATGGAGGTAGGAAGAGATGAGGAGTGAGGAGTAAGAGCAGGATGAACTACTTATGATGATGAGGAGGATGAGGAGGAGGGGCCATGAGGGGAGACGTCTTCTTCTTGATATCCAGTTCTTAGCTAGGAGGTTAGATCTTCATTCTTTCGGCAAGTCTTCTTCTTAGTCAGAAGGAGCTTCTGAGGGTTCATAATATTCAGTTCTCGAGGGGTTCTTCAGACGATTGCTCGTCTAGGTGGGAAGAACAAACGTAAGGGGGGGGGGCGTCTGCATGTAATTCTTCTTCGGTTTATTTAAGGATCTGTCTCACTGTTTTCTTCAAGTTTCTTTTTGATTAATCTTCCAAGAACTCTTAGCATTCATTGTCTTTGTTCGTGTTTTTGGAGGTTCTGTTAGAGTTTCTTGTTATCTCTGTCAGAGCCCCGTGCAGTTGAGTGAGGGTTGTTGGTTTTTGTAATTTAATGCGGAAAAAGGAGTGAACCCCAACAACCAAAATGATAAGGTTATTCTTAGTCATCCTCTGTTTAGAATCTTTGTTCTTGTTCTTCTCTTTTTGTTCTTTCTTCTTCTTCTGCTTCGTCGTCGTCTTCTTCTGCTTCTTCTGAAGGAGAAAGAAAAGGATTCTCTTCAATTTCTTATTCTGATTCTTCTTCTTCTTCTTCTCTCTTCGTTTCTTATTTGACTGAGGAGGAGCTTCTTCTTCTTCTTCTTTAGGAGGAGGAAGAGGAGGAGGCGGAGGAGGATGCGGAGGAAGAGGAGGATGAAGAGGACCATTCTTCTTCTTCTTCCTTCTTCTTTCTTCTTCTGTAGTCGGCAGGCGAATGACCTTCTGAGTCGTTCTTCTTCTTGAGGATTTTCTTCAGTTCTTCTTCGTATTTCTTCTTATGCTTCGTTCGTTCTTCTTCTTCTTCTTCGTCTTCTTCTGTCTGGTTCTTTCTTCTTCTTCTCTTCTTTTCTTCTTCGTCTTCTTCTTCTGCTTCTTCTTCTTCTATATGCTTCCTTCTTCTTCTTCTTCTTCTTCTTCTTCTTCTTCTTCTTTTCTTCTCTCTTCTTCTTCTTCTTGCTTCTTCTTCTTCTCTTCTTATTCTCTTCTTCTTCTTCTTCTTCTTTTTCTTCTTTTCTTCTTCTTCCTCTCTTCTTTCTTCTTCTTCTTCTTCTTTTCTCTCAATTTCTTCTTTTTTTTTCTTCAGCATCCTCATCATTATCATCTTCTTCTTCTTCTTTTTCTATTTTTTCTTCTTCAACTTTCCGCTGAAATTTGCAGCCTGTGAACACAAAGAAAAAGGAGAAAAAATATGCATGAGAAAAGAGACTATTTTCTACAAGAGCCAAAGCGAAATGTGTGGGCCTGTGGGTTCCTGTGTATGTGTGTGTGTTTTTTTTTTTACTCACTCTCTATAATTTAAGCACTAAACGCCAGATCTTCTACTTCTTCTTCGCATTCAGCAACTCTAAACTCTGGTTGTTTCTGATTGTAGTCCCCTTCCAGAACCTACTGTTGCGCTCGCATCCGTATTACGGATTTGACGCATCTGTTTGCAGACTGTTGGTTCCTTGCCTCTCAGTCAGTTGCACAGCTCCCAATTAGTCGATTCTTACGACAGGCTTTTGAGTAGGCAGTGGGTCTATTCTCCCCTCCCCAACGCCCCCCCCTTCTCCCACCCCCACCGCTATAATAAGACCCTGGAACCCACACGGGTATAACCGCCAGATGAATCCCCCTTCCCCCTTCCCCAACATCACCTCTTGTCCCAAATACCTCACAACAGTGTGAGTGTGTGGGCTTGTTAGAATAAAGAACAAGAAGTGAGTGAGGACAAGTAAAGGGATTCAAGGACCCCCAATATGCTGGGATCGTTCTTATTTTGGCAAACGTACAAAAAGTACAGACCTTGGGAGATAGATATCCAAGCACACACAAACAACACTCTCGTCATAATCTTAGATATAATTTTTTTTTTTTTCTGCTTCCTTCCTAGGAATAATGTGTTCAAGATTGCCTCGGGTCTAAAGAAAACCTACATACATAAGAATTTCTATCTTTGGGGTGGGGGTGGAAAAAAGGAGGGGGGGGGGGGTATCTGAAAAAAAAAGGAAAAGGTGGGGGCGGGGAGACGCAGAGGACAAGAAGAACAGGTTTTATTTTGTTTCTTGCAAATGAGCGTAGTAATACAATATCATGTAACAGAGGGATCAGTTTCCTTTCGTTACGTCATATCCTTCGTTAAGCGGCACGGAAGAAAACATTCTAGCCACGCAAAAAACAATAAACTGCTGTTTTCTTTCGTTAATCCGAAACGCAAATATGACAGCCGCGGAACAAAACGCTAATTCTTTGATAAGGGAAATTCAACAAACATGTCAGCCTATAAAATTAACATCATCAACAGGGAAAGCAGGGGTTAAGTGAAAGCTGTGTCCGTGGAAGATATTGGAATGAATATTTCTTTCAAAAAAAGACAACCGCTTTGTGTTATTTTTACAGTCTGAATTAGAAATGAATGAAGAGTCTGATTTATCAGTATGTTGACCTGTCATTGCTAAGCAAAAGAAGATCATAATCCCAGTCTCTAGCTGCCTGGTCCTGAGCTCAGGTTACTTCGTTACAGTTGGAACTCCTACAGAACTTCAGGGTTGAACTGGTCTTTTCAGTATTTGCTCATATAGGAATCTCAGCCTTGAGGTGGGTCATCCTGTTGGCTGCAACCCGGGAGGGGACAAACTGGAGTACAAACCACTAGAAGGAACGCAGTCACATTTACTAGCTTTGGTCAGCAAGGCTCACGAGGTTAATGGACCTAACTGTTATGTTATTTAACATGCGTTTGACCTCGTCAGGTTGAAGAGGTCATCTTCAGTTTGGCTTGTTGAACGGCAATGCAGCTTACGACTTTTTAACGCATCAGAAGAAAACAGACAGGTAGTATTCGAGGGAAAATACCTATCACTCATACATTATAGGCACCGGAGCCCGACCCCCCCCCCCCCCACCCCCACCCCATTTTTTGTAGGATTGGGCTTTCTGAGGGGTTAATCCCGTACATAATTTTGTAAGGGTGTTAAGTGCTCCACTTGAACTATGAATAGATATTCTCTTTAAGACTATTTGTTTAAACAGTTCACATTATTTAAACATAGTATTATATTTATTAACTACATATTAATTATTATAACTCTCTAAAATAGGACTATGACCCATTAAATGTTACCTCCGCTTTTTTGTCTAGAAAATATTAAGACTGAAGCATGTTTGGGGGGGGGGGGAGGGGGGAGTGGGTTTTGCAATATTTTCTTTAGACAGTCGCCCCTGTATTACGTGTCGACCAAACGGTGGTTTCTCGTATTAGAAATTATCCATTAGGGCCCAGGTAACTCACGTTCGATCCTAACTTATTTTTTTTTTTTATTGTGTCTCTTTTTTCTATTCAACTTCTCCTTGCTTCTTTCATGTGTTCCCTCAAATCGACTTTCACGTTCAAATTCTGAGACTTCAGACCTGGCCAGCATCTTATTTCCATCGTATTTCGACTCCCTTTTCATCTCATATTTCGATATCTGCCGCCCCTCCCTTCTCTCTCTTCGACTCTCTCTCTCTCGTTCTCTCATCCTCTTCTCTCTCATCTCTCTTCTTCTTCTTCACCTTCCCCCCCTCCCACATTTTTTCTGCCTTCTCTCTCATTTTGTTGTCTTCCTGCATATTAGTTGTCTTCTTCTTCCAGTTTCTACAGGTCCTTATCAATTAACCTCCCCCCCCCCCCCCCCCCTTCTGAAAAAAAAAAAAACCACCATGTCTCCCCCTCTCTCACTCATCGTCGCCTTCTCTCTCTCGTTCTTTCTCACTCATGTCAACTTTCATTTGTGTATGTTTAAAACCATATATAACAACACACACGCACACAGTAAACTGTATTTTAATTACATATTTTCTATTGCATACAAGCGATTACATATAAACCATACGAACTTCCTGACCACATTTTGTGTAATTCTGTTAGCGGCTAAAGCGTTTTTATACGAAAAACGTCAACTAAATAGAGATAATATGTCAAAGATGAATGGCAGAGTCAGCTGGAATCTCTTTGAAAGTATATTTCAATCGTTTCTTCCTTCTTGTGCGTCCTTTCAACTCCCCGCCCTTACCCTACCTCTGCACTTATCCGTGCTTTTTACTTACTTAAAGCGGCACTCATGTAAATAACGATACATTAAAATCATAAGAACCGAGGGGATGTTCCTTTATCTGTCTTTGGTGTCTGGGTACAGTAC
>CAJHNH020002502.1:566235-568735 GCA_905116865.2 Candidula unifasciata | reverse complement strand
TCTTCTTCTTCTTCTTCTTCTTCTTCTTCTTCTTCTTCTTCTTCTTCTTCTTCTTCTTCTTCTTCTTCTTTCTTCTTCTTCTTCTTCTTCTTCTTTCTTCTTCTTCTTCTTCTTCTTCTTCTTTATATATATTTTATTGTGTTGTTGTTGTTCTTCTTTTCTTTCTTCTTCTTCTTCTTCTTCTTTTTCTTCTTCTTCTTGTTCTTCTTGTTCTTCTTGTTCTTGTTCTTGTTCTTCTTCTTCTTCTTCTTCTTCTTCTTCTTCTTCTTCTTCTTCTTCTTCTTCTTCTTCTTCTTCTTCTTCTTCTTCTTCTTCTTCTTCTTCAAATTTCAGAAGTGGAAGAACAGCCAGATTTTCTTTCAGTAGTTACGACCAGTGAACGATAAGAAGGAGACTACGCTGTCCATGGTCAAGTCTTAAGCCCATGGATGGGCTAGGATTGTTATCTTTGCCCTCGACAGGAAAACACCCCCACCACATCACTTAGAATTTGAACCTGGGTCTCCCCAAAAAAAGAGCCCAGTTTTTTTGTTATTTTTAGAGTGGTAGGAAGCTTCGGCGTGGAACTCTTAGCATGGGAACTCTTCGCTGGCTATTTAGGAAGGAGACAGAGCACACGCGGGATTGTCCCCAGTTCAGTCTCTTCTATTTATTCATTAATTCATTCATTCCTTGAGGATGGCAGTTTTCTTAAGCTATCATCGCAATATTTACCAACTTTATCATAAAGCGAGTGCGGTGAAAGCTTTCTTGGATCAAGTGGGCAGGCAGAAATTGCATACAATGAAAGCGTCAGTAGAGGTTAGGAGAGATATCCAACGCTAAGGATGGGGTGTGGAGGGGAGGGGGGATTATTAGCATGTCGACTCTTCGTTGGCTACTGAGGGACGAGATAAAACAGTTGTGGGAATGTCCGGAGTGCAGTAATGTCATTCATTCATTTACCAACTGTCTCCCTCAGCGCCATCTCACCACACAGGAAAAACAGCTTGAGACCCGTTGTCATTCAGGTACAATGATCTATCTGCAACAAACATTACGTCTCATACATCAACGCTAGCATCTCCCTGCCACAGCTGCCATGTTTACGACGCCATGTTTGTGAACATTAAAACGCCCTTTCCCTGCTCCACTAACCGCCCGAAGTTCAGGCCTTCTGCTGTATTGCTTGTTTATGCACGTCTGCGCTTTGAAATTGTGAAACCTCTTGTGTTGCCCCTTTTTTATTGGGAGTTTCTTGATAGGTTTATCTTCTTGTTGTCGTTGTCAAAATCGATGTCGTAATTTTGTTCGCGAAAATGAGGAAGGCGACGTGCTGTTTCCAGGTGTGAAATTGTTTGTTTTCATGCAGGTAACGCCACTGGTAGAAGTCATAGTAGCGTATTAGCCAGATCGGTGGTGTTCTTCTTCTTCTTCTTCTTCTTCTTCTTCTTCTTCTTCTTCTTCTTCTTCTTCTTCTTCTTCTTCTTTATCTTCTTCTTCTTCTTCTTCTTCTTCTTCTTCTTCTTCTTCTTCTTCTTCTTCTTCTTCTTCTTCTTCTTCTTCTTCTTCTTCTTCTTCTTCTTCTTCTTCTTCTTCTTCTTCTTCTTCTTCTTCTTCTTCTTCTTCTTCTTCTTCTTCTTCTTCTTCTTCTTCTTCTTCTTCTTCTTCTTCTTCTTCTTCTTCTTCTTCCACCTCCTTCTCCTCCTCCTCCTCCTCTTCTTCTTCTTCCTCTTCTTCTTCTTCTTCTTCTTCTTCTTCTTCTTCTTCTTCTTCTTCTTCTTCTTTCTTCTTTTTTTTTGTGTGTGTGTAAACAGTCACAATAAAATTTCGTCACTCGGAAGAAACAGGAAAAAGAAATTGCCTAGTAAAATCAGAGACAGCTAAAAAATACTATGGTTAGTTCTGCAACGCCCTGTAAAGGATACTCAACTAACTTTATAATGATTAGAGGTTAGATTAGAGGACTAGAAAAAAATATGCTAAGCAAATTCAATCGAATACCATATATATGTACACACACACACACACACACACACACACACATATATATATATACATAAAGTCATAATCATGTTCCGTGTCGGTAAGTGTAAGTTGTCAAATTTCGCCACCTCATACGATCACCAAAATCATCGATCAGGGCATTGTTGTTTAGTCTAACCTATGTGAAAAGACCATCCAGGTCTTTGTCTCTAAGACTTCCCCTTGCACTCTTTCCACCAATCTTGACATTGTTACCAGGTTCTCGAGACGACTTTTTCTGGAAACGTACCTATAAAAGCACATCTATTTGCCTATCCGTTGTCAGCAATTTATAACCGTTGTCAATACATTTAATCTCCTTACATTTGTAGGCGTTACAAAGATATTTTTACCCATTGTTAAAAGATGTATTTCCATTGTTAAATGTCTCTGTCCATTCCCCCCTAAAATTTCCCAACTTAGTCAAAACATTTACACTTTTATTTCAAGTGGGGTCATGTTAGCGCAGTCGATAGGATACTTGCTTTCAAATCCA
>CAJHNH020002502.1:553735-561235 GCA_905116865.2 Candidula unifasciata | reverse complement strand
TTCAACAAGTCCATCACACTTGTTTTCAGTACACTGCCCGTGTACATGTGCTTCAACAAGTCCATCACACTTGTTTTCAGTACACTGCCCGTGTACATGTTCTTCAACAAGTGCATCACACTTGTTTTCAGTACACTGCCCGTGTACATGTTCTTCAACAAGTGCATCACACTTGTTTTCAGTACACTGCCAGTGTACATGTGCTTCAACAAGTGCATCACACTTGTTTTCAGTACACTGCCCGTGTACATGTGCTTCAACAAGTGCATCACACTTGTTTTCAGTACACTGCCCGTGTACATGTGCTTCAACAAGTGCATCACACTTGTTTTCAGTACACTGCCAGTGTACATGTGCTTCAACAAGTGCATCACACTTGTTTTCAGTACACTGCCAGTGTACATGTGCTTCAACAAGTGCATCACACTTGTTTTCAGTACACTGCCCCTCATTTTTTTAAATAGTTGAGAACAATGTCAACATTTATAATAAGTAAAAAAAAAGTAAAGATCCCTTTTCACGCCTTTAGGCGCATCGGGCACACTTTAAGAGCAACCATACTTTTACAGATCAATCGGAACTAGGTGGGTAATGTGGTCAGCACTACGCCGGCCGTCTTTACTTACCCAGGACCTACATCCTGGTACCCCTTTTAGGCTGGGTCGACCTACGACGCCCCATACCATGATAAAACTCCACGCAACCAGCAGTGGGTTTCGATCGCAGTAGGTTGGAACTACGAGTCGGACTCGCAACGCCTAAGCCACGGACGCCGCAACATTTATTATACTGATGCAAAATTTCTACAAGAAACCAAAATATTGAGCGTCGTATCAAAAGTACAGTTTTGCTCTCAATGGTCAGACATTAAAAGATGCAAAGGAAAGTACCAACTATTAGGTCTTGTCGGAGGTAGAAGATTGTTATTACTTCTGACATTGAACTGAACACAATTTAATCCTTTATCTTAGTTTCGTTTTTATCTACATCGTTCTGTTTCAATTTATTGAAAACCTTTTTGAAAGCACCTTTTCCTTTTGCACGATTTTAAATGGATCTTTTGAACCCCACATCTCTTGCCATTACTGCCATATACTCCCGACATCAAGTGTGTCTTAACACTTCAATCCGCCACCACTTTTATATTGCTCAATTATAGCCATCTATTATATTCTCCTCCTCACCCCTGCTGATTTCAATTGCACCTTCTAAGCGCTCCGTCAACCATTGTAAACAACTCTTTGTACTTCTGTGATATTCTTGTCTTTGTTTTGTGGACTGTTTTCATATGTTGATTGATCAGTGTTGTCGAGGCTTTCCACTCCCGCCAGATCATGATGACTGTATAGATTACTCTGTGACATCTTTAATTTGACCAGAGTCTTGCTCAGATGTTCTTCCGTCTGCCTTGTGTACTGGCAATCACTTTAAAGCATAGTCTTTGTATATATTGCTTGGTAAGATCTTTTAGCGAGCAGAGACTTAGAAGTCTGGTAGAGCCACAGATGGATCAGGCCCAATACGTCTTCAGGGCAAACCGAGGTACTCAAGACAACTTAACACTAAGACGATGAGTGAAAAAACCCTTGAATATAAGAGTGAGATGCACCTATGTTTAAAAACAAATTGAAATGGGTCTGCTTGACAGGGAAAAACATCTCAGCACCTCTGATCAGTGCAATAGTGTTTCCACAAAAGCTGTCGAAATTATGAAAGAACAGCAGACCAAAAGTCAGAAGAATTTAAGACCACTAGCAGTGTTAGACAAGGTGATATTCTCTCACCTTACCTCTTCATTCTTATATGTTCAAGACCTGTAAGGAGAAGACAAAGAAGTACTCAGTGGGATACTGGAAGATGAGACCAATATGTATATTAGAGCAGGCATTTGCAGACTATGTGGCCCTGATAGCTAAATCAGAGACACACCTTCAGTCCAACTTACTTGTCTGGAAGGAAGAGCTTGAAAAGAGAGGGATGACCATCAGTATCTCCAAAACTAAAACAATAGTGATTTCAAGAGAGGAGAAGAAACACCAGTATGCATTGGAGCAGGTTAACCTGCTCAAATACCTTAGAGTTGTATTAGACAGAAACGGAGGCATAAAAACTGAGCTGACTACACGAATAGCAGATGCTGGGAGACTCTCCCAGGCCATAAAACGAGGGTTTCTTAGCAAAAGAGAAACTGGTGAGAGGACGAAAATGGCTGTTTACCGCTCTACTAATGTATCAGTCATGACCTATGGGTGTGAGTGTTGGGCAATGACAACTGCTTACAGAAGCTAGATTCAGGTCTCAGAAATGAGATATCTGAGACAGGTGGTCCAAGTGACAAGAAGGGACAAAGTCCGCAATCAGACAATACGTCAAGATCTTGATACCCAGTCCTTAAAAACCCCAGTGGATCAGTCACAGTTACGATGGTTTGGACATGTATGCAGAATGGGAGAAAATCGGCCACCATGTCAGGCATGGGAGGCTAAGAACCAGGGAACCAGGCATCTAGGGCGACCCAGGGTCCCCTGGGAAGACAAAATCCTACAGTTCCTAACTGACAGAGGACTGGAATGGAACAGAGCCAGAAAGAAAACTGCCGATAGAGACACCTGGCAACCTCTCTGGCAAACCTCTTCACCCCAAGGTAGAAGAGAAGCGACTAAGTAAGTAAGGTCTTTAAGTTGACCGATATCTTTATTACACTGGATCAGGTCTTCTAAACAAAGTATTATATTTTTCTGTCCTCATAGTCCATGCAGAATGTGGACAACATAAATATCAAAGATTCTGAAAAGTACTTTATACGAAGCCAACAGAAGGGTCGGTTCCAGAGATCTCTTCCTGCCCTGACACCACGAGGCATTCCATGAATAGAGAAAAGAAGAAAAGGAACAGTTCATGCAAGGTTATACTTGTCGTCATGCCTGCCGTCAACCTTCTGTCCCATGTAATGCCAGGCGTTTCTGATACATAGATTCTCCGAGGTCGTGATGCCGAACAGCCCACCTGTTCATCTTCTTCTCAGCGTTCACCGTAAACTCAGGCAGAACCTTTCGGCTGTTCATCCATTTCTGGACTTGAGGTCTTCATTCACACCCATGTTACATAATGACCTTTCTGTATGCAGATGCTCCCTGATTACAAATGTAACACCTCCTATCTTGTCGCCTTTTACGATGTGTTTTCGGGGGCGTCGGCGTCACTATCAGGTGGTCACTTCCAACATAACTTCCCGTGAGTTAGATTAACACATTGTTTCAATATGTTCGGAATATGTTACTAACATAAACATCATCGATGCACAGCTGAACTGATTTCCAGACATCTCCAAGAGCTTCTCAATTACTGTATATTCCATTTTTTACACACATTTGTGTTGTACACAAATTACTAGTCAAACAAAGATCAAAGAAATTCGCCACTTTAAGAAACCAGCAGCGTCTGTGCAACTGTAAATTACAGAATCACAAGCACTTGGAAAATCGGAGGGAAAAAAAAAAGGCACAAATTCGTGTTGATCAGTACACGAGTTTTCGAGAGACTTACTAAAGTATGCCGGCGTGATTTTTGTAACACACTCTGAATAATAATCAGGAAGCCCATGGACTTTTAACAATCATCAAAGAGGCGGTTTGAAACCATACTTTAGCGCTCGGTTAGCATGCGTATTTACCATTGCACCACTACAGAATCTCACTGTACCGTATTTAATCATCGCATAGACATGCGGTAAATTTAACTACCAAACATAAAAATATAACAAAACCATAAACGCAACAAATACATGTATAACAGGAGGATTAATTTAAAAAATACTGGTTATCAAAGGACACATTGGAATACATCACCAACAACAATACTCCACAGCGAAACTACGAGAAAACCTTTGTTATGTTTAAGCACATGCTTTTGCCCCCCGCTTGTCCTTGTTTAAGCACGCTCTTTGCCTTTCATTTTTGCCTTTCTTTATGTTTGCTGGGACTTCTAGGTAAATGCATTTTTATGCTTAAATTGTGAGTGACATTTTCCTAGCCGGTGTAAGGTTAGACAAAGAACACGCAGATATATGTGAACGACATCCTGTATTTACTTGTCATTTTCAAAATGGCCACCGGAACAGAAACTTTGGGTAGTTTATGTGGCTAAGATGGCCGAGTTTCAGTTGCGTATCTTTAAAAAAAAAAAAGCACAAAAAAAGAATTAGCATAATAATGCGCCACACAATAAGAATGCAAGCATCTGCTTTGGTAAAACAAACACGTATACAAACACACGTCAAAGACTATTAATCTCTTATCTTTTGCTGTTACACAATAATCCCGAAAAAAAAACTTCTTGTATCTTCTTAAAGCATTTATAAGCAAATTAAAAAAACATAAAGACTACTTAAAAACGATTCCTACTTCACTTACAATAAAACCTCTTTACGCAATTATTTTACGACAGTTCCTTTCATTAATTTTACATTGTCCTTGCCGAAAACCAACCCGCACTCACATCAACACGTACGTCGCCCATATATGACTGTCAATTTACGACAAACGGTCTGTCTAAAGTTTGAATGAAACAGCTGAGGCACATACACACGCCTCAGAGGTTATTAAAAGCTCATATATTTTCAGGAGCCCTCTATTATGATATTCATGCTCTCTCCATAGGCGCCGGATCCTGGGAGCTCGACAACCTCAAGACCTAGCCTGCATCCATTCCCACACACACTTTTTCTTTTCCAGTTTCTTTGCAGAAGGGACGGGTGTAATATTTAATGAGCGCTCAGTAATATTTAATGAGCGCTCCCACCCCCACCCCACTCCTTTATTGTGGTTACATACATTTTTGGAGGCAACTAAGCATACTCTTTACGCTCCGACCCAGTCATATTTCCATGATTTCTTTGTATTTGTTTATGCAATGTCTGTGGCTTAGGCGTTGCTTTCGAACGCGTTTCGTGATCCGAGATGCCTGCATAGATCCCAGCTGTGGGCGATTTGGTAACATACCACCTTCGGTTGATTTTGACAATGGTACCGAGAACCGACCGTTTAGCAAGCAATGACAAACTACTGAAGGTAAACATTACCCGATGATTTAATTTGATTTGATTCAAGAACCGAGATCACAGCATTCGGGCATTCCCATAAGCGCTCCGTCCTCATCTTCGGCAGCAAGCGAAGAGTTTCGATACTAATGGTGCAAGTAACATTCTGATTAAACCTCCGTCTTGCCTTTCCTCTGAGCCTCGAGCATCTGCCAGAACCTCTTGTCACTTCCCTCTGCATCAATCTCACCAGACTGTGGTGATCCATCTGTTCCTCCGAACTGTACACGCTCTCCCACAAGGCACTAACCACGTCTGCCCTATCATGTAGCAGTATTCCACCAAGTTGTGCAGAGCCAGCCAGTCTGTCCGCCTGTTCATTTCCCAACACACAGGCGTCCCAGGCGTGCCCTGGCGAAAAAAAAATTCCAGACAATACTCCTCACCCGTGTCCTCCGCAGCGAGGCATGCCTGTCCTGATCTTCCTCAGCATGCTTTCTGAGTCAGTAACAATCACAATGTGTGTCCCCCGTGTGGGTTCCGGGGCCCAATTTTAGGAAAAAACTAGAATAGACCCACTGCCTCCCCAAAAGCATGTCGTAAGAGTCGACTAATTAGGGAGCTTCCTTAGAAGTCGCAGTGCATCTGCCGGAGAGGCAAGGAACCAACAGCCTGTTTTCAAGAGAATGAGATTTGTAAAACTGATGCACACGCAACACTCAGGTTCTAGAGCAGGACTGCAGTTCAGTAGTGGACGAGCAACCAGAAATTTCTGCCAGAGTTTACAGCTGGTGAACGCGAAGAGAAGAAGACAATGTGTGTGTGTGGTGTTCTCTAGCCAGCAAAAAGCTGCAATGACCGCCTCCACCTCCATTCTTAAGCTGAATGTTGTGATATCATATTCTAGGCTCTCCTGCACCAAATGTCGACCATGAACTTTTGCTAAGAAACCCTAAGCACTTCTTTTGCTTCTTGACACTGAACCGTCTGTGTAAATGATCAAATATAACCCATTACCCAGTAAAATCACAAAACAGTAAAACATAAATAAATACTGGGGTTGGTTCGACAACGTCCTTTGAAGGGTACTATCTATAACTTTCACACACTGTATTACATATTACTGTAAATAATAATCTATTTATACGTCCCTCAGTCCACAATAAAACTAACAATATTACTGCGCTCTTAAACTAAGCTTGATCTTACTGTGGCCACCGCTCACGAGAAAATTATTAGGGTTGAGCACCCTCGCTCACAGCGATTTCTTTGTGGCGACGCCCCTAGCGCTATCTCTCTCTCTCTCTCTCTCTCTCTCTCTCTCTCTCTCTCTCTCTCTCTCTGTCTCTCTCTCTCTCTCTCTCGCTCTTGTCATCTTTAGGATTTGTGTCGAATCTACCACAGGCAACACCTGCAGGCGGGGACTTTTGACCGCAGAAATCTGACTTGCTTTAAAGCTAAACGTGCTACGGATTAATTATTAATCCTAAACAAACTGAATGCTAAATTATTCCGATTGACACAGTCAAGATTGTGAGTTATAAACAGGCGCTCACTGTTCGGATTAAGCTGTTTACTCTGGTTACTAAAGTGGTCTTTGTTGACGTAATGCTTTCATGTGATTAGCAAAGCAGAGAAGGAAAAGGGGGAGGGGGAGAGAAAGGTGGAGAAGGATGATGAGAAGAAGAAGAAGAAGAAGAAGAAGAAGAAGAAGAAGAAGAAGAAGAAGAAGAAGAAGGAAAAATGAGAAGAAGGTAGGAGGAAAAGGATGGAGAGGGGTGAGGTGGGGGCTGTGGTGGAGAGAGAAGAAGACGGATGACATTCTTGTTATTGCTGCTATAGTTTTCTGTTCTTGTTGCTCTTTTTTTTTTTTTTTTCTTATTCCCTTTTCGCTCTCCTCCTCTCTTCCATTTCTGCCTTCGCTTCTTCTTCCTCTTCTTCTTCTTTCTTTCTTTGCGTGAACCGGCTGTGGACACTGGCATAAAGTTCTAACTCGTTCACTTCTGGACATAATGCTTTTTCTAGGACTTTAATTCAGCGTGCAAATTCGCTTTACAGACCTGGCTTATTGTATACCGTCTGTTGGGTACTCGTTTCTCAGGCAGAAAGCACCCCTAATTAGTCTCTGTAGCGCAGTGATCAAGCCCTTTATCTCCAGTTATGAAGTTTGTGGGTTCATTTCTTGGCTGCGTCTTTCAGATCCCAGGGAGTCGTCGCTGGAGCTACGCAGTTCGTGCTCAGGGTGGCTCCAGGCAGCTAGCCATTCTGCGGTAAAAGACCAAGTCTGTAAGATAAAATCCGGTGCAAGTAAGTAGACGAATTCGTCGCCGGTCTGGACAGTGTTTGGGTCTGTCTCCTCTGATCATTTGATCGCATCAATACTGCAGGAGTTCTTTTCAGGGCTCTGTGGATTTTTTTCCCCCAGCAAAGCACCTGAATTACATCGGTACTCAGACTGCAAC
>CAJHNH020002502.1:533735-548735 GCA_905116865.2 Candidula unifasciata | reverse complement strand
TTTTCATTTGGCATGTAGAAGGCAATCTGGCAAGCTGCAACATTAGCTATAGGAACCGCTGCCATAAATCAGTGCTTATGTTAAGACATCGAGTTCCCTCCCATAGCGGAACCACGAGGCAGCAAGATGGAGAAGCTGCCATATTTGATTAGATATGACGATATGTACGTCTTCCACTGGCCACAAAGTCTTTGAAATGAATGTGAAAGTCGTATTTCTCCCAGTAACTGAATATGTCCGTTATGAGAAAATAAGCATGGGAGGTCGAGACAGAGAGACGGGCCACATTCGTTATGTTCTCTCAGCCTGCATTCTGAAGGATTCATTTTTGCGGGGATTCTCGTCGTTTTGATCATTACTTATATTTTCGTTTCTGTCTGCGGTTATCTAAAATCTTGCACTCTTGTCTAGACATGTCTTCTAATGTCGTTGAATGCGGGTATGAGATTTCGAAATTTGGTAAAGGATCGCAGTTGTTGCCTATCAAGACTTCCCGATAGCAAGTTTCATAGCAACAACCAGCCTAGCTGTAAACTATAACACAACGTGCCAGCGGCTGGTTTCAATGGTCAAGCCATTTGCCTAGTGCTCTGAAAGTCGTGGGTTCGTTTCAAGGCGGCGTCGTTCGATTTATCAATGCACATTTTTTGGAGCTCGTGCTTTGTGCGACGATCTCGACATGCGCGGCTAGCCGTTCTGCGGAGAGAGACTGGGTCCTATAGGATAAAACTCAGTGCAGTCTATCATCTCGACTTTATCTGTAATTTTAAGGGACAGCCAAGAAGAAAATAGCGATGGCAACTTTTAGCTAGTCAAAGCGACCAGAAGGTCTTGGTTTGATTCCATACAAGTTGAGATTTTTTTAATAAAGGAGTTGGGTTCTTAGGTAGAACCAGAATCCAGTTTATACCAGGAAGTGTCATGAGAAGTAACTGCGTGATGATGATCATCAGGCTCGCTGCAACAACAAAAATATTAAAATATTGAAGGGAAAATTTTTTGCTTAAGTTATATTTAAAATGTATCCCTGAATATCCTTTTTTGGCGGAGGGGAGGGGAGGGGGGTGTCAAGGCGCTTGAGACACTAGGCTAGTTAGCCTGTTTCTGTCGGGTATGACAACTGTTTTTATTCTACCCACAACATTTTAATCTTCTACTTTTGTAACTCAACTTAAGAAAAAGATCAGAGTAAATAATAATCATTTGTTAACCCCTGACTTTAATACCTACATATGTTTCATCAGCCTAGTTTTCATTTCACTAACTGCACATACATTGGTGACGTCATTGTTTTTGTAGCGACGGGAAATCCAAGATGGACGTGCCTGGACATCAAGACAATAGATTCTTGGCTCCAAGTTTTACAGCCACACTGGCTGATCTCCTCTGCCCCCGGAGCCAATAAATCGCCTTCATTACAGTCCCATGTCAAGGCCGTTATCTTTATATCCGTGCTTTATGACTCTGCCTCTAGAGCTTGCCCACGGAGATTTACAGCCCCTTAGATAGGGTCCTTCGGAAGGAGCGAGTTGTGTCCTTGTTTACTGCCGTTTCCTTGGTCGCCGAATGTCGATTATAAATTCTCTGTAGCGTTTTGTGTTTTGACAGCAGGTGATCGTGTCCATCATCGTTTGGCTTCTCAGGCCGTGATAATGTTTCTGTCTTTGCGACCCTGTCAAATTATCATCGTGTGCCAGGCCGGGAAGCACAAACAGTCAGGGTTGAACGTAACATATTCTCTGAGTTTTGATAGATTTAGTCGCAGACAGTTTTTCATGTTGCCCTGGCATTCCATTCAGTATTTTCGGCTTTATTTATTCTGTTTCGGTAATTACTGATCTGTTTAATGACAGCAGCTCCTGCGACAATTCCTTGCTACTTTCTTTTGTATATAGCAATGCCTCTTCCCCCTTTCCCCCTAACCCCAACTCGATTCGATTTCATTATTGTCTCTACATCTTCATAGACCAGGTCGTCTTTATTGTGAATGTTTTAGATACTCAGGATATGCTTTGTGACTCAGCATCTATCTTCTTTTTTTTTCCATCTATCTTCTTTTTTTCCATCTTTTTCTTCTTCTTCTTCTTCTTCTTCTTCTTCTTCTTCTTCTTCTTCTTCTTCTTCTTCTTCTTCTTCTTCTTCTTCTTCTTCTTCTTCTTCTTCTTCTTCTTCTTCTTCTTCTTCTTCTTCTTCTTCTTCTTCTTCTTCTTCATCATCATCATCATCTTCTTCTTTTCTTCTTCTTCTTCTTCCTCCTCCTCCTCATCATCATCATCTTCTTCTTCTTTTCCTTCTTCTTCTTCTTCTTCTTTTTCATCCTTTTCTACTTCTTGGTCTCTTTCTCCTATTCATCTTTCTTCATTATTGTCTCTACATCTTCATAGACCAGGTCGTCTTTATTGTGAATGTTTTTAGATACTCAGGATATGCTTTGTGACTCAGTAATTATCTTCTTCTTCTTCTTCTTTTTCTTCTTCTTCTTCTTCTTCTTCTTCTTCTTCTTCTTCTTCTTCTTCTTCTTCTTCTTCTTCTTCTTCTTCTTCATCATCATCATAATCTTCTTCTTCTTCTTCCTCCTCCTCCTCATCATCATCATCATCTTCTTCTTCTTCTTTTTCTTCTTCTTCTTCTTCTTCTTTTTCTTCTTTTTCTACTTCTTGGTCTCTTCCTCTTTCTTCTTATTTTCTTGTTTTGTTGTTGTTATTGTTCTTCTCCTCCCCTCCCCCTCCCTTCTTCTTCTTGTTTAAATTACACCAGCTAATTTTAGGAAACGTTAAAATTTAAACTCCTTTTAAATACAGTGATACCTCGGTGCACATACTTAACCCGTTCGTGATCCACGGAAGTTTACCAAATGTTCCATTTCTTAAACTCCCCGAGGAGACAGCAGAAGTAAAGTTCTTTGGGAAAATGTTCAGTAAAAGCCAACCCCGATGAGCCTCAACTAGGTCCAAGCAGCCAAAAGAGACAGAAAACAAAAAGACGAAAAAGAAACAACGCGAACAATTCAGATTGCTGTGGTTTTATTGAAAGGGAACTTTCCTTTAAAACAACATCTCATTCTCGTCCATTCTCAGTACCATTCGTGTAAACACTTGACTCTTCCCAGGAAGGTCAAGTTTTGTTTATTTCATCTAACTAATTTTGTAGTTATGTATTACAGTATTGGACGGTAGGTGCATTAGTTGATACAATCCCATCAATGTCAATAACAATAGATTATTTTTAATAGGAACGGATATCTGGGTTCTGAGGTCCACATATGGAGAAAACAAGAATAGAGCAACTGATTACCCAACAAGCATGTCGTAAGTGTCGACTAATTGAGAGCTTCCTTCGAAGTCGGAGTGCATCTGCCTGAGAGGCAAGAAACCAACAGTCTGCATGTAAATGAGTCAGAACTGTAAAACGGATGTGCAATCAACACTCAGGTTCTGGAACGGGAATAGAGTCCAGAAGTGGACGAGCAACCAGAATTTTCCGCTGAACAAGAAGAAGAAGAAAAAAAAAGAAGAAGAAGAAGAAGAAGAAGAAGAAGAAGAAGAAGAAGAAGAAGAAGAAGAAGAAGAAGAAGAAGAAGAAGAAGAAGAAAATTATCCTTTTACTTCTCAAGGGTAAATTGGCTTACTATACGTACTATATGGTATACATCCAAGGATCAGAAACCGATTAGGTACGTACACCGAGGTAGAATTGTTTTTGAAAGGCGTATATATTTTAACATTTTATGAGATTAGCTGGTGTAATTTAAAATGGCAGGGGCCTTGTGGCTTTTTAACAGTTAGGGCCTCATCAAATCTAAAGCAGGCCCAGTCCTAACTTTATTTTTAACCACATTACACTCACAGATATAAGCTCTATCGGTCAAAGTCATGGATGCACACATGCTACACACTACTCTTGAAACCGAGTATCTCAAGATATAAAAAAAAAGAAAAAAGTGTAGATTAACAAATACAGTTTATTCAAAACACGTTTGGCTAATTTGCCAAGGCTAGACTCGTGTCTGCCAGATCCAATGATTAACTTCACCTTTTCATAATTGGGTCAACCTTTGCCTCGAAGACTTATCTTAGAGGTCAATGGAAAGATAGCAGAAAGCCGTCCTCCCGTCTGCCTGGATATTTGGCGGGTTATTGTTTCTAATGGTTGCACTCGAAGAGCCTTGGATTATTGTATCGTGCCACTATTTATCACGCGTGCCAGACTTGCCACACGGCCGCACTTGCACATACAATACTGACATCACTGGGGTGCAACATTTCAGAGCTCTTTTATGTTCTGGGGCGATGGCCCGGAAGTGCTGAGCATTATGGGAATAATGGCGCCACGTCAGCATCAAATGTAGCCGTTTGTTTCCGTTTAAAGGTTTTATGCCAGCTTAGCAAGTATCTGAAACTATTCGTGGAAAATGAGCAGCCAGTTTACGAGTTTTATAACGTATTTCATCAAAAAATTCGAAAAAAAATCATCATAAGTTAATAGAAAGACTTTGTAACATCTGCATTGATCATAGTTCTTCTCGACGTTATGATATATTATGTTATCACAGTCGATCTCATTGCATATTAGGCATTCCCATGGTTGCTCAATCCTCGGATGCAGCAGCCAACCCTAGGTACCTCTACTGATTGTGCCCATTTCTATCCTAGGATGAACGTTGATGCTAGTTAGTTATCTAGTTAATGAGTTAGTAAGCTTGTTAGTTAGTTAATCGACATATTATCCTTATTCCGCATCAAATCATTAAATAGATATCGATAAGTGTTAGCATCCCCTCCTCAGTTTATTCCCACAGCGTGTAGCGGCTGACGACACCAGTCCTGTGTTGGTTTCTTATTCTTCTTTGGCTTTTCTTGCATAATGCTCTTGTCTGGCTACATCCGTTTTAGCCTGCTGTTCTCGCAATCTGGTTATAGCTGCAGATTCACAGTCACTTAATTCTCGCAAACGTCTTACTTCTGAACAATGATGTTGAAACAATTGCACCAGATAGAAGGGAATGAAAGAATAAACAGCGAGCCCTATGTGACACATAACAGAACAACATGGTGATTATGGTGATAATGATCATTCCTAAAAAACCCGCTGTACTGTGCGGGTGCTGAGGTATGAGGGTTCCCATGCGATTGATTCCTGTTAGGGCTGTACCGAATATTCGCTTCGTATTCGCTTCGGGGCCGAATAGTGGACCTAATAACTATTCGGTATTCGGCCGAATAGTTGCGATCGGGCCGAATACGAACAGTGGTTACCTCACACCCATTCCTGGACTGGTAGAAATTAAACATATCAAGATTTCCCACCTTGGTTCATACTGTCCAGCGTTATCTCTGTGCACCACCTACGAGCGTACCAAGTGAACGTCTGTTTAGTACAGCTGGAAATACCTTCAGTGAGACCAGAATCTGCCTTAATGCTGACAACATGGAACGATTTAGTGTTTGTGGAAAGCTAATGCCGCTTTCGTAGATTAATTAAGCTGTCAGTGACAATTTACAAGTTTAGTTACTTGTTATAAAACTAAGAATACTTTCACTCCTATGTATTAGTTACCACAGACTGACTGACTGAAGAATGCAAAACATGAAATGTATTTAAATGTTTACTATTCTGTACTACATTGTGTAAAGTAAAATGTCAGCGTACATTTGACATTATGGATGTTTTCTTTTCAGATGTATTATATACTCGAAAGTGGAAGAATGGGCCTCAGTGTGAATAATGGGAAGACAGAAGTAATGGTGGTATCAAAGAAAATAATTACTCCTAAATGTGTAATAAAAGTCAATGGTTTTATTTGGCACAAGTAGGGAAATTTAAGTATCTGGGCACATGGATAACATCAGATGGAAGATGCTTTACTGAAATAAGAAACAGAATAGGACAAGCAAAAACTGCATTTTATAAAATGAAGAACATCTTATGCAATACATCTTTCTCATTGAAGGTTAGAAAAAGAATTCTTGCTTGCTACATACATCCAGTGTTAACATATGGCTGTATGTCATGGACAATCGGTAGGCAGGCCAAACAATTTCTTGAAGCCTTAGAGAAGTGGTATTACAAAACAATGCTTAAAATACCCTGGATAGTGAAAGAACATCGAACCGAGGCGAGCGGTGCTTACTGCAAGAAGGCTGGTAAACCAGCAATGAACTGGGCTGAGCAGTGCTCACTACGAGAAGACTGGTGAACGAACATCGAACTAGTGCGAGCGGTGCTCACTACGAGAAGACTAGTGAACGAACATTGAACTGAGGCGAGCGGTGCTTACTACAGGAAGGCTGGTAAACCAGCAATGAACTGGGCTGAGCAGTGCTCACTACGAGAAGACTGGTGAACGAACATCGAACTAGTGCGAGCGGTGCTCACTACGAGAAGACTAGTGAACGAACATTGAACTGAGGCGAGCGGTGCTCACTACAAGAAGACTAGTTTACGAACATCCAACTGGGGCGAGCGGTGCTCACTACAAGAAGACTGGTGAACCAGCAATGGATTGGGTCGGGCAGTGCTCACTACAAGAAGACTGGTGAACCTACATCGAACTGGGGCCGGCAGTGTTTACTACAAGAAGACTAGTGAACCAGCAATACATTGGAGCGAGCAGTGCTCAATACATGAAGACTGTTGAACGAACATCCAACTGGGGAGAGCTGTGCTTACTTCAAGAAAACTGGTGAACGAATATCGACCTGTTGCGAGCGGTGCTTACTACAAGAAGACTGGTAAACCAGCAATGGACTGGGTCGGGCAGTGCCCACTACAAGAAGACTAGTAAACGAACATTGAACTGGAGCGAACGGTGCTTACTACAAGAAGGGGCTGGTAACCAGCAATGAACTGGGTCGGGCAGTGCTCACTTCAAGAAGACTAGTGAACGAACGTTGAACAGGCGAGCGGTGCTCAGAGATGTGGTATTACATAACAATGCTTAAAATACACTGGACAGCCACAAAAAATAAAAGTAACCAAGAAGTTTTGATAGAGGCGGGAGCCCGAACACAACTACTCACAGGCATCAGAAGGAGACAGTCATCATTTTTCGGCCATGTTATAAGATGGGGGAAAATAGAACATGTGGTGACCACTGGAAAGATATGTGGAAGGAGGGATAGAGGAAGACAACGAGAGAAGATACTTGACAGTCTTGTTGCATGGCATGGAGGTGTGTCAGCACACGAACTGATACATGCTGCAGGAGATCACAGATTGTGGCGAGGTATAATCGCCTATGCCAGTCAGCAAGGCACCTGATGATGAGGATTCACTAATTGTATTCGTATTCGGCCACATAGTTGGTCCAGCTATTCGTATTCGGCCGAATAGTGATTTTCACTATTCGGTATATAATTTCTCGTCTTTTTTAGGTTAAAACTTTTCATCATTTGAAGCCCTACTCTGGCTCTTGCCAAGGGCCGCAATATAGCCTGGCCATAAATATGGTCTAAAGGCTGAACGCGGTTTTTGGGACCTCTCCACGGTTATCTTCATCCACATGGTGGCACATTGTGTCATTGGGTGTTCATCGCTTGTGTGATGTCCTTGTGGGGTAGAAAGTCAGTCAGTCAGTCACCTTCATCTGTATGGGCAACAGTCGTTTTCTTAAGACCTTTGTCCATGCCTTTAGATGTATTGGTCATATAAGGCTAGACCTTTATTTTATAGACCAATGGGCACTCGGTGAGTAATGTGATCACCATCACGCCGGCTGCCTTTACTTCCAAAGAATTTACTTGATACTCAGTCTTAGTCGAGATTTCAATTCAAGATCTTTTGTAAGAAAAAAAAATGTTGGGCTTCATTCGGAGTTGAAATCACATCCTTCGAACCCGCAGACGAGCGACTAGCCGCTACACCACAGCGGATTATCCCTGTAAATTGTCCAGCCAAAAGTAGACCACTATCCGACGAGGGGTCTGGAAACAGACGATATCACTTAAGTATTAGGGCCAAGAGATTTGTGATCAAAGACGGGCCGGCGAACCCGTACTGAAAATATCGTGCCTAGGCCTAGTGTCTGCTTGCCATCATGTCGCTATTAAGATCACTCCACTTGGGACCTACCGTGACAAAGGCTACTTCTAGGGACAGAAACAACAATCTAACTGTTGGGAAATCCGCACCGTTTACTTGGGATTTGGTCCACGCATGATCGTGTGAAAAACTGACGACGGTAACATATACATGTCACGTGATCCGACCCTCCGACACAGAGAAAACATTAGGGCCTTTAAAAAGTTTCTAGGTGAAAATGTAGGGAAGGGACGGCTCAGTCTCCTCGATTCCACCTCCTAAGCAAATCTGGTTGACCACATCACCCACTTAGCGCCGATTGGTATATAAAATGTCAGCTTAGCCCTATGTGCCCTGAAGGCATTGAAAAGGGTCCTTTTTATTACACTTTTTTGCCATTCAAACATTCTTATCATTATTGGAGCTCTCCGCGGCAAACTGGTCAAGCCGCTTGCTTCGTGTTCTGAAAGTCTTGGGTTCACATCATGCACGGACTCAGCGTTCAATTCGTGAGTTCCGATTTTTAGTGGAGATCCCTAGGGAACGTCGCTGGAGCTACAGAGTTCGTGTTTTATTCGACACTCTCAGTAGACGCCTAGCCGTTATGAGGAGAAAAATCGAGGTATATGTGATAAAAACAGTTGCAATAAAGCAGATCCTCCTGACTTATACTTTAATATACTTATTGTTGTTATTAATATTATTATTAATGTGCTAAAGGCCCCCTCCCCCCAAAAAATTGGGGTCCGAAAACCCACACGAGAAAACCCCTCAGTAGCAGCCTCTCATCTTCTGTCATCTCCTTTAGCTCCCACTGTGTCCTCCCCATATTGTTCAGTCCTTACCCACATTCTCTGTTCTGTATTTGCTAGATCTACCTCTTTCTCTCGTGCCCTTGAGTTCCAGTAAAAGAACTTTCTACATATACTACCACAGGGTTTTCTTAAAGTGCAACATATCCGGTACCATCGTCTTGTCCGCAACGCTTGATTCGTATGCGGTTTTTATATTTTAATTGTTGGTGCTTTCTCAATACCCTACCCCAAAGAGGGAAAATAGACAGGTCACGGGACAGTCTAATATTTCAGGGGGTGGTAGATAGGCTGCATGCAGTCGTAGTACCTAGGCTGTACTCTTTCGTAGGACATAGGTGAGTTGGGGTTAGGGCCAGTTCTAGATGTTTTGGGGTCGTTAAAGCATCAGAAAGCCAGGAAACCCAGTCTTACCACCCGCTAAAATCTAAAATGTTGCACTGCCCTGTGACGACATCTCGGAATAGGATATTACGAAAGAACCGATTTTTCTTCACACATTTTTTTTTCTTCTTGGCATTTTTTTTTTTTCTTTAGTATTGCCACATTTGTTTAGCCTGACCAAAAGAAAGACAGACGTTGTGGTGATAGTGAAGAAAATATGTCACCCAAAATCAATGTAAATATGAAAGTCCGAAAGAAATCAATATGTGTAAGTACTTGGATACTCTGATAAAAGCAGTTGGTAGATGCATTAAAGAAGTAAAATGTAGATTAACTCAGAAAAAAGTAGCATTTCATAGAATAAAGAAACATGTGTGCTTTTTGTCTTTATTAGCTGAGTCAAGGAAAAGAGTTCTTTAGATCTATAATAAACGGATGCACATGCAACACTCAGGTTCTGGAACAGGACTGCAGTCCAGAAGTGCACGAACAACCAAAACTTTCTACCAGAGTTTACAGCTGGTGAACAGAAAGAAGAAGAAGAAGATCTATAATGTCCCAGTCCTGATATATGGAGGTAAATCTTAGGCCGATTAGTTAGAAAATGATTTGATAGCCGCAGAGATGTGGGTTTGTAGACGAATGATGAGAACACGCGGGACAGATAAAAAGAGGGGGAAAAAAAATGTCCTGAAAAAAACAAAACAATAAATTGAAATCAAAAGACAACTGATTACCTACAATGGAAGGAGAAAATCTGCATTCTTTTGTCATGTGATGAGAAGCAGAAAACTGGAGTATATCGTGACGGCATGACAGCTGGAGGGAAAAAAGAAGTGGCGGGACGCCTGAAAAAAAAAAAGACGCTGGACAGTTTGACATTATGCTGTGGAATATTTTCTGTGTCAGAAATAATTGAAAGTACACAAGACAGACTCATAGACATGACTACCAACACCCCCCCCCCCCCCACCACCCCACAGCATGTATTACAAGAAGAATGTGTTGACATAGTGAAGGCCCATCTTAATTCCAGTAAAATCTAGTACATTTCTGATCATGACAAAACACAACATCTTGAAACTTATGCTTTTGATGTCTAAAAAAAATTGTCATGTTTTGCTGTCTTCATTTAGAAGACGCTCGTTAGTTTCTAACAACTGCCCGGTGAACTTCCACCTGGGCCTGGCTATGTCATGTGTGTTACTATTCTTAAACCTTCATTAAATATACATCTTTTTCTGCAGCACTACGGCCGGTGAAGTCCTACAGTATTGGAACCTGTGAAATTCTACTTTTATTGTGGCTTATGAAGTTGAACATTAGGGCAAGTGAACCTCTATAGTTAAATTATATAAAATGGGACCATTACAGTTCTACAGAACTAAGATAGCGTCATGTTCTTTAGTAGTATCAGTAAAGTTTGTTAGTCCTGGCACCAGTGAAGTTCTCCAGTATGTAAATCAATGAAGTATATCTTTTTCGTTTGCCTTCATCTTGTATCTAGACCACGTCCACCTGTATATTTCCCCCCTAAAGCCGGTCGTGATCCAAAGTATGGTATTTTTAAGAATGTTTTACATTTCACTTGCTCACGTGTTATTTTTTGCTTCCCTTTTAACAATTCTCCTTGAATTCTCTGGTTAATTTTGTTTGCCCGACACAGGTCACCTTTATCAATTTGCCTACATCTTTACTTTTCTCTTGTTCTTCTTTTTCCCTGCAGCTTTTGCTGTAAAGCGTCGAAGAGATGAGTTATATGTATTTTCCTGTCTTTTGCGCATTGCCTAGCTTGTGTCAATGACATACTGCGTATTCTGAAGTGTTTTTTTTACTGCCTCCACCCATATCTTTACTGGTCAGCCTCTTGTCTTGTAGACTGCTGTTGCCATGTAGTAGGCTTTAACTACTGACTGATTTTGTTCCATTCTGATGAGATGACCAAGTCATTTGATTATCTGATGTTCTATGAAATCATTCACCGGTACTGTGCCCACTATTGTTCTTAGTTCTTTATTGCGGATCTGTCTCTTCTTTGTTTTTCTCGGCTGTTTTCCTTATCTCATCTCACATATTGTAAATTTGTATTTATGTTTTTCTAGGATTCTCTATGTCTGATATCTTAACTGAACGACTTAATTACTTAATTGTTCACGGCAGCATTGGTATTAAAACTCTGCTGAAGATAGGGAAGGAACGCTTATGAGAATGCCCCGAACGAGGTCATGTCGGTTCTTGAATAAGCTCAACCCAACTCACACCTATCCCGACTATTAGGGTGGACTATACATTAGACTACAACAAATGGATTAACATCAAATATGATGCATTTAAGAAAGGTGGAGGAATAAGAGAAATCTACACAAAACCGCTGGGATCAACATACATGAGAAAGAATATTTATTTGGCGCATCATGGAGAATGCGGGACAGTTTCAATCATTAAACCGGCACTGAAGTAGGAAACAGTTGAAGGAGGACAAGAGAACGAAAGGATTACACCCGAACAGTCGAATGGAGAACTAGACTGTGAGCAAACTATGTCGTATAACGTTATGACACAATGATGATGATTGACATTGTAATGATGATGATGATGATGATGAAGATGATGATGATGATGATAATGATGTTAAAGTATAACATTTGACAATTAGATAAGAGCCTAGGAGTATCGAAAGTGTTATATATAATATGAGAAAAATACCACACCCTCGAACATATTAAATGCAAGCTGACGCTTTAATCGAATCTCCTTTGATCCACCATGGCCATTTGTCGGCACATTTGCCGGCTTTATCAAATTATCAATGAGAGTTAAATGAACCAAATCTTCATAAAATTCAAAATCCTACTCAGCTTTGTACAAAGTAGAGCACATTTTCACCCAGGACAAAAGCGGACCAAAAGAAATTTTATCGGCTGGCCCCACTCGGTGTCGCAAAAGAATATTTTCAACAGAGGTGCCCTGACCACCCAAACTAAACTCTGAGGTGAGACACGTACACCTGAACTCTGTGGAAAGCCCCATGATAGTGATAATAAAATAATTATTTATCCGCTTGTCGGCCTGTCAGTCAGCGCAAACAGCCACCTGAACATTTGTCGACGCAAACGTTCACCAATAATTGAACATTGACTGACATGGCCCCAATACCCTAATTAATAAGGCAACTGTGAAGATTGATGTGAAGCTGCTGTCAGTCAGAACTTCTTGAAGTCATGATGGATTGACTCAACTGTATGAGCGCTGGTTCGGCTTGTTACCCGCCATCGGGGAACAAACTGGTTCAACATGAAAGGAAACAAGAAAGTATGTTATTATAAAGGATGTTGCAGCAGTCAGCCGGGCATGAGTGCAGATCGTGTTCCAAACCAAGTGGGAAGTGGTCCGGGAGCAGAAGACTGATGGTCGACCGACAGTGTTTGATGGTCGACACTAAGACCTGTTCACGAATTAGAGCCATGAAATGGATGGTTAGTGGAGTAATTACTGTGGGGGCTTAGGCAGGAGAGAGGGTGTGGGCCCTCACTTTGACTCTTTACATATTAATTATATGCTTAAAGAGAAAAACAAAAGTGTTTCGGGTGTAATTCATTTTGACATTGTGACCGTCTATCTGCGGGCCTTTGTTATTGCGGCCTATAAGAAAGATAAAAGAATAACTTATAGTATAGACCAGTGTTTCTCAAAGTTGGCGCTACCGCCCCATGGAGAGGCTGTGATGGTTGGAGGGGGAGCAGCAGCTGCCTCGGGCATTGAGGCATTGAGGGGGGGGGGGGATTGGAACGCCACCAGGGAGGGGCGTAGGAAATATTCTCACGTGAAATTAGGGACACTGAATAAAAATAAAGCAGCAGTTGAGGAAGAGAGGAAAGAAAGCAAACGAAAAAAAAAAGAAATCAAAAGAAAATAAAGGAAAATATTCAATAAACTGTTCATACCTGTTTCATTTTTTAATAACAGATTGCATTCATAGTTATTACTTACAGTTTTCACAATATCAAAGGAATTAAAGTTGTTACCAGTCAGCATAATCCTTTTCATTAACATTAATTTCAAGTTTTTTTTTTCTGTATTACCGTTCCCAAATTTCATACCATGTGTTGAGTGGCGGTAAGCCGAGGTGGGGGGGGGGGGGGGGAGAAGGGAAGAGGGGTAGGGGGACTCTATCATAACTCTCTCTACAAGCAGGAGTTATTCCAATGTTATTTTCTTGGGTCTCAAACACACAGCCAGTCAGTAGAACAGAGACAGTGAGTCCCAAAAGCAGTGTTAAAGTGCTATTACTTTTTTTTGTGCGTAGTTGACATACTAAATGTTTCCACCCACAACAACACTACATGTAAACGATTTCACTATTTAGACTGCCATGAAAAACACCACCAATAGTCTCCTCACTACTTTAAATGCCAGTAGAGAAATCTAAAGCTTTCCTCGAAATCGGAGAGAGTCAGATTACTTCTGCCTGAGAGGCGTGAAATCAACAGTCCGCGTACAAATGATTTCGATCTGTAAAACTGTTGTGCGCGTAACACTCGCGTTCTTGAGCAGGACCAGACTACAGAAGTGGACTAACAACCAGAATGTTCTACCGGAGTTTACAGTCGGTGAGCCAAAGAAGCAGAGACGGCGGTGAAAATGGTTAACCGTTGTACTTTTCCAAGCATGTGAAGCCTATTGGGCATTTAGTGCCGACTCCAAATGTATCATACTACAAATGTAATTGATGTGTCATGATGTCAACATCCAGTCGGTCGTCTTTAAATGTCCTATAATACACAAACAGACAATATATTGATTGGTACTGATAGAAAAAAAAGTGGAAAGATAGAAGAGCACAGTAGACAGCATAAAAATCAGAAGCTATAGTTACCGTGCCGGGAATCGAACATGTTACCTCTAAATGACGTGTACGCCTCGCTATGGAAACAAGTGTACTAAGAACATGGTCTACTAGGCACCCTCAAAAAAGTGTCTTAAATGGCCATGTCTATTGTACAGCTTGAAATCCACAACTTCTGAGTACGGTCAGAATGCGTTTCAAATTATTGAAATGGCACCATAGATTACAAAAACTGTATATTAAAGACGCATAGGTCAAATACAAACACAGCAACATTTTACAAACACAGTAGACAATATTGCTTTCTCTAGTTTTAGATTTACTGTTTAGATGGCTGGTCTGACTATATCGCCCATCTAGTGTCGATTGGTCTATACCAGTGGTCGACAAACAGCGGCATGCGGCTCTTTAGTGACATGAGTGCCGGCGGCCACAAATAGGGTTTGCCTGCGAAAAACCTGGCTCTTGACAAAAAATTTAGCTCTTAAAATGTTTCATCGGCCTTCTGCTGATTTTTGGCTCTTTCGACTAAAAAGTCTGCCGACCACTGGTCTAGACAAATATGACTCTAGCACCCTACACCCCCAAATGTCTGTAAATTATCCTTTATTAACACAACAGACTATAATCACCTGGAAGCCAGTTGCGTGGCAAGATCAGGTGGCACCCGGTGCGGAAAATTTCCTTGTGCCGTCTCCCCACCCACCCCTACAATATATAGTCATTATATTTTTAAAACACAAATTTATGCTATTTTGTCCCCACCTTCCGATGGCACTCTTGGTCTTTTTTTCGAAACTCTTTCTTGAAGGGAATTCGCCCTTATTACCACCGGACCGACAGTCGAGAGTCCTACAGACTGCGCCACCGAAGCTCTATTTTATTATGTCTATAGCGTATTCCCACGACTTAGATTTGGAAAAACCCCGATGTGAATAT
>CAJHNH020002502.1:521235-531235 GCA_905116865.2 Candidula unifasciata | reverse complement strand
CATACATACATACATACATACATACATACATACATACATACATACATACATACATACATACATACATACATACATACATACATACATACATACATACATACATACATACATACATACATACATACATACATACATACATACATACATACATACATACATACATACATACATATTTTTTGAACGAATTCGAATGTATGATATTTGGACCTGCAGGTAAAACTAGTGTCTTTGCAATACCCCAGTTCACACACATACACAGGTGCAGGCACAAGTTATTTATATATATATATATATATACGTAATTGGACAGCGAGAATAGCTAATCCAGACGAGCTGAAATAGGCAAGGCTAGAGGATGTTTGCACAGACTTTTGTAATGTTATGGAGCGGTGAATATCAGGAGACGAACTGAAACATTCTGCTGAACACCCCAAGCTGCGGGGAAGCATGATTTCTCATACCATTCTGCACGACACTTGATGATAGTGATGTATATGTGTGTGCGCCAAGTGCTCGCATGCACTCCCACTCGTGTGTACCACAGACTGATCTGAACATGCATCTAGAACAAATGCTGGAGAGTGTCCAGGCCAAAATCAACGTCAATTACCAATGTGTCTAATCCATAAGGATTAAACCTTGAATTAACACAGACGCCAGTTAATGTTATTACACAGATGCACGATCAGACTCTTCTGTTTTTCCTGAGCCCGTTCTGTTTGTTTGTTTGTTGGCTTTCGCCATCTACTTCTTTCTGACACTGGCGTATCTCAACAATGCGGGTCCTGTATGTCTTGACAACATTCGTTTACAAACTTAAAGAAAAGTAAGTCTTTAACCATTTCAGTTCCAAGAAATTATTAGTTTAGCTGCGTCTGTCAAAAGGGGTTGAACTTACAAAACAAGCAAGAAGCTCTGTAGACACCACAAATCGGATACGAATGTCGTGGTTTGAATCCTAAGAACTCAACTTCTTTTTTTTTTTTTTTTTTTTAATCAGAAAAAAAAAATACCCTAGTTCCCAGGTAGACCTAGCTTAAAATGAGTACCAGATTAAGTTTTAGGAAGTAAAGGCGGCCGGCGTGATGCTCACCACATCATCTTCCGAGTGCCGATAGGTCTACAAAATATATGTCTAGCACTATGTGTTAGTATGCCTAACGGAGTGGAAAATGGTCCTTTACTTTGACTTGACAGAAATCTATAAACCTGGGGTGAGGGGTGACCAAGTTAACCAAGTTAACGATGCATGTTTCAGAGTCAATGTTTGCTGCCTATTTGTCGGCACATCAAAGACTCCTTCCCAACACTTCGCGTTATTAATTGAGAAATTACCCAGACAATTATGGAAGACGAAAATCACCAGCTTTGCGCAGCAGACTGGGCTATTTGCGGTATTTCTAGTAATTTGCGACATTACTTTGCCGTAGCAAAAACGAGTAATTTGCAGGAACTATCATTTTAACGGACAATACGCGTTGTTTTTAGGTCACGAAATGCCTAGACAATTGAAAGCCAGATTATAGTAATTTGCTCACGTATGTTGCTTGAAGTTTCAAGCAAAGAAAATGACAGTAGTAACGAAAATCTACCATGTATGTCGTAAGAGGCAGAGAAATACAGTTTGTAAATGATTGGCTACCGCATAATGTAGAACACATCTTAATTATTATTATTATTATTCCTCCGCCTCTTTTTCTTCTTCTTCTTCTTCTTCTTCTTCTTCTTCTTCTTCTTCTTCTTCTTCTTCTTCTTCTTCTTCTTCTTCTTCTTCTTCTTCTTCTTCTTCTTCTTCTTCTTCCTCTTCTTCTTCGGCTGTTGCTGCTGCTGCTGCTGCTACTGCTGCTGCTGCTGCGTTCTCTCTCAAAGGAATAGTTGGAATATTCTGTTGTGATTTATAGGTACGCTGTGGTATATGTTCCTTTCGGCCGAACACATCCGATTTCATCAAATCCCTAATTAATTGCCATTGACCTAATGCTTGTTGGGGAAAAGGGGTCTGATTTCTTTCAAAGACACTTCCCTTCCCCTTGTGGGGATCTAGGAACCGACACAATGACAATCATGAAAAAATATAACCGAAAACAAATACGGCCCATCCACATTGGACATCCGCTCGCCTGCTGATCGGAAAGTCGTTGCTTCGAGTCCAGGCGATGTCGGTTTTTTGTTGTTGTAAACAAGACCTTGGTTTCAAAGCTGAATCAGCCTTAAATAAGTAACAGGTGTGGTCCTGGGAGGTAAAGGCGGCAGCATGATGCTGACCACATCACCCACTGGGCGTCGATTGGTTTGTAAAATATAGATATCGTCCTGACGGCGTTGAGAAGGGTCTTTTACTTCACAGGATGACCCAGTTTAATTGTTTTCAATGGCTCAACGTGGTTTCATATTGTGATTACAGTACGGTCTAAAATTCCGCGGGGGAAAATCAAGGAAAGCGATAGTGCGTTGTGCAAATTATCATTCAATCTTCCGTATAACATGTTCCTTTCAAAAATGAATGTGGGTGGTGGAATAAAAAAGTGCATTGTTGGAATCATTCAGATTTCAAAGACTTTTAAGCAGTAGTGTATTCAAGGAGAGGTCGGGTTCGTCCCACTGGTAACGTGATGGAATTTGTTCTTTCGGGGGCCCAAATAAACATCCTACTATGCGCAGTCTGTGGCGACAGCACTAACCACGCGGCTCTAAATCCTCATGACTCCCTCTCCCCCCCCCCCTCCCTCCCTTCTCCTTTTTCCCGACGTCTACACTGCCCTAAAAATTGTAAATACAGACAGCAGTGATAGTTTTTGACAGTGCAGAAGAACTGAATGGGAAAGGCGGTGACATTAAAAGAAAATGCATAGAAGAGAAAAAAGAAATATATTTAGTGCCGAACGTAAAATATTCAACGATGATGCCAAATCACCAGTGCAGTGCGGATCAGAAACTAAGAACGGTAAAGCACTAACAAACCACAATAAGTAAAGTAAAGGACCCTTTTCCACGCCTTTAGGCGTATAGGGCATATCGGACGAGATCTATACTTTTATAGATTAATCGGCACAAGATGGGTGATGTGGTCAGCATCACGCCGGTGGCCGTTACTTCCCGGGCCGAACCCGGTACCCACTTAAGGTTGGGTTGACCTGGGTGTCAAGGTCGTTTTTGAAAAAGTCCGGCAGAGAGCAAACCCACGACCTTCTGATCCGCATGCGAGCGTCCAACCGCTACGCCACGGTGACTCCCTCCAACCACAGTGGTATTCCAATATTCGTCATAGTTGGGCACCTGAGGGAATGATAAATAATAAAAAGGACAAATACCAAACAATTGTTTTCCTTATAGTAATTAACTACAAATGTTTTCATCCGTTTCCGGACCGAACTTTGCCTATCTGTTCTTTAACAGCAACAACATTTCACTCGAAAGTCGGTCAAAGAAACCACTACAATTAAATGTTATTTACATATTAACCACTGTACTTATTATTGCTTTATCGTTGCGCTAGAGCTTTACTTGTCATAGTGACGTGAATTTACTGCATGCCTGCATAGATATATAAATAAAATTGTAAAAAAAAAAATTTACCTTCTTGACGAAAAAGACAACGGTTATTGTTTGGAAAGGGAGTCACCTCCCATTGTAAAGGCAGGTGATGTTACTTCTGGTGATTGATGTTCTGTTGATCCATCAGTATTTCCAAATGATTCATCGGAACATTAAAAAAAAAATTTATCCAGTGTCCCCCGCCCCCCCCCTCCCACACACACACACACACCCCGCGTTTTGAAGTCTTCCGAAAGTGCCCAATTACATCGCCATCAGATGAATTGATGGCCTGATGACTTATAGCGAAATTTAGGTGCCATTTCTCGATGAGAAAACCTGCATATTTGCCCAAGAGGACAGCCTTTCTTTTTTTTCTTTTCTGATGAGCTGCCGTCCATGTCAGTGAAAGGACGAATGTTGACTTTTCGGGAGAATATCGAACGAAAACGTAAATGAACAAATAGGACGAATATTGGAGTTCCTCTAAACACCTTCAGTAACTAGTGCCTGCGTAAAAAAGAAGAAATTAAATGTCAAAACAGAATGACTAATGTCGAGGTTATAAGAGCGGGGGAGGGCGGAGAGGAAAAAAAAAAGGGGGGGGGGGGGGGGGAACTACACAATATGCAACAAATTAAGAGAATAAGTGTTAAAGAAACTGGCACAGGGCGTGGCACAAGCTGAGAAAACAGAAGTAAAATAAAAACTATAGGACCCAGTCTACGCTAGTGGCGCTTCGGGAACAGAATGCAAGACACATATTTAAAAGACCAAACGGCACACGGTGGCTGATGTTGTCAACATCAAGACGGAAGCCTTGACTCTATAGGACATTACCTGGTACCCGTTTTAGACTTGGTGACCTGGCATTAGGAAAAGAAAAACATAATATCACTAAAAAAAATTTCTGGAACCCACGGAGCACAAGAAATAGAGGGAAAATAATTAGAAGATACTTGCAGACAGAGATGAACAATATTTGTGTGTATGGTTGGAGCTGCGCAAGAAGCCAAAGTTGCAGATTTGAGTTTCCTCGCCCTGTGGGCTCAAGGGCCCCGTTGTTGGGGTGGGGTGGGGGGAGTGGGGGGGGGAGGAATAGGGAGTATACCTGCTGCCTACTAAAAAGCATGCTGTACGAATCGACTAAATAAGGAGTTTCTTTCGAAATTACAGTGCATTTGCCTGCGAGGCAAGGAATCATCTGTCTGTATACATATAAGCCAGACCTGTAAAACAGACTCCCTGGTGGGAGAGCAAAAAATACACCCACTGACCCCAACAAGCATGTCGTAGTAAGCGAAGAATAAGTCCTTCGAAGTTGCAATGCGTCTAAAAAAAAAAGGCAATAAACTAATCAATCAATCAATCTGGTGCCGTCTCCACAATGAAGGTTGGCTGCAATGGATCTCCAACAAGCCCTGTCTCTTGCCCTTGGTGTACACTCACTCATACTGCTGTTCGTCCATCTCTTGATGTTATCCTCCCACTTGTAACGCTGTCTGCCCTTTGCTCGCCTGCCTTGAACCTTTGCCTCTAGGATGATCTTTACAATACTGTTATGTCTTTTAATGCGGGCAAAATATTTCACTTGTCTCTTTTTTATTTCACCTAGCAACTCTCTTTTCATTCCCAATTTCCTAAGTACCTCTGTATTTGATAGCTTTTGTTTCCATGAAATACGACCTAATCTTCTGTATATATACATCTCCAAAGAATTGATACGATTTTCCAGTTGTTTGTTCATTGTCCATGTCTCTGTGCCATACAGTAAGGTTGAGAATACATAACGTTTGACAATTCTCATTTTTTTAATGTAATGCTTATTTCTCTTGATGTAAGTAACTTTTGCATGTTGTTGAAAATGTTTTTGGCCATCCCTTTTCTTTTCTTGACTTCTGTTTCACTTTTGCCGTCACATGTTATTACTTGTCCAAGATGTACGACATTTTTAACTTGTTCCAATTTCACCCCGTTCACTGTGATATTATTGTTAGCTAATTGTTTTCAATAAACTAATAGTCTGCACACAAATTCAGAATTGGACAAACAAATAGAACTTTTAACGGGATCTTAGATCCGATTAATCTCTAAGAACAAAAAGCAGAAAAAGCTGCACAAAAAAACTTAAAACGGAGATTTTAGCGTAGAGGTCCTTGAGAACCTATGCTCCAGACGATGATAAAAGACACAAGAAGAAGGCAGTAATTAACTGAGAGTACAGTCTCGCTGTACCAGTGTTGAAGACGAATTATTAGGCTGTGGTAGAAGATTCGTCAATCCCGACGTCTTTCTCCCAGCGCCCATTAATCATCTACTTTTCCCTTAGCGACGATGTCTGTTATTATCATATTACTGGAAAATTAACTATCTTTTGCAGTCTTGGCCAAGTCAAGGCTCCAGTGCACGACTGTTCGATAATCACACTTTGTCTTGTTTAACTAATCGCTAGCATGCTATTATTTTCAACGATTCTACTTTTCCACTGTATGCGCTTTTGTTGTTCTTCTTTGAGATGTACTGTTAATCCCTCTCTTTAATAACCATCCTCATTCATCATTCACCATCATTCATCATTAACATACTGCTGTACGTTATGTGTCACAATGGCTCGGAGTTTATTCTTCAGTTTCGTTCTGTGCTGTACATCCTCATCATTGTGTAGCAGGTCTTCCAAGAATGTTGCTCTCATCACTCTTGCCTCGTGGACTTTCATATCCAAGTGAGTAGTCACTTATTTTATGTGCTAATCTTCGCGTTGGTCGTGTCCTGCCTCTTCTTCCTGGTACCATGCCTTCTGCTAATTTTTTTTCCCAGTCCGCCATGACTCTTAATATGACCACAATATTTCAGCTTCTGAGACAAGATGCTGTTTATTAGCCAATCTTTCTTATCAGATCTTGAAGAATATGAGTATTTCCTTTCTTCTTTGTCCGTGGCGTTCTGAGAATTATTCTATAACATTTTAACTCAAACGTCTTTTTTTTTTCTTTCTTAAGGACTGCGAGATAGCCCACGACTCACATCTTATTCTGCTACATGGAAGATGCACGCTTTCAAAATTTTAACTTGGAATTCCCTAATAGTGCTTGATCATAGATAGACTTTTAATGCTTTTGAATCTTTGTATTGCTATGGGGAATCCTTCTCCTGACTTCTGTTGAACAGTCTCCACTGCTGGTCCTTATATATCCTGCACAATTATTTCAGTATCAGGGATGGAGTTTAACCCAGTACCTTTGGCCTTTCTCATCCAAGTTCGTTTTAGAGTTTCTTTTGGATTGTATTCGTTTCCTAAAAGATTGTCTGTCTGGCGATTCTCTGTTCGCCTTTTCTCACAGTGTGCACTGAGCCGCTGCTTTCTTTGTATTGTAACTGTTGACACAAGCAATTGTCCAGACAGTTCTCATATTTCTTTGGCTTTCTTGATTTTCATCCTATTTAATGTTTATAATTTTCCTCCGGCATTTGTTTTCGAATCAGCTTTTAACCATTGCTTGTCTACTATACCCCCCCCCCCCCACCCCACCCCCATTCTTCCTCCCCCCCCCCTTTTTTTTTCTTGCTTTTAGTTCTGCTGCCAGCCTGTCTGTAAAGGGACTGTTTTATTTGATGTTTATCAAATCACGGTTTGCAAAATGTTATTGCTCTTTTCCATTACTGTATCTAAACAACATCTAGTGTTTGCTGTTATATTTTTTTCCCTGTTAGTGTCTAGAACAGAGGGCACGTGTGTAGCAAATATAGATGTGCAGACAAGAATGCAAACGATAAGAACTCCAAGCCACTCGGTAATTTGTGGAGGTTACACAAAATGCACGACGAGCAACTCGACCCGACTGCTTGGCTTTTATAGACGTGTAGGAACGAAGCAGAGATAGAAAGACATACAACGGTACACAGTTCCAGTGATTATTATGCGCATACGTACTTGTCCGAGATACGAAGCTGCACATAAGGTAGAGGGTGCATTGTCGCAAACGCTGTGCAGCCCTCATTTGTAAATCCCTTTTGCAAAGTAAACCCATAAGAATTTATTTTCTATTTTTATATGAATGGATAAAGGGTAAATTGTGACAATTTAGGCTATTAGGAAGTAAGAATATATATGTACATTTAAAAGATTAGGATTTTGTCATGTTAGTGTTTGCATTTTCATTTTATGTTTGTTTCGTATTTTTAAAATAATCAGTATTTTCTGAACGCAATTTTCTGAAGCAGCACCTCTACTAACTCTAGCTACCAACAGAATTATCTTAGTATCTTTTCATGGCTTGTCGGTGTTTGTGGACTAATAGTTGCGAACGTGCTTCGTAATTCCGAAAAACCCAGTTCAATTGCAGCTGCAGGCGACTTGGCAGCCGACTGCTTCATGTTGTATTCGACAATGAACGTCGCCCGTTGAGAAAACAATGTCAAACTGTTGAATGTATAAATAAGTCCCTATAGATAAAGATTTGATAAGACAGAGACGGCGAGTTTGGGAAAAAAAGCATTGAGGAAGGTAAATAATAAAAGAGAACGAATTAAATTGGTTGGTTGTTAGTTGTACCCCACCAGGACATCATACAAGCGGAAAAAAACCGGTGGCACAAAGTGTCACTATACTAATGAGGATCACCCGTGGAGAATTCCCAGAAACACCTTTCATTTGTTAGGGGATATCTATGGCTAGACCATATCTATGCCCCGGCTATATTCAGGGCCCCCGGCAGAAGCTTCAAAAAACAAAAATATTGCATCCCACGATGAGGGTGATTAAATTGACTGACTTACTGACTTTCTACCCCACCAGGACATCACACAAGCGATAAACAACCGATGACACAAAGTGCCACCATGTGGATGAGGATCACCGTGGAGAGGTCCCAGAAACCGCGTTCAGACAATTGGCCATATTTATGGCCTACCTATATTGCGGCCCCTGGCAAAAGCCAGGGTGGGGCTTCAAATAACAAAAAATTTCGTCCTAAAAAGGACGAAACTGGATATAATAATATTACTCAATTAAATTGGGTGAAACAACCTAAACTGGCCAAGACTAAGCCACAGAAAAGCTGGTTCTGAAACGTCCTGTAACGTACACGCAAATAACTGTCTTTTTAGACTATGGCTTGGTAAATATTAACTGAAGAACCGAAATATTCTTCAGAAGATCATGAGATACCAAGCATCATGACCGTTCGCGTCAGTTTGTAAGGCACTTGATGATGATGACACGATAGCAGGAACCGATCCATTTTCAGGCCTGGAAAGACATGCCCAGTAAAGGGAGATCATCAAGCAGGCGCCGAATGGCGACTAGTGGGCATAAAACCGAAAAACTGAGTGGGTCACGCGAGATTGCTGGCAGAACCGATGCTGGTAGTTGATCTTGTTCTCGGATTGAACTGACAACCAAAATGGAGAACTATCAATTTCCTTGGACAGCCCCGCCACTCTTTACTAATTAACACTTTGTGTTGGAGCATCTCAGAAGGGATAAATCGGTGAATGATTTAGAGTCTCAGACGCCTTATCTCCCCTAGCGTCTGCCTGGGTTTACGGTTGGCTACCGAGTGGAATGGATGCCCCTTCACGTAGTTCGGGGATGGGAAATTGATTTGTTTCTCAGTGCATTGGTGGTGGGTGCTTTAGTGTAAGAAGTTATGTAGGTGGTGGGTGCTTTAGTGTAAGAAGTTATGTAGGTGGTGGGTGCTTTAGTGTAAGAAGTTATGTAGGTGGTGGGTGCTTTAGTGTAAGAAGTTATGTAGGTGGTGGGTGCTTTAGTGTAAGAAGTTATGTAGGTGGTAGGTGCTTATGTGTAAAAAAGTTATTTAGGTGGTGGGTGCTTGGGTGTAAGAAGTTATGTAGGTGTTGGGTGCTTGGGTGTAAGAAGTAATGTAGGTGTTGGGTGCTTGGGTGAAAGAAGTTATGTAGGTGGTGGGTGCTTGGTGTAAGAATTGATGTAGGTGGTGGGTGCTTAGGTGTAATAAGTGTGTAGATAATGGATGCTTGGGTGTAAAAGTCTGTAGGTAGTGGTTGCTTGGGTGTAAGAATTATGTAGGTGGTGGGTGCTTGGTGTAAGAAGTGATGAAGGTGGTGGGTGCTTGGGTGTAAGAAGTTATGTTCGTGGTGGGTGCTTGGGTGTAATAAGTATGTAGATGGTGGGTTATGAAAAGTCTGTAGGTGATTGGTGTAAAAAGTATATAGGTGATGGGTATAAGAATTCTCTAGATAGTGGGTGCTTGAGTGCAAGAAGTTTGTAGGTGCTGGGTGCTTCGCTATAAAAAAGACTATGGGTGGTGGTTGCTTACTGTAAAAAGTATGTCGGTGGTGGGTGGTTGAGTGTGAGAAGTCTGTAGGTGATTGGTGTTTGGTTGTAAAAGAGCTAGAAGTCTGTAGGTAAAGGGTGTTCGACTGTAGAAGCTATGGGTGTGTAGGCCGAAGTGCCCCTGTGTAACATGTTAGGATTATATACATAGTG